>CM038679.1:275586904-276167433 GCA_021605205.1 Aegilops longissima
ATCATTGTAACCCGTGTTGCACAACAATGCAGTTAAACAAACAAGTAGATATTTAAGTTAAGGAAACGGTAATTCTTAACTAAGTATCAAACACATAGATGGGATCTACAATATGATTAACGTGTGCCATTATGTAATCGATAGCAAACTAAATTAAGCCAAACAAGTAATTGAACAATTTTGCAATAAGTGGCTAACTAAAATTCGAGAAGCGGTGGCGAACTTCGCTAGTTCTTTTCGGAACCTTTGCCTTCTTTTTCTTACAAGGTTGTCGAAGAGTCCATGGCATCAATTGCTTGGATACAGTCCCAATACTTCTTTCTTCCCACCTTTGCATGGGTAAGTCGAATGGTTAATCTGGTAAGATGGTGCGTCCTTGATATGTTATATGAGGGGTGGTCGGACTAGTTGTAGCCAAACACTCCGGCTTTTTATATTTCATGCATTACTTTTGGCATATCGAGATCTAAGCAATCTACAATAGGATGAAAAAGGGGCATCCTTCAATTATTGGGAACTCAGTTCATAAAACAAGCAATTCAACCATTACGTGGGTAAACAAAAGCCCCTTTGGAATATTTTCACATCAATCATACACATAAAAAGGCGGCCACCATAGGGGCTGGTATGGGCGGGCCCCTCGGTGGCTGGAAAGTGTGCACCTAGTTTGAGTCGTCAGGTTGGCCCATGCTAGTTTTTTGTCCCAACAGGCAGCAATGTAAAAATGAAGAAAAATGTTTCAATTTGGATGGGCCAATAACATAAGTGCAAGGCAGGCCCTAAGCAGGCCTGGCCCCAAGGGCGCCTCCCATATCGATCGCAGGAAAAATCCCAATTCATTCGCTCCGCCTCCTCTGGTTCGCTCCTAACCTAGCCGTTGGACAGACCGACCAAGCACTTCCTCGCGCCCTCGTTGGAGGCGGTCGCCAGCTTCAAGCGAGCGGAAGGACAAGAAGATGAAGATCCAACCCGGTGTAGCCTGCGTGGGAGGCAGCCCAGCCGGGCATGGCATCGCGCAAAGCGACGATCGCGCTTGCAAGAGTAGCATCTAACAAGCAGGTACATCACATCCTGATTATATCTAATTCAACTCTTCAATTTCGGCCAATAGTTAAACTTTGCGGTGTTGTAAAACTGCTTGTATGTAGGGAATCTTGAGAAAATGAAACCAATTTCTACTTATTTTATAACTCCCCAATCAATCTGAACGTGAAGATGTATCTAATCAAGTTTCGGTGCAAACATACAAGCTCATGTTGTTCTTGAGCCGAAGTGTCTAATGAACAGAGCTAATGAAGGATTTGATGCAAACATTTTAATGCTCCCGGTGAAAATATAGTGTCTTGGGGATCTAATGCAAGCATTTTGCAACTCATTGAAGGATTTAGTGTCTAATGATGATCTACTATGTTGAGAGACAGAATTTGCGGGCATTGATGACAAGCAAATTATAGTGCATTTTCATAGTTGAGGAAGGTCGAGGCCATCTACGAAAGTCCCGTATCATGACAACATAGCATAAATACTTTTCTAATCTGTTGTTTGAAACTATTGGCATACTTGGCAGGATAGATATATTGATATGCAGTTTGCCTGGTTATCGTGCAATTACACTTCAATATTTTCAGCGGCGAATAATTCAAGCATAAGACCATGTTTGTAGTCCTTGTACACCATGTTGCATTTTGTGTTTTTGGTGCTTGCATCATTTAGTGTTTATAATCTGAACTACTTTGGATCATTAGCTGGTTTTCAAAGTGCATGTAGCTTCACATTTCTCAAGTTATGTTGATTTCAGTGCAAGTGCCTTGTATTTTTTAAGTTAAATTTACCTGTAACTTGAATTAGTGGATCAACTGCACAAAATCATACACAATGCGGTCTGAATTAAATGAAATGGGGACTTCCTAGTCGTTTACGGCTCCTTCAGCTACCTTGCCTTGGGATGTTCCATGTACAAGTCCATGTTACCACTTGCTTGGATGTGCGGCCTTGTGCTCCGCATCCCCCCCTGCATTTTGACACGGCGAATGGTTATCAAATAAGAGGAATCGACCTTGATGTTGTCGGAGGAAAATCTTAAGGTTATCGGGTGTGCAGATGTGTACCGGATCCGGCCCGTCATGCCCTAAAAATGGATTTGCTTGTTTGGATGATATCTCGGAAGAAATAAGAGTTAAAGTCAGTTGCATGGCGTGTAAGCTAAAGAGCAGTGAAAGGATACCAAACATCGTCGGAACAGTGCACAAGGGGTGATGTGGGATACCTAGTTGAACGGCGTTTGGGCATCTCGCCTAGCTAAGTTGGGTCACTTGAGCCTTGAGGTGATCGTGGCGTTGGCTGGCAGCCGGATCAGATCTTGAGTGGCGGGGCGCTTGTGGGTGGGCGAGACCGTTGGTGAAGCCCCAACGGCCTCGAAGGCGGAGTTGACGTGTGCTCGGTAAGTGCCCGGTGGTGGGAGGCGGCGTCGGTGGCGCACCTGATGGGTGGAACTTCGGTGTTGTGAGCCGGTCGGTTCGGCGGCCGTTGTCGTGGACCACCGTCGTGGGCGGGCGTGATGAGGTAGCTCCGGTGCGGTGGTGGCCGACCCGTCTTCGTCGTCTCGTCCCGGGGAAAGTGAAAGGTGGGAAAAAGGGAGGCGAGGCGATTGGGTTGGCGGCTTGGGTTTGGCCGGGGGGAAGGGGCGGTGGAGAAGAGATTTTGCGGGGCTGGAATTGGGGCGCGGATATTTAATCAAAGCTGGGCGAACTTATATTGTGTCGTCCTTTTTTTTGGGGGGAGGGGTGGGTGGCTGGGTGCTCGCGTCCGCACCTGGCCCCCGCGGGACTATGTTGGTGCCTTAAGGCACCCTTTTCCATGTTGGGCCCAACGGTTCTTTGGCCCCCACTACTAGAAAAAAAGGGCTTAGATGGGATTGACACTAATGGGCGCAGGCAAGTGGTGCACCATTAATTTATACTAATGGCGCACCATTCGTCGCCATTAGATTAAAACCTAATGGCCGGCCCAAGGTCGCCATTAATTAAAGAACTATCTTTGTCCAAACATACTAATGGCGTCAGGATTTCGCCATTACTAGTTGTAACTAGTTGGCGCTTCAGAAAATCGCCTTTGTTGTTTTTTTATTATATTTTTTATTCCTTTTTTGCAAAACTACTAATGGCGCTTTTCGCCATTACTAGTTTAAACTAGTAATGGCGCATATAAATCGCCATTAGTATTTTTAAAATACTAATGGCGCACCACCATAAGGTGCGCCATTTAACTGGTTACTAATAGGCGCATTTAGGTTGGTGCGCCATTAGTAATAACAACAAGATATTTTGGACAACCTCTCCCTTAACACTCACTTTCTCCCACTTCATTCTCTCCACCTCCTCCTTGTCTGGGTGCCTCCTCTTTTCCCTCATTGCCACCATAGATTCATTCAAATTAAGTGGTTAAATTACCTTGTTTGATAGGTAATAAGGAACTATATTTATGTTGTTCTCCCTACAACAATGTGCACATGCATTTTATGGCCTAGCTAGATCTATGTATGTTATGGTGTTGCATATGTTTGTGGTGTTATATGTGTTTGTGTTTGGAGGTGTCGGTATTTGAAATCGATAGTTGCCAATATTTTGCGAATGTTGATTCATTTCCGTTTCGTTTGGCATTAAGCATTCTTTTGTCCTATTTTTAGGAAAGTCATGCCAAATTTTTCTTGGTTCTAAAATATCGTTTTGCTTACCCTTGACGACCATGTCCCCGATGACGAAGGCATCGTGAATAGTTTTGAGGTCCGAAGGCGAGATGCTTCAAAAGAGCGAGGCGGAGATAAGATGTCCGTGTCGAAGATGCGGGAAGAGCCTTTGCGGACCCGTTCGACAGGTCGGGACCACCCTCTTGCGTGGTTTCATGGATGGCTTTCGGTGGCAAGGTGATGAAGATGACTAGAAGTCGTCCATGGGGGCGGGAAGAAATGAGGAAGGGCACAAGACAACCACCGTGGCTCGGCGGGTGAAGGCGAAGAATCCCGGAGATGATCATGGCGGTGATCGTACCGTCATCATGTAGAAATGAGGACATGATAAGAGGAAGATCGGGCGGGGGGGGCATGATCATGAAGATGATGATGCGGGGAAGCGCTGGACCATCGATGGGCTGGGTGAGGACCCTCATATTCAAGACTGCTTCTCAGTAGGCGGATACTAAGGCTGCCAGAGAAAGCCAAGATGGATCAACAGGTTAGGCGGTTACTCCATTGTATGAAGGATGCGGCCGAGGATACCCCTGAAATGCGCTCATGGCTCTAGAGATGAAGGTAAAGACAAAATGAGGCGCTGCCGGCGAAACATGTCATTACACCGACGTCTTCCCAAAGGGAACAAGTGCCCGACCAGTTTGGGGAGGCTAAGAAAATCGTGTGTCCTCTGGATTTACCCCCGTGAAATACCATGTGTGCATGAACAATTGCATCATTTATCGGGACGAGCGCGGAGTCTACCATATGTCGGTTTGGCGTCACTAGATACAAGAAGAGGAAGAAAGCTCCTCGAAAAGTGGTGTGGTACTTTCCGATCACTCCTCGTCTGCAGCGGTATTTCGCGGACCCTAAGGTAGCAAAGCTCCTGCGTTGACGTGGATAGGGAGGAGAAGAAGCGAGAAGATGGCGCAAATGATCGGAGATAGATAAAAAGACAAGATGCTGAGTCACCCTAAGGATGCGAGCGGTGGCAGCGTTGAACTAAAGACCGGAATTTGGGAAGGATCCAAGGAACATCGTGCTGGTAGCGAGCACCGATGGAGTCAATCCGTTTGGCAGCGGAGAAGCACACTAGCACCTGGCTTGTGTTTGTGTGGATGTACAACCTTCCCCTGGTTTGTGCATGAAGAGAAGTACATTCACATGGTATGCTAATTGAAGGGCGAAACAACCGAGGGCGACATCAATCATGTCAGGGGCTCTGAAAGAAGAGCTTGACCGCTGTGGAAAACGCCAGCCAATATGTGGGGCGCCTTGCAGAGAAAGAATATTTCCCTATGAGAGCCGCCTTTGCTCACGGCGGTGCCACGACTATCTCGATTCTGAATATCTCGGGGGCAGGTAGTCCGGATTTTTACGGATCGTAAGGTGCATGGATGACACAATGATCGCCAGCTAGATAGAGATCCGGGTCTTGAAAACCGTGTTCATGGGACATCGAAGGTGGCTTCACGGCGATGACCGTGGAGAAAGCGCAGGATCTGTTCGATGGTGAAACCGAATCCACGCCCGTGTACGAGGAGCGAGAAATAGACAAGCTGTTGAAAAATTGGAAAGACGCCCTTTGCCGGGAAAGAAGCAAAAGCGCGAGCGGGAAAAAGCGAAAGCGCCGAGCTGCGTGAAGGTATGGAAAAGCGAGGTCTGTTTTGACTTGCCGTCTTGGAAGATCCACCGTGTGCCTCACAGCCTTGATGTCATGCATATCACGAAGAGCGTGTGCGAGAGTCTGCTTGGTACCCTGCTCAACATGCGAGAGAGGACCAAAGATGGGCGAAAGCAAGGGAAGACTTGAAATCAATGGGCATCGGCAGGAGCTTCACGCTAATGATGATGATGATGATGATGATGATGAGTGAACAGGACACGATGAAAGTCGTCGCAAAGGCAAAAGGCCAAGAAGACCGGAAATGACTACCCTCCGCGTGCTTCACTCTAAGTCGAGGAGGAGATCGAGCAGTTTTCACCTGCCTCCTAGGAGTAAAACTTCCTTCTGATTCTGCGGGAAGATAAGCGGATACCTAGACCCGGCAAAGCGAAGTTCGATGGGATGAAGTCTCACGATCGCGTTTGATGGGCGAATTTGGTTGCTCCTTGGGAAGGGCCACGGGCCCAAAGCCTTTTCCTTAAACGGCGATTCGGGTCATTGGGTACCCCAAAAGGCAGGGAAAGATGGGGAACAGGGAGGGGAAATTATGCCCGCACTTACGTTATTGATGTGGTATATATGGAATAAACGGCGGTTCGCAAAAAAGCCCGAAAGGATTGGTGTCATCAAAAGGAGTTGAACATTCCCCAGGGAAATCCCCGGGAAGGGCATCTCCCCAGAATTTCTGGGATTAGCCCGTTGGTCCCGGTAGGAACCTCGGGGGCCCATGGGGTGGAGCCCTGAAGCAGCATTAGGGAATGCACTTTGAAACCAAACCCAAGTCGCTAAACCAAGGCGGGGATCCTTGGTGGTAACACAAAATTTATTGGGCTCTGGCGGGCCGCAAAGGGGGCGGGAATATAATAAAAACAACTTGCGCGTTTTCAAGCGAAGCTTAGGTATTTACAAGGATTCTTCGCAAGCAACTCAAAAGTTGCCGGGGCCCGCCAAAAGAATTTCGATATCAGATAACTTTCCGGGCCAGGACCCGGGCAGGTTTCGGAATGGGGTACGTGGTCCCCGGAATGCAGGCAGAATTCGGAAGGATGGGAAAAACCTGAGCTCCAAAAAGGCCGATGTTCCTGGGTGGGGAACCCAAAAAACCTATTTACCACCATGGACGAAGCCAAAAAGCCCAGAGTAATCAAAGGAAAAATGGCCAGGTTGGTTCCCAAGTTACCTCCTTTTCATTAGACCGCAAAGCCCTCTTTGCCTGGGAAGGGCAAAGGAAGATACAATGGGGGTACCAATACAAACTTACAAATTTGGGGCCAGGACGAAAACCGGGTATGAATGACTAACCACGGAACGGACCACCCTACCAAGGGCGGTTCCGGAAGAACTCCTTTGGAAAAGAAGGGCGAAGTTGTGCGATGCAGCTAAACAGTATTTAAACACCTTTTTTGAATTTCAGGGCCTTTTAACTACTGAAATTTTAAATTCTGGCCCGTTCCATCCCCTCCATTCGCGCACCCTCGGGTTGGGGGGCCCCCGGTATGGCCCCTAAACCCCACCCTGACCCCTCTAACCCGCCATTCCCTTTACTCCAAACGGACCCCCACCTTCCCCTCACCCGGGACCCCCGCCCCCCGGGCAAAAGTCCAGGCTTTGTTTGATGATTTTTTAAAAAATTATTCTGTTTAAAAAATTTTTTTAAATTTTAAACAATTTGAAATTTTAAAACAAAAATATCCATCTTTTAAATGCTAAAAAATTGGGAGCCGGGTAACCCCGGGCCTCGGGGGAAACCCCCCCGTCTATAAGGGTTGGGGCATCTAAAAGGGCCGAAAAAAAATACTAACCCCCCGGGAGGCCCATTGAAATTTTATCGCAAAGTTGTATAAATTTTGTCCCAAATATTCCTGGTACCCTTTCCCCTTTCCCCCCCGGTATCCCCCTTTCTGGGTGCCCCGTCGCCCCGGCCCCCCTGGGTGGGCTCCTTCCCCGGGCCCTTGGGGCCCAAAAGGCCCCGGTACCTCCCCCTCCGGGAAAAAAAGGCGCCCCAGGGCCCTTTTGGGCCCTTTCCCTTTGGGGTGGTGCCTGCCGCCCCCTTCACCCTCCCGCCTCCACCCCCCTCCCTCTCCCTCCGGGCTCCCCCGACCCCCCCCTTCAAAGGGAACTCCCGCCCGCTCAAAGCCCCCTGCTTGGCCGCCAATTTTCTCGCCCTCGGACGGGAAAGGAATTTGCTCAAAATCCACTCTCGTGAAAGGCCGAAATTTTTTTTCAAACCCTTTGGTTTGGAAGGGTAAGGGTGCTTTGGGCCCCTACAACTTTCAATTATACGGGGCCTAATTCCCGGGGCTCACCTTCCCTCAAGATAATGTTTGGAAATTCAAATTTTCAATTCTTCCCTTTCAAATTTTGAATTTAGGCTGGAATCAAATTTCTTGTTTAATGTTATTGGAAAATCAAGTCGATTCAAACAAAATTTGGGCATATGATAAATACCAAAACTTAGATATTTGGAAAAATATACCTTGCTTTTGATTTGGGAGGGATCACTTGTTAATAATTTAGGGAAAATTATTTGAAAACAAACTATCACTTAAATGGGAAAACCAATAATGCAAAAAATACTTCCCGTAAAAATAATCAGCGGAACAATTTTTTTACAAACTATGAATTGGATCGACCCAAAAAGGGGGAAATATTTCAAATTCAAAGGTTAGCCCTATTTCCAATTTGGCTTGACTTTTCCTTTGGGGGACAATGGTGTGTTTTTCGGATCAATTAAGGGTATGCCCGGTATCATTTATTTTTTCGGAGCTTATTTGCAGGAATACCTTAAAGGTTTGGGGAAAATAGGGTTACGAATTTAGTATTCCCTCCCAAATTGACAACCAATTTAGTTCTGGGGGTTCGGGCATGCAAGTGTCCAATATCACCTTTCCGTATGAAATCGGGACAAGTTGGTTCCTTTCTTTAAATTTTGGGTTTAATAAAACCCGAATTTTGCCGCAAACAGGTGGATTTTTTTATTTTTTCCTTTTTTAAGGTTTGGGGGAAAATCTTTTCCCCTATATTTGGCCCTTATCTCTAAGTAGGGCCCAAATAATTACAGGTTTTGTCCAAAGATTTGGGCTTTAACCTTCATTTTAACATACTCAACATTTCAATCTTTCTTATTTTTTGAGTTTAGGTCAAATTGGTTTTTCGGGGCGGGGGATTTTATTTTTGTTTTCTTTTAGATTTTCCCGCTTCTTTTCCTATGGTTGGGTGTTGTACTTTTCAGACGCTTGAAAGGATTTGGTTTAAAGAAATGAATTTTTCCTATCAAATTAATTTTTAAATTTTGGGTTATTCGTAAAATTTGGTTAGTTGGTTTATTCTTCCTTGGATTTAATTTTTTTCCTGGTTCCAAAATGGGTTTGGCTTCGTTATTCCAAGTAGTGGGTTTGTTTTCCTAAGATTCTTTTGTAATTATTGTGTTTAAATTTTAGAAATACATTTTCTCTAAAAATCATTTTTAAATTATTGAAATTGTTTTTTCATCGGTAATTATGTTTGGTCTTCTTGGAATTTTAACCCCTTAAGCCCTTGGTTTCCCCAAGTTAATAAAAAGTATTTGGTTTGCTTAATGTTTTACTTGCAAATTAGTTGTCGTTGTTTGAGAACAATACCTTCCTTTAATTTCTTTTTTAACCTGTTTTTCCATTTGTGAGAACCTTTTTTGCCTTGCCAGGGCCCTTGATTTTGCTGGAAGCGTTTTTCCCCTTTTTCCCTAGTTATTTTAGAAAGGTATTGTTTTCCAATTTTAAATTTTTAAAATAGGCATTAAATTTTTCTATCTTGTGCTAATGATGTAAATTAGGTTTTAGGGGCCCCTTTTCCCCTCAAAAAAACTTGTTTTGGGCCTGGTGTCGAAAACCCTAAAGATAGACCTATTTTTTTACAATAACCAATTTTACCAAACGTTCCTTTTGAAAAACTCAAAAAAGGCCGGGGTTTAAAGGCTTGGGGCCCCAAAGATGGAGAACAATACTTGTTTGGGCCCCTTCCCCCAAACCAAACCTTTGGTCCCCAATGACCCCAGGCCACCAGTGGGCCGGGACCAAGGATAGGGGCCGGATGGACAAGAAAAGGGCGGGGCCGGCCGGGCCAAGGCTACCCTCAAAGGGAAGTTCTTGAAGGGATCCCCGGGAATCCGGGCCGGCGAATGTAAGGGACAAACCGGGACCCGCACCGTCTCGACCAAAAGGGATTGACCGGGGGAATTTAACCCCCCCGGAATGCAAGGTACAATTCCCTGAATTTGAAACCGCCTCAAATAAAAAGGAACAAGCCCCCAGAAATGGAAAATTCCTCTTGGAAAAGCTGGAAGATAAGTCGGAATGAAAGAAAGATAAAGGAAAATCCCCTCACGAAGATGACCAGGCTTGTCTTCTGAAAAGAAATGAATAAGTCGAGGGGAAAAATGGGGGAACGGGGAAAAACCTGGTCGGGGTTCTGGGGCAGCCATTGGGAAAGGACCGGACCGTGGGAAGGTCCGCCCTGAAAATTGGGGAAACACCGGGCTTTTGAGGGCCGGACAAAAGGACCCAAAAAAGGGGGCCCGGACCGAAGCCAGGGCCTTTTGTTACCGGAAACACCCCAGGAATTGTAAGGGTTCAAAAGAACCAAACTAAAGGTTCCACCCCTGGTTTTAAAGCAGGAAAAATTAAAGGCCCCGGCCCATCTAAATAGAGGCTTAATGTAATCGGAAAGGAAGCCGGGCACGGGAACCCAAAAGGCTTGGAAAAAAAGGAAACTATAACCGGTGGGGGGGAAAAAAAAGCCCCGGGAAAAGGGTGGGATTAAAACTGGCAAGGGGGGGGGCGAGCAAGTCAAAACAACCGGGGGCGATCCCAAATTGTCCAGACAGGGTTGACATTCGGGCGGCCAAACCCCATTCCTAACTTGGGGGAATCGGAGCGGGCGGGCCATTTTCCGGCCCGGGGGGGCCCCGGGCGGGGCAAATTTGCCCGGGGGTCCCCCCGCGGGCCCCCCTCCCCGCCCCCCTTGGCGGGCCTCGCATCACCGGCGCCTTCCGGTCTAATTAAACCCTCGGCGGGAATTCATCCCTTCCTTTAACTTCCTCCGGCCCCTCTGTTTTTGGCCCCCCGGCTTCCCTCCTTCTCAAGAACCCAACCCAACAAAAGGCGTGCGTGATCTAGCTGGTACCGCGGAGAAGCCAAGTTACCTTGAGCGTCGTCTGCCGTTCAGCTCTCGAGAGGCGCCTCCGGCTGCCGACTTCACCGAGCCTCGGATAGGCGAGGTGCGAAATATCAGCCCCAACACACTCAAGAAGGCGGTGCGTGAGCAGAACTCGGTCCCATTACAGGAGAAGAAGAAGGCGCAAAGAAAGACTAACAAGGGTGCAGGCCAGCCCGGCACCGAGTGCGATCCGTGCTCGGGGCGGGCCACCTTCACACGAGGATATATCGAGGAGGTGCATGTGGCGGGTAGAGGCGATGCTACTGACAAATATGCTCAATGCTGCAACCGGTGCTATCACGAGTCTGCATGACAGTATTCTTTCTTTGAGAAGCGGCGTCTCGAGAGAAGGATGTGGCATACCGGTTTTCATGGCCAAGGTGCGGAGGGCAAGGGCTTTGTGGATAACTCCATCGGGCGTCACGATCGTCCTGCGGTTTGATGACATCACGCTATGTTGAACCTTCATCCGCTGCACTACACCTTCGTTCGGCTATTTTACGCTGAGTATGGAATGCGGATCATTAGCGACAAGACCCGAACATCGTGATAGTCGACCCCTTCTACATGCGTGCCAAGATCTTGGGCAGCGCGGGGACCGGCAAGTCGCGAGTTCTTACCTCGATGGCGTCATTCGGCAAACCAAGATAAGGATAACTTCCTCGTGCCTTACTTTCCGAGTAAGTCCTCCCCTCAACGACCCGTAACATATGAATTCTTAGATTTGATCGTTTTCTTTTAACATTCCGTGTTTTCTGCGGTGACACACATTGCCGCTCATCCTCCTAAGCCCCAAATATTCCTTGGCCACGTATTTCGACCCGAACCGTCGATCAGCGTAGACTACACAAATGTCAAGAAGGTTCTTGATGATGTTCTCCCGGCTCGCCCAATCTGGAAGCACCTTCACGAGCCTATTCGTAAATCACGGCAAGCACATGTTCTCCCACAATCTGACGTTACGCTGCGTCAAGCAGCCGCTGGCGGATCGGAAGGGTGCCTACTCGCCATCCATCACATGCGAGGCGATCGTGCGGGACCATCATCAACTTCGCTACCGAGTAAACTCAAAGATTGGGCGCGGCGTGTCGGCAATCCAGGGCGGACATCGGACAAGAATTCTTTCGCATCGATCGGAGTTTGCGAAATCATCCATCAAGATGTCGCCGTACCTCGGGGCAGTTCTACCTCGAAATCAACCGTCCAACGGTGACATCGACACAATGCTACAAATGCAGGTGACAACGCCCGTTATTTCATGACTCCCACGAGCGGCGGCTTCATCACGCTCTGGTCCCTTGAGTCGAGTCGAAGCGGTGATCTTGTGTCTGGTTACGAAACATCGATTGGCTCATGTTGTAATTAAACTTTAATGAACTTGTAGTATGTCTCTTTGGTTTGAGAGTCGTTCAACTTAGATGTAATCGATGCTATTAATGTCTTGCTTTTCTCTTCCGATCGTTACATTTGCATACTTATATATTGCTTATGTATTGTTTGTGAATTGGTACTAACGTTTACGTTTGGCTAGTGCATAGCGATGCGTCGTATATATGGTGTACAAGGGTAAGGTTCCGGAGTCTCTGACGATTGGGAGGAGTGTTGGAGACAGGTTCACGATTCAGCGATATGATTACAAAGGGTACACCACTAGGACCGAGGCGAATCTGAATCGCCCGCTATCTAGCGGAGGAGAGAGGCGTTGGAGGAACGGATGAAGGCGAGTTTCATCGTGATGACCGCAGCTCTCTTCTATGTGATGGTAGTTTAGATGATCGATATCGACTTGTAATGTGAAGACAAACTCGCTACTCGCGGTCTCGAGACTTGTAATATAATGTTCTATCTTTGTTCGGTCTTTTCAATTCGGAGACTAATATGATGAATTGTATTGGAGACTAATATGATGAATTGTATTCAGAGACTAATCTTCTATTGTATTCGATGAATCATTGTTGATGTGTGCTGTCTATATTTTGTCTAATTATACATTTTGTAACCTGTGCAAAAACAGAAAATAAAAAACAAAAAAACTTAATATTCATACTAATGGCGCATCACATCACGATGCGCCATTAGTATGCCAAAGATACTAATGGCGCATCATTAAACAGTCGCCATTAGTATCTGAAGATTACTAATAGGCGCATCTTGTTGTTGTGCGCCATTAGTATATAAAACTTACTGGTATACATGGCCCCACAGGAAACATACTAATGGCGCCTTGTTGTATATACTAATGGCGCATCGAGGTGCGCCATTAGTATACCGAATACTAATGGCGCACCAGTGGTGCGCCATTAGTAAAATATACTAATGGCGTGGCACTAATGGCGCACCACTAATGCGCCATTAATGGCCAAATTAGGTGCGCCATTAGTAGGCCTTTTCCTAGTAGTGACATGTCAGTCACCCAAAGGTAGTTGCCTTTAAGGCACCGAAGCAGCGTCCACCCCGACACGACCCTGGTCTGCCTGGTGCGCCTACATTTGAGAATGCAAACGAATCTTCTTTCATTTGCAAACGAATCTGTATGTATTACCATGGCCGTGTTTTTCTTGCAATAGTTAGTCATTCGAAACGAGATACTCCATCCGTTCACTTTTGTAAGTCGTTTCAGACAACTTAAAATGAACTATTTTGCACATTGACTGAAATGTCTTTAAGGTCTTATAAAAGTGAACAGAGGGAGTACTATAAATTAATTAATGAGGAGTTATTTGAAAAAAAATCAAAACGGTACCCACGCTAACATGGATTAGAGTGTCTGTCACATAATTAGTTATTTGAATTAGAGTGTGTGTCACGTAGTTAGATTTTTGAATTAGAGTGTGTGTCACGTAGCGATCTCAAATTCTAACGTAAATTTCGCATTTCACTGTATCCACGCTAATTTATTAATACAAATTCATATGTATATGATGAACACCATGGTAGCAAGAAAACTTTTGGATGGATTCAAACATATGACCTACAAAATAGCACAACAAATTGAGTCAATGTCAACTTTTGAAACTTAGTATGGCGCAATTGAAATAATTACCCGTATGCCTGGTCCTCGGTTCAAATCTTACAATGTACGAATTGAAACATCGATATTAAGTCTCGTACTATGTACATACAAATGTTGTTTTAGCTTGTTGTTTTAGCCCCCCTCAAGACAAATGCTACATACTTCCTGTATCGGTCAATCTTCCTCTCCTAACCACCTTAGGAAGCTATCGATTTCCAACACACGTTCATTCTTTCTCTCCATGTTTTGATCTCTAAGTCTCTCAACTACACAACCCCTTTTTCCACTCTGTTACCAAATGTATTTACCTCACACACCCGCCATTGCACCCCATGCCAAGATCTCTCTCTCTCTCCCCCTCTCCCTCTCACCCTCTCGCGCTAAATACATGCATTGCCTATCTAGCCCCCCAACCTCTCGTGCACACGCAAGCATGTTGTATATCTAGGTCACTCCCTCGAGATTGTCTCACTCTTTCTTCCGCACGGCGGGCCACACTCGCTCAATCTCGCTCTCTTTATCTGAGTCTCGTTTAACCTCATTTTCTTTCCCACACAAATGATATATCTCCCTCTTCGGGCCTCGATCGACACACTCTATACTCTCTCACGCAGATTGTCTATCTAGGTCAGTCCATCCAAGCCGCCGCCACTCTTTCGACCTCATGGTGGGCCACTCTCACTCTCTCTCTCTCTCTCTCTCTCTCTCTCTCTCTCTCTCTCTCTGTCCGTATGTCTCGATTGACCTCGCTCTTTCTCGGACAAAAACGATATATCACCATGTTTGAGCCCAATTCGACCTATTCACATTGTATACTCTCTCACGCACATCGTCTATCTAGGTCACTCTCTCCAACCCGTCTCACTCTTTCGATCGCACAGTGACCCTATGTGATCGGTTGACCTTGCTTCCTCCCACACACAAAATATATCTACACGTCTGTGACTGGATCATCTCTAAAGCTCTATCTTACAACCCTCACCCTTGCCAAAAGCTCAATCGGACAATATCTCTCCAGAGCATATATATTTGTTCAATGAATGTCGGACCACACTCACTTTGTCTCTCTATCTATATGTCTCTCGATTGACCTCGCTTTCACACCGTATCTTCCACGTGTTGAAGCTACTACCTCTCCATCCCTCACAAAGGCGGAGCTATTTACATTGCGAGGGCACTCCAACCTTGGATTAATTTGTGTAGGCATTTATTCGATCGGTTTAGATTATATTTTAAGTAGAATTCGCCCACAACTTCTCCAAACACCGTTGCAACCCACGCAACTCCCCTAGTTGATTTCACTCTGGCTCGGTCATCGCTCTCTCACACGTCCTTTCTCGCCTTCAACGTCGCACCATGGTATTATTGAAAAAACTATGTTGTTCTCTTTAATTATTATAAATAACCTACAAAACTACACACCGATAGTCCACTTGGAATGGAACAAATTTCGACCCACAAATTAAAGTGCTACAAACTACACACCGAGGGGACCACATGTTATGAAACAAATTTGGACCCATATACAAATTAAAAATTAAAGGACAAGGATCGAACATGCGACCGGGCCTTCAAGCCGCACGTCAATAGGCAACATACATAGAATAGCAATGTTTGTTGTACCCCCTTTGTTCACATAATGTTTTTATATTACCACACCCTAATTAATGGATAACATGTAATATTATTTTTAGTACTATTCGCCTTCACTTACTGGTGGGTTCCATGTGTGCTCTCTCTCTCCTCCCCTTCTGCGTTTAGACGCACGGGCAAACAGGAAGAACTCGCGGGCGATGTTGCCGTTGACCATATCTAGACGCGTTCACAAGTCACGGCACTAGTTTCACGTACTAGCAGCACTAGTCAGTGTGTACGTGCAATGCACGTTAATTTGGAAGTATATGAAGTGCATGGGGATATTAACTAATAGGATATTATTTGCGTGTTGTCATGTGATTAGCACTATTTTGGCATGAAATTAACTGCACGCTAAGCGTGTTGAGCGCTTCGACATTGAAGCAGTCTAGGTCGTTGGATGACAAGGAATACATGTGGTTTGATGACGTTTTATACTTAATTTGATCGGCTCTAGCGAACATTCAATCGATCAAACCATACATTTCGTTCAGTCGACTCCGACTTTAAATTATCTGACGATGGATATAAAATAAGCAGAAATGATAAGCGTTGGATTTTAAGCATGGCAATCGAGCGTTTTTCATAACAAATTTAGATTACTTGGCGGCGGCAGGGGTCTCGCGGTGAAGCGACTCCTCTGCCGTGCTCGTGTGTCGTCAGGCCATCGACCGGCGGGCGACGGCGGCGTCTTTGCGCCGTTGTTGGCGTACTCGGGCGTTGGCCTAGCTTCAAGGAAGGCCAAAATGTTCGACTTGAGCGAAATCAGCTGGCCGAGGAGGCGATCGCATTGGTGCAAGGAAGCGGTCGACGGCGGTTATCCATGCCGCCGAGGGGGGCATTGGCACCAGCTGGGATAAGCGCTATCAGCGGGCGGCGGAGATATTCGTGTGCATGGGCACGCGGCGCGCAGCGCCGCGTCGATTACTGCAGCAGGCGCATGCGCTGGCAGTGCTGAGCTGCAGCACGTCTTGCGCGGTCTGCAGACGAAGCAGCGCTATCGCGTTGGCAGGTGCATCGGTGCGTGAAAGTCGGCGAGGACCTCGTGGAACCCCGTGGCATCAAGCTCGGCGACAATGTGCGGCTCCCAGCCCATCAATGCCACGGGGATGGGCGCTGGCGCAGTCGGGGCGACGGGAGCCGGAACGAGAGCGGGGACAGGCGCGGCGTCTTCCCGCAAGGCCAGTTCAAGCTCGTCCCAAAGCGCCTTGTGTTCTTGAGACTCCGGCTGGGTGTCTTCCTCAGGAAACTGGAACACTAAGGGCAGACCATCGTGATGCGGCATGGCGTATGTTTAGGTCAGGCTAGTTGGAGGTAGATGACAGGAGAATCGGAGAGGAAGAGAGAGGATTGTAGCGATACCGAGTAGTGCAGGGTTGATTTTAAACTGCGGCGCCGGCGACATTAAAAGTGGGAGTAGTTGGGACGACGGTGGGCGGCGGAGCCTGGTCAAAAGGCTCGCCCCGGTGAGTCTGCACAATGATCTGCTTTCGCACGCCTCCGACGACAGCCGGCGCAGCGATGCGCTCGCCGCCTCCCGTCGACTCACACGCTTGCTGGGGCGGCACTGCCGATGAGAAGCGGGGACTCGTGGCGGCACGAACGCCCACGGTTTCAATAGTGAAAGCGTTAAGCTTTAACGTGACAGGTCTTTGTTCCAAAATACCTAGGCTCTTCATTTGTGCAACTTGTCATAAGCAGCTTGTCTCGAATTGAAGAAAAAACTTACAGTAATATTTGTGCCATATCGGTGACCATGCTCAGTTTCAAGAATTTATGCTCACTTTTGGATTTTCTGAAATTTAAGATCCGAGGATTGAAACAATATCATAACCTGCATCATGCAATAAATTTTCAAGCCGTACATCTGTCTCTGTTGTATTTCTTAAGAAAGGATTTGGTCAAACATTTTGCTTAGTTAGACTTGGACAAGTTATATATGTAGAGTAAAAGGATAATCCCTCCGTACCCGATTGCATCGCTCGATATATTAACTCAAGTACTAGGCACGAACAAACGGGCTCAATTCTGTGCTCATCCTGGTGTAGTATTAGTAGTACTAGGCAATGCAGTTGACAGGTGACCTTGACGAGCAAGCGACCGAGGGAATTGAATCGTGCTCGCACGGTAGGTAACGTTGTATAGTTACTAAAGCATCCCTCCCTTGTTCATCGGTAGTCATTATGGACCGGGGACATGAGGGAATTTCCTAGGGCTGGAATTCGGCGCGGATATTTCGACTTGAAGCGCCGAGGCTCGATTGGTTGGGGTTGCCTAATGTGCGCGTACCGCACCCCACCGAGGACACGAGCCGGTTTTAAGGATCAACACGAGCCAAGGTCTGGCTGGTGCGCCGTTGGGTCCTACCATTCGAGAATCTGAAAGGAACCTTTTAAATTGCCGAGCGATTCTATGTGTATTACAATACCCGCATTTTCCTTGCAAATACTAATCTCAACGTGGTAATTGATTTATGACGAGTTGTTGAATTAGAGTGAGTTTGTGATATAGTGATCTCAACGTGGATTTCACATTTCATGGTATCCCTAGTAAGTTTTCCAATGCAGATTCAAATTTAAAAGATGAACAATATGGAGGTGAGAGAACTTTGTATGTATCAAGCATATGACCACACACACACACACAGAGACACACACGCACGAACACAACAACAATCCAATAAGTATAGTGCATCAATTTTTCCAAACCATGCATGTATGACACGAATTCAAAAATACTCCTTCTATTCCTAAATACTAGTCTTTTAGAGAGTTCAACAAGTGACTACATACGGAGCAAAATGAGTGAATCTAGACTCTAAAATCTGTCTATATACATCCGTATGTGCCAGTCCATTTGAAGCCTCTAAAAAGACTAATATTTAGGAACGAATGGATAAAATGTAAGACATCCATGGTCCTCAGTTCAATATTTAAAATGAACATGAAACTGAAACATGAATATTAAGTCTAGTACTATAGTACATGCAAATGTTGTGTTTAGGCGGAGCTATGATTGTCGGGGGTCAACCCCTCGACCTTAGGTAAAATTGTGGAGCTCTGTTTAGGGTTGTTTAGATTATATTTGTCCCCACCCTCCCAACCACCAATTGGTTGTTCACCCCCCACCCCTCCTCCCCAGGAGTATATCATGTGTCCCCATACCTTAGATGCTATATGCCAATACGAGTTGCTTGGAGCTTGTAGATCTAAGATATAGCAGCTCACATGATGTGTCTTAATATTTTTGCAGAAAACCTTGAAGAGTTTGAGAATTGCACACAATTTGTACAAAAACTACTTAGATGCCCTTTGATCCCATATCCAACGACCTCGAAGCTCGTATCACCGTAGCATCTAAGATGAAGGAGGACATCATATTCTCCTGTATGTAAGAATATCATGTGCTACCACACCTTAGATGCTTTGGTGATACAAGCTCTTCGGAGGCGTTGGATTTGTGACCCAACACCTCCTTGGTGGTTCGAATGGTTTTTAGCAGAAAAGCCCCAAAAGAGTTTGGCCACTGCGTACAAGCACAAAGACTGCTCAGATGCCATTGGATCTCAGATCAAACGACTTCCAAGCTCGTATCACCGTAGCATCCAAGCTGCGATAGCACCTTATGTTGTCTCGCACGGGAGAGTATGAAGTGCTCCCGCACTGTAGATTCTATGGTGATATGAGTTCACTGAGATCTAACGACCCACAATAGGAGGTTTGAATGTTTTTGCAATATACGGCCGATAGAGTTTGGGAAATGCGTAGAAAGTACAAGTACTACGCATGTGCCATCTGATCACTGATCATATGACCTAGATGCTCATATCACCGTACCGGGTAATTAAGCTACGGGGAGCACCTAATATGAGCACCGGGGAGCCGTTGGATCAAAGATGTAGCGGCACACATGAGGCCTGAATGTTTTATTTACAAAAAACCTTTGGAGAGTTTGGAAATTGCGCATAATTACAAAGACTACTCCCAAGCCATTGGATCTCACTTCCAACGGTGTAAAAACTCGTATCACCATAGTATCTAAGCTGCGGGGTGGATGTGATATTCTATGCCGCTGTCTCTTTTGTTCGTAAACTTGCAAAATACGTGTAACTCGTGCCGTTACTTGTCTAACCGCGCAAAGTGTTTGTTCAAAAAAACATCCTACACTGAAATATCGGAACAACACACGGGGGTCCCACTTGTCATTAATCAAATTTGGACCTAAAACTAACAAATCTGAAAGACGAGATTCGAACTGGCAACCTGGACTACAAAGCATAAGTCGATAGCCTGAAAAAACGAACGGTTGTTGGGTTTGTCCCATAACTTGATTTTATACAGTACTTGCATTGAGTAGAGTAGAGGGAATGCCTGGTCAACACGTGCATGACCATTGTCTCACTTACTGGTGGGTCCCAGGTCTGTGATCTCAATCGCTCTTCTCTCCATCGTCTAACCTTTGCGCGGGCACACACGAAGAGCGGCGGTAGCTTGCCGTGGTGTTATTACAACTAAAAAAAGCTTAGAAAATAGAAGAATCACCTAGAACAAGAGACGTTGTGGCTGGTCGAGACGGAGCTAACCACATCTATCCTTCGTGCCACGTTTGCATGATGAAGCTGTGTGGCTAGTGGGGTGTTTTCGACCGACTGGCTGGGTCCCGAGGTTGAACCATAGGTACTACGTCTGATATAGTATATTTTTACACGCACATTTTCCCTCCGTGCCGAGACGTGGCACACCCTACCGCGCGGTTTCGGGGTACTCCCGGGTGGTGCATGCATATATTCTTCCTGACGTGGGACGCCCTACCGTGCGTTTTCTGGGTCCTCCTCGGTCATAGTGCCGCAGCAAGTAAATGAGTCGTCAAATCACGAAAGACCACCTTTCCTGCCGAGTACATCAGTGAAGCACGATGGCTAGCTAGTTGGGCTAGTTCGACCGATTAGCTAGGCCGCCGCCACATTTGTTTTTTCACCCCTTTTTTTATCTACTTGCCGGCATGTAAATTTAAATATCCACCGCGGCGTTGCTCTGGTGTTTGGGTGCAGCAGGATTTTTAATTTTTGATTGACGGGAGCAGGCGTGGCAGGATTTTAAATTTTTTGATTGACGGGAGCAGGCGCGGCAGCAATTAGTCATGATGACTCCGCTGTAAAACCCTTCGCCTCGATGTGAGAAGTCGTCGATCGGTGTATTACCGTGGTGAAAACCAAAGATTCCCCGCTCCCTCCGCCTTCCCGTAGATTGCATTGCCTTTCAGCCGTTTCGCCCCCTTTGCTTCCTCTCCCCATTGCTTCTACCTGGTGCCATGGCGGTGCAGCAGATCATGGAGTCCGAGGTGAGGCGCCTGACATAGGAGCTCCGTACCAAGGATGCAGAGCTCAGGGCCGAGGACGTGGAGCTTCGTGAGCTCAAGGAGGAGAGGAGTGCCATGCTCCTCCGTTATGTGCGGGAGTTCACGGAGCTTCAAAAGCGGCAGGCATCCACCACAAAGATACTTGAGGCGTCGGCGGCGTTGCTGTATAAAGCGGGAGATACGACAGGCCGTCAGGGGAGCCGGCTGGAGTGCGAGCGGGCCGATCGTGACGGGGTCCAGGATCGCCTCAGCCACTTGGTGAACCAAGTTGCCACGCACGTGTTGCGGCTACGCGATGCCTACTGTCGTGCCAGCGCGACGATGCCGGCCGTCGGGCTAAACCCATTCAACCACCCGGTCGAATTCAACGAGCTGCGGCTTCCTGACCTGGTCTCCTTCTTCACCTATATCTCTGAGGAGCTGAGCCGTCTCAGCGCGATGGTGGGGGCTGAGCTGGACAAGGAGGGGTTGCGGGCTGCCGTCGCCGTTGGCGGGCGAATCCTTTCAGGGCTCCGTCACCGGAATCCATTCGTGCCATTAGACGCCGTCTTTGACGAGCTGGCTCCCGTCGACCGGGAGCGGGCTCTACGGGTGGTTGCACCCTGCATCACCAACGTCGTGCGCCTCGAGAAGCAGAGGGACTTCGGTGGTGTTTAGGCGCCCTCTGCATGGGCATGTCCATGTCAGCACAACATGACCGTTGGATCAAACTCAGACAGTGCAGATCAGTCACTGTATCACAAAGCATGTGGGTGTGTTTGGTTGCATTCTCATCTCAATATAGTTGTTTCCTCTTTGTGTATTTTGGTCAACCTACTAGTGTGGACTCCTGCACCCTTCATGCACTCTGCCAAACACCCAAAAGTGGGTCGAGAAGGGAACTTTTGCTCCCATCCTGCACCCTTCATACACCCGCCTAACACTATTCGTGCTTCATATGGTTCATGTTTTGTGGAGTCTTCAGAGCACCGCACTCTCTGCGCTGTGGACCTAGTTACATTAACATTGATCTCACTGTTCATTCTCGATCGGACAGTCGAAAAGAATAAAAGTGGTACTATGTTACATATAGGAGTAGTTGATATGCGCACAACATCATTTTTTATCGTCATATCTTACTACACTAGCAACAAGATTGCGTAGTACTGACGTATGAACCACTGCACATGCCTAGTAGTAGGAGCACTGTGTATGTTCAAGTGGCTGTCGTGTTTCGCACTCCTCCGTCGTAAGAGTGGAAACACTTATTGTAATCATTTTTTCTTCGAATGAAAACAGTGGACATGCTCTACGTGCATGGATCCTCCTCCACCATGCACTAAATTACTCACTTTCGCCGACGTGTGGGACAGCCCAGACTGGGTCCACCAGCCATGCACTAAATTACTCCGTAGTAGAGTGACGGTAGACTACCCCGATCGAACCACCGCAGAATGCCCAATGAGCCGTCAAATCACAAACCCCCTCCTTTCCAAAGAAGAAGTTGGACGGACGAAGCAACCATCATTTCACTCTTCTCTCTCAGCTTCCTCTCTTGAAGAAAACCCCCACTCGCTTCGCTTCTCCCTCATCTCGTTCCTCCTTTCACTCTTCTCTCTCAGCTTCCTCTCTTGGATGGACGCCGAAGCACCGACCGACGTGATGTCTATGGCTCTGGACAAAACCGTCGAGGCTCATGGTATGAAGAAGCGCAAGCACCCCACCGAGACTACCGCAGACAAGCTCAAAGCCATCGCCCTATCCAAGCCCCCCTCTCCGGGATCCCTCATTAAGCAAGTCCAGGTAATGTCTCTTGTTGACGATCTTTTTCTTGATCTTGATCGTGTTTTTTCATCTAACACGCAGTACTAATACTGGTAGTACAACTTTCTGGGTGAATGTGATTTTAGTGTGCCAAATGACGGTTCTAAATTCCTCTTTTGACCAAAACATGCGAGAGGTTGACACTGATTTCTTATAGATTACTTTCAACTACTCCCTCTGTCCCAAAATTCTTGTCTTAGATTTTTCTAGATCTGGAAGTATCTAATACTAAAATGTGACTTGATACATCCGTATCTAGACAAATCTAAGACAAGAATTTTGGGACGGAGGGAGTATTTTATGAACATCAATGCTAGTACCTTTTAAGAGGGTATATTTGCCTCAGTAACTTGTGTTATGGATATTGCATGTAATCCCTCTGCTGTCATGCCTTTTGAAGACATGTTCTAGTGTCTTTGTTCACTCATTTCTGTGCGTATATGTAGTCATATATGGAGTATAATATCGAAAATCATCTTATATTTCTGAACGGAGGTAGTAATAAAATATGGTTTTTGTTTGAATTAGAACCAGGTCCGCGGTGGAGATGAAGTTCTCAAAGTCATGTCGTGTGAACTGGAAGACCTGATGATGAGTTCTACTGCTGAACTATCCAGCTCTTTGTGTCCTTGTCGCCACGTGTCCTGAACTAGTGTTTTCCTGTAGCATTGTTGTCAGGCGTGTTATCGAGGCTGTACTTGACCACAACAATTTCCTGGTTGTGCCTTCGATTACGAAGGGTGTGGTTCTTGTAAAGCTTCCCAACAAATCTTATGTGGCCTGTCTTCATCATCATGTTTATGAGTGGAAAGACCACTCTGTTAGGTTCTCCAAGGTTGACAAGATGGTGATGGTGCATGTAGACATCTCATACGAAGTCCATGGCCTAGTCAGTTATGCGGGTTTCATCCTGTAGGTCGGTGGCAAGAAATAGTCTACAGAGTTTAGTTAGTGCAACTTTGCTTGTCTGTAGTAAGTACTATTGTTCAGTACTTGATTTGTGTTTGTGAACCATGTATTGTTTATTAGTACTGCCACTTTTGGTGTGTGGTCAGTCCTGAGAATGGTCTATGTTAATGTCTGTCCACTCAATTCAGTCTGTATATTTTAAAGTATCCAGATCATATTTTTTGTGAGGACGGTTTATCAATTATGGTTACACTCCAATATCTGTATGCATTGCAGGGTTTATCGCACCCACCAGGATTTCCAGTCCCATGGATGTTCGGTCCATACGATTTGTCACGACCTTTGGACTGTCCCGCTTAGGGAGTAGGCGGGGCCCATGCATGCCACAGCGTAGTTGGACGATCAATCTTACATTTAGTACTTCAACATAGTGATTTCTGGTAAAGATTCGCCGTGTCACATCAAGTAAATCTTATCGATTTATGTCTAAATCTTATTGATTTAATGTCATGTTTTCTTTCTTTTCTTGCAATTTTACGATGCAGGTTTTGCCATGTGACATTCATCACAGAATAAACCGTTTGGTTTGCTCTACGATGGCTATTTTTGCAGGTTTCACTTCTTATGTCGTGTCAGTAACGAAGTCACTGTCCATCACTTATATTTCTGGAAAAAATTGGATCATTCTGTTGTCTGAGTACAAGCTGAATTCCTATGATGAACTGTAGTTTGGTTTAACAAAAACGCCACAATTAGTCCTTCTCGCATTTAAATGAAATGAAGAAAAAAAACTGGATCATGGTCACGGATCCTAGTCAAGTTAGAAAGCTGATCATAGCAGACCAGACACGATCACCACTGTCTCGCACAGATCAATCACCGGCAGTTTCTCTAGCACTGACTGCGGCAGCAGCTCACTCTGATCCAGCGGAGGATTGGGCACCGACCGCGTCAGCGGATCAGTCTGATCTACCGGAGGATCGGGCATCGACATCGGCACTGCTCCGACACCGCACTAGCTCTACAAGGAGCACCATCTCCAAAGCAGCAGCAGCGGCTTCGCACTGCACCAACACTTGCACTTGCATCTGCTCCGCCCGTGCGGTTGCACCGCAACAGATCGGGCTGCGTTCGCACTTCATATACCAAAGTCCTTACAAAACCGACATGTCCACCTTCTTGGTAAGCATTGGCCGCCCAAGTGCTACGTTCTTTTTTCTTTCCATGTTGTTTCACATGATTCACTGTGTTGATCTAACTATTTGGGTATGTCTTCTTGTTTTCAAACAGAGAATTCCTAGAGCAACGAGGGAGTCGTTCAACAATCCGGGCGACCGCGGCCAAGTTTCTCTTACCATGCGCAGCCTTGGTGTGAATGAACCTGCTCAATATACCGTAAGTACAAAGGATGGTCGCATGATGATTGATGCTAAAGGATGGTCAAGGTTCAAATCTAAATCATATCTTGCGGTAGGGGATGATGTCAAAATCAAACTTTCTCGGCAAGCAGAGCTGGTCCAAATCAACTTTGAAATTCTTCAGTAGCAACACGCAACTGCCGAACTGATCTATCTTCCGAGAGATTTTGATGCAATAATCTGGCATGGTGAAACAAGTGTCCTGTGTGTATAAGTAGTACGACAGTATTATTTATCACATGGTATATCGTTGAAAGAATTGCAACTCTGATTGTTGGTTAGGAACTGTCGTTCGATTTCATTCCAACAGCTGCCGTGCTTTATTCTATTTTGTGTATTCGCCTTGCGACAACATCTAAAACCAGTGCCGTACCGATCGCTTGCAATATGAAAAGCGCTGAGGTAGAACACATGGGCCCCCAAAAATGCAGGGTCGGCCTGCGGCCCAAAGTCCAGAACTGTGAGCCTATCTGAGTATTATATTCTCAGCTAAGCCCCCATATATCCCTAAAAAAAGCTGAACCCCCATAAAAAAAGCTGAACCCCCATAATGCCCGTGTGTTGCAGAGGGAGTATATTTCTCGGCAAGGTGAGCCTGTGATATAAAAGATTTGTATATTTATTTACAGAGGGAGTATCTCTCTGTCAAAAAATATATTTATGTGTAACTAGTTACTCCTGTCTTTCTACTTCCTTTCGCTGATATGTGGGGAAGCCGGCAACGGGGTCCACGTGCCATATGCACAAATTAGAGTGCACAACTTCACGGTAGATACACCCCGGTCATAGCACCGCAGTAATGCCCAATGAGCCGTCATATCACAACCCCCCCTTTCCAGCTTAAGCAGTAAGCTGGACGGACGAAGCGGCAATATTTCACTGGGCCTGAATCCCTTCTCCGTAAATGCTTGTTCGAGAAAACCCCTCTCGGCGATTGCATAGGGTTTTCTCATGGAGAACCAGGTACGAATTCTTCATCCATTCCCGATAAATCCAAGTCCCTTGGTCGCAGGTAATCCAGGGGTGGCAGCCGCCGTTGATGCATTTTCTTCCCATGAATCTAGTGTGTTTCATTTGCGATTGCCCAAAGTGCGAGTACCCTACAGGTTTCTGCGCCCTCGAGACGCCACACTTGTTCCTTCTCATCCTAACACAACATTTTGAAACGCGCACAGTATGTTCCTAGAATCCTCTTTTCTATCCGGGAGGGTGGGGTTTTTTTGAACATGCTCTGTTCTCATATTATTTCTCCTGCAGTGTATTATTTGCTCTTCCAGAACACATGTACTCAAGATGCTCGGCCTTGCCATAACTGAATACACTAGTTTAATGGTCACAGTGAAGACAAGCCATGGATATAAGTTCCGAGTTGGGTTCATGAACCAAGAAGATCGCTGCTTTTTATGGCCAAACTTGGATAAACTTTCTCAAGTGTTCTGATGAAAGTTGGCGCACGAATGTTGATGGAAATAGCAAAACCTGGTCTCATCTTCACTGCGATCTTCCACCCCGACGTCGTTCCAATTGTTCATCCATGTTAGTTTCGTATCTGGTTCTTGCTTGTTGCCTCGATTACTTCTTAATCCACCTATTCTGTCTAACTAATCACAATTTAACTTTAGAAGTAGCAACAAATCCCTCACGAAGATGCTACTTCTAACTAATATTTTCTTATAATTGGTGGCACGTGTAGGTTTTTCAGAGTTAAGCAGTCTGCTCGTTTGTTACTCTGTAATAACTCGGCTATTACTAATGGCACTGAAGTTGACTGGATCGACATCCACAAGTTCCTACACTTTATTGATCGTCTTGAGGTCCTTGTGGGGCGTTTAAATGGTGGAAGGCCACGTGGGATATGTGTGCCACTGCTGCACTCATTGAACAGGTCCAACTGTGTCAAGAAACTTATGGTACGAGCTGTTTTCTGTTATATATGTTGTTCACAAACTATTGCTTATACACAGTTTTACTGCTGTGATGTTCTTGAAACAGGAACTGCCGAGTTCTATTGTTCCTATACAGATGCCTGACCATGGTCGGGTCAGACTTGCGCTTGGTCACAACATGATGTTTATGTCGACCTACTCAATTCCCCTTGGAGGTGAAAAGATACTTATTCATGGGTGGTCTCAAATAATGAAGGCCCGTCCATCTTGGAGAATAGGACATAAGATTATGTTCATGCTTTTCCATGGCTCTAAAGCGAATATCCTGTTTATTGACCACGTTGCGAGATGAAGCCTCTTTCAGAAGGTTGTGGATGCGCGGGGTGGCGCCTGGGCCTTGTCCTGGGGCTTGGCGGCCTCACCCTTGGTTAAATGTAGGCAAAGTAGCACTGTTCGAGGCGTGCTTTGTACGGTTGAACCTGTATAAGTACTCATACTGCTTTCAGCTTTGGTTGTTAAGTGCCCCTACTGGTTTCAGTTAAGGTTGTTAAGTACTCCTGCTGCTTTTACAGTCTGTCATGTTTCTTCAGTCCTGTCTTCCTCCAGCCGCCAAAACCAAACCAGCGCCGGCGGGGTCGCCTGCTTCCGCCTCCGACGGCTGGCTGCACCTCAGCACACGCATCACCGCCCCACCGTCTACTAAATCGTTAATGCCGACGTCCTCCGCGCGCTTTGGTGCGCTCGCCGCGGCGCCGCCCTCTCGCTTGTCAACATGGTCAACAAACAACAGGAATCGGCGAAAGCGTGGAGAGGATGATGAGGGGCCCACCACGTCAGCGTATGGAAAAATAAAATGCTTCCTCCTAGTGTTTTCCTGACATCTGGGACCCACGACATTGTGAGCGTATATAGTCAATAGACAAGAGAACAGCACAAGATCGGCTGACACCTGGGATGTAGCTACTCGAGCAGTATTTTTTTTGTTTGGTATTGTTGAGGCAGAGCAGGGTTTGAACTGGATTGTGGCCCATCTAGCCCATGCTTATATTTTATGTTCACCATGTGACCAGCCCAGCTATTTTTTCTGAAGAATACCCAATCCAGGCCTACTTATTTTTCTACGCCCTGATGGGCTGCAACTCTTTGAAGACGCCTGCTAATCTTGAAAGTAATATGAAATGGGTTGTAAATATAAAAACATATGACAAATTGGCAATTACTTTATAATTTCTGATTTTTTTTTCACATTTTCAGATTCATATTTCACTGGGCATTAACCTAATTTAGATATATCTTCAAAGTACTTTAAATCTAGCTCGACATTTCGGTATTAAAAATAGTTTGGAACCCACAGAAATATGCGAAATTGGCCCTGGCCAAACAAAAAAACGACTGCAATAAATTGCATAAGAAGTTGCCATGAGCTATATATAAATTATTAAAAAAAAGAGGGAGTGGTCTGACTTGTGGGCCTGTTTAGTTGACGCGTATGCAAGATTTTTCTAGTTATTATATACGTCAACAAACGATTCTAGCAGATGTAACCGTTGGATGTACATCCAACGGCCGCCGTGTTTCTTCAATCTCTGATCTTCTTGCTCCAGCCGCCAAAGCAGCGCCGGTGGACCGCTGCTCCGCCTCCGTGGCGGCTGTGCTACATGCAGCCTCGGCGCCCCTACTACTCCCATCTCTGGCCAGGGCATCCCTCTACTCACCCACACCTCCTGTTATTCTGCGGCGACGGCAGCCTCACACCGTAGCCGAACCGGTGAACCCTCGTACTCCTCTCTGCACGGGCTTCCACTGCCGCGTCTTCCCCGGCTCTGCGTCGTCCCCTTCCTAGGCCTCGCCGTCGTCCACCACCGTGGTGCTCTCGGCGCAGCGTGGTCAATGTGGTCAACGACCGACTTCCATCGGAAGAGTACTGTACGTGGAGAGGCTGACAGCTGGGTCCACGGCAGCCGCAAGGAAGTGCCTCCTTATCACACGGAAAATAATTATTCCTCCACCTGACCGCAGGGACCCACCAGACGGGCCACCAGTATTTCGCGAAAAAAAGTTTGCCCCTGACTGCTGGGACCCACAGGACGGGCCATCGTATTTGCGAAAAAAACGTTCCCCCCGCTGTCAGCTTGGACCCACCGGAAGTGCCTCCTTATTACGCACAAAAAAATGAATACCCCCTGCTAGCTGGGACCCACCTTGGTGGGAGGCTGACTTGTGGGGCTACTAAGTTGAATGGGACGGATGCCTTTGTCAACTTTAGTCAATATATGAACGATTCCAGCTCCAGTGACCGTACGATGTCCATCCAACGGCCGTAGTGCTTCTTCTACCTCTGGTCTTCGTGCTCCAGCCGCCCAAAGCAGCGCCGGTCGTGCCGCCTGCTCCTGCCGCCCGTGGTCGGCTATGATGCCGCGGAGGCCTCACCGCCCCCTACTACTCTCACCGCTGGCCAGGCCATCCCTCTACCCACCCGCACCCCCTGTTATTCTGCGGCGACGGCAGCCTCACACCGCGGCCGAACGAGTGAACCCTCATACTCCTCTACGCGTGGGCATCCACTTCCGCGTCTTCCCCGGCTCCGCGTCATCCCCTTCCTAGGCCTCGCTGTCGTCCACCGCCCTGGTGCTCTCGGTGCGGCGTGGTCAACGAATGGCTTCCATCGGACGTGGACTGTACGTGAAGAGGCTGACAGCTGAGTCCACGGCCGCAGCAAGGAAGTGCCTCCTTATTTCGCGGAAAATAATGATTCCTCCACCTGACAGCTGGGACCCACCGGACGGGCCACTGTATTTTGCGGAAAAAACGTTTCCCCCTGACTGCTGGGACCCACCAGCTTCATCTTCGCACGCAAGGAAGTGCGTCTGGGCAAAAAAAATGATTCACCCCCTGACTGCTGGGACCCACCAGCTACACCTTCGCACGCAAGGAAGTGAGTCCGGGCAAAAAAAAATGATTCGCCCGCCTGACTGCTGGGACCCACCAGCTACATCTTCGCACGCAAGGAAGTCCGTCCGGGCAAAAAAAAACGATCCGCCCCCCTGACTGCTGGGACCCACCAGCTACATCTTCGCACGCAAGGAAGTGCCTGACAGTCGGGACACACCTAGTTGAAGGGTACGTAGCGTTGTCATTCTGGTCACGAACGTGTACGTACATACTGCTCGTTGTAGAGGCGCGCACGTGTCGTAGTAGAGGCGCGCATGTAGCATGTACACGTACGTACAGCGGCCAGGGTGCAAGAAAGAAAATACGGCCACGTATGTGTACATACGGGCGGGGTCTCGAACGCCTAATCGCGCATACGTACGGCCAGGGCTCATGTACATGGCTGGGTCAGAACGGAGAAACAGCGTCGTCGTCGTGTTCATGGGGAGGCAACGGAGTGCATCGTGTTCATGGGGAGGCAACAAATTGCGTCGTGTTCATCGGGAGGCAACGGAACGCGTGGGAGCCAACCGGCTTGGACGGAACATGCGATGGAAACGAGGCCTGGCGTACCGCACAACGGAGGAAACAGACCTCCTACGTCGAACGGGTCCCGTTGATCGGGAGGGGTGTGGCGAGCGCAAACGGAGGAAACGGACCTCCTACGGTCAAACGGGGTCCTGTTGATCGGGAGGGTGTGGCGCATCGCAAAACGGACGAAATGGACCTCCTACAATCAAACGGGGTCTGTTGATCGGGAGGGTGTGGCATCGCCAAAAGCTAATGAAACGGACCTCCTACGGTCGAAACGGGGTCCTGTTGATCGGGAGGGTGTGGCGATCGCAAAAAGGACTAAACGGACTTGTGTTGGAGCGCCACGGTCAAACGGGGTCCTGTTCATCGGAGAGGGTGTGGCGACCGCAAAACAGGACTCCACGGATACCGTTTCATCTCCATCGTCGACCTCCTCCGGCCTCCACGGCCTCTGTTGACCTCCTCCAGCCTCCACGGGCTCCTGCTCATCCAGCCTCCACCGCGCTACTCCACCGCCTCTTGCTCAACCACCCTCCACGGGCACCCTCCACCGTCTCTGCTCATCCAGCCCTCCACACCACGGGTCCTGTTCAACCACCCTCCACGGCCACCCTCCACCGCTCTCTGCTCATCCAGCCCTCCACACCACCGGTCCTGTTCATCCAGAGGCAACGCCACCGCCATTGTTCATCCAACCCCCCGCAATGCTCACTGTTCATCCAATCGATCGGCTTGATTAGCAGCAGAGTGAAGGAATCGATCGATCGGGTTCGATTAACAGCCATCGATCGATCGCTCGGGTTCAAGAACGCCAGAGTTCGCAGCAATCGCCGGGTTTAGTTAGAGCCCAACGCCTCGGTTCGGGTTCGATTAGCTAACGACTCGCACACACGCAGCAGCGACGCACGACGAGAACGCAGCGATCGGTCGGCCCCCGACCTCCCACCGTAATAGGGAACTCCTCGAAATTTTCCTCCCCCTCGCTTCTACCACGGTTTTTTCCGTCATGGACGGCCCAAAGAATGTCATGCAGCTGCGTCTTCGGCCCGCCCAGGATGAAAAGCCCATTTTCTATCATGATTTTTTGTCATAGAAGTAGGAGCCCACCACATCTATGATGATACCGGGTTTTGTCACAATTATCGTCATAGACAGAAATTTTTTTGTTTGGCCCAAAATGTCACGGATGTGTCTTTTTTTGTAGTGTAGTATTGTTAGTGAACATATACTCAGAATGTCTGGGTACCACAATGTCACGCCCAATATGCGATACTATCCTAAAGAGACTCGAAGGTCCCACCAAGGATAGAACCGCATATTGAAACGCTTTTGCAAGGTGGATATCATTACATCAACATTACATAATAGATGGGGATACATACAAGAGGCATACAATGCCACACGAATACAACATCACAATACATAAGAGCACCATCCGACTACGGATGGAACACAAACAGAAACTCAAACGACATCCACCCTGCTAGCCCAGGCTGCCGAGCTGGAACCCTGATCGAAGAAGAAGCAGAAGAAGAACTCCAAAGCAAGTAAACATCGCTCTCGCGTCATGATCATCGCATAACCTGTACCTGCAACTGTTGTTGTAGTAATCTGTGAGCCACGAGGACTCAGCGATCCCATTACCATGGGTATCAAGACTAGCAAAGCTTAATGGGAAAGGATGGGGTAAAGTGGTGAGGTTGCAGCAGCGACTAAGCATGATATGGTGGCCAACATACGCAAATAAGAGCGAGAAGAGAGCAAACGGAACGGTCGTGAAGCTAGCAATGATCAAGAAGTGATCCTGAACTCCTACTTACGTCAAACATAACCCAAAACCGTGTTCACTTCCCGTACTCCACCGAAAAGAAACCATCACGGCTACACACGCGGTTGATGCGTTTTAATTCGTATCTGGTGTCAAGTTATCTACAACCGGACATTAACAAATTCCCATCTGCCGCGTAACCGCGGGAACAACTTTTGAAAGATTATACCCTGCAGGGGTGTCCCAACTTAGCCCATGATAAGCTCTCGCGATCAACGAAGGATATACCTTCTCCCAGGAAGACCCGATCAGACTCGGGATCCCGGTTTACAAGACATTTCGACAATGGTAAAACAAGACCAGCAAAGCCGCCCGATGTGCCGACAAATCCTGATAGGAGCTGCACATATCTCGTTCTCAGGGCACACCAGATAAGCGAAGCGTACAGGTACCGACGTAATCCAAGTTGCCAAGGAATGGTCCCGCACGGTGCTCTAGTTTGAACCAACACTTGAGGAGCACCGCCCGGGGTAAATAAAGATGACCCTCAGTTCGAAACCCAAGGGAAAAAGGCCTAGGTACGTGAGGCAAATGGTAAAACCAAGGTTGGGCCTTGCTGGAGGAGTTTTATTCAAAGCGAACTATCAAGGAGGTCCCATAAATCACCCAACCGCGTAAGGAACGCAAGATCCGGGAACATAACACCGGTATGACGGAAACTAGGGCGGCAAGAGTGGAACAAAACACCAGGCATAAGGCCGAGCCTTCCACCCTTTACCAAGTATATAGATGCATTAATTAAATAAGAGATATTGTGATATCCCAACATAATCCTGTCCACCATGGAGAAATCTTCAACTTCACCTGCAACTAACAACGCTATAAGAGGGGCTGAGCAAAAGCGGTAACATAGCCAAGCAACGGTTTGCTAGGAAGGTTGAAAAGGTTAGAGGCTGACATGGCAATTTGGGAGGCTTGAAGAGAAAATGATAGGTAGCGCAGCAAAGCGATAGAACGAAGCAACTAGTATAGAAATGATAGTAGTGAGATCCAGGGTAGCGGTCATCTTGCCTGAAATCCCGCAAGGAAGAAGAACGAGTCCATGAAGAAGATGAAGCCACGAAGATGAACCAAGCGTAGACGAACGAATCCTCACGATCGCAATGAAACAGGAACTATCGAGAGAAGCACACAACACAGTAAACACACCACACATATATAAGACATGATGCACAAACAAGTATGACGCAAGACAAGACTACATGACGCTACTCATGGCAAGAGATGATGCATACAAGAGCAACACATCAAAGCAAGTTTAAATGAGGCCGGAAACAACATATAACAATTCCGGTAAGTCCTCATATGCAAATTTCGAAATTGGTCCAGATCTGGATAAACCTTATGTTCAAGTTGTTAAACAGCAAGTTAAGATGCACCAATATGATCTACACGAGATTCTAGTCAAGTTATATATAAAGTTCATTTAATTCGGAGCTACGGCCTAGAAGATATGAGCAAAACAAGTCAAACATGGCATTGATGCAAAATGCATCCAAACATCAAGCAAACACCTCAAAACAAGGATGCAACATGATAATATGAAGCTACATGCAGAACTAAGCAAGTTTCATATAGAGCACACTCAAAACGGAGCAACGTATCAACACATACACTCTATACAACTTTAAAGGACAAGCTGTCCAAAACAGCAACCAGGCATATTGCAAACACCAAAACACTATGCTACAACATCTCAACATGGAAACAAAAGGCATGGGCATGAAGTACAGGTAAAGCATGACAAAACATGAACACTGAGCTATCTCCAGAAATCACTAGCACATGCTCAAAAGGACATGGCAAGGTTGCAAATAATAACAGTTTCAGACTTCGCAGAAAATAAAATCAGGTTGCAATGTTTAGAGCTATGAAACAACATTCTACAGGAACTTATCATGGCAAACAAAGGCATGGCATGAATCTACTAATTTCATAGAACAAATGTCCCTTACTGACCATGAGCCAAAAGGGCACAGAAAATATGATGGCACCCATGTAAACATGGCAAAAGATATGACAGATTCATACATGGCAGGAACAACAATAAGTAGGCATGTTGGTGAGCTTGAACCACTCACCACAGAACAATACATGGCATGGCAAGGCAACCAACGATAAGATGGCATATATATGAAGCTAAACATGGCAAGATCAAGTTCATAGCATGATTGGATCACTAACAACAATCATGGCAACATTGAACTTAATGATAACAGGCTGACAACAACATTATTTAGCAACTTGAGAGCAAGATTACAACAAGCTACAGGAAGCCATAAATATAACCAGGGGCGTGGATGGATGGAGAATGACATGTATAAGAAAACATCCTTATTGAACATCTCCATATTATGCATATAATGACTTGTAGCAGCAGGTTTACATAGCATCACGAAATAACAGATTCAGACATGCAAAACAGCAACAGCAAGTACCCTACTTAACAAGCTCGATGCACTCAGTACAAGACTAAAAAAAATACATGGATGGCACCCCTGTAAATATGGCATGTCATTGTTCAAAACACATGTATATCTCATGCTCATAGGATGCACACACAAAATGCAACGAAAAAGACAAATCACCAAGTTATAACAGTTTCAGCAGATTAACATCATATAGCACTCTTGCAACGATTATTCAGGCATCAAGATGCACTCAAATGATCACAATGCAATGGAACAAAATGTAGAGCATCTCATGATGAACATTTTGACATATCATGCACGTAAAACGGAGCAGTATGCATGGAGTTATGATGCGTTGAGCAGGGCATAAAAATGCAAATATTTTGGGACTTAGGGAAATTTCAGGGTCAACCACAGATCTGCACGGATTTCAAGGCGAGGCGGATCTCGCCGGAGAACTCGCCGGAGATGGCGAGGGAGGGCCCGGGACGGCCGGATCGGAGGCGGGGCGACGGATCCGGGCGGCTCCTGCCCGGATCTGACCAGAGGCGGAGCCCGGCGACGAGGGGAAGGCCGGAGGCGGCGGGCCGGAGCTGGAGAGGAGCTCGTCAAAGGGCGGCGGAGGCGGCGCGGCGGGCGGCGCAGTCCGTGAGGCGGCGCGGTGGACGACGGGAGGAGGCGCGGGCGCGGAGCGGAGGAGGGAGGCGACCGCGCCGAGCGGAGGCGGGCGGCGACCTCGGGCGCTGGCGGCGGAGGCGCCCGCGGGCTCGGGCGGCGACGCGGGAGATCGGGCCCGGCAAGCGGCGGCGGCGCATGGGCCGGCGCGCGAGGGCGGCGGTGGGGCGCTGCTCGCCACGTGGCGGTGCGCGGTTGGACGGGGGAGCGGGGCGGACGTGTCCGGCCGTCGCGGACGCGTCCGGCAGTGGTGGAGGGGAAATTTTAGGGTTTGGACCCGGGATTTGGACGGGGAGGATCTATTTACAGGTAGAGGGAGCTAGGAGACTCTAAATGGGGTGCAGTTTTCGCCCACACGATCGTGATCGAACGACCGAGAGCATGGGGGGGTTTGGATGGGTTATTGGGCCACTTTGGAGGGGTGTTGGGCTGCACACAAAAGAGGCTTTTACGGTCACCCGGTTAACCGTTGGAGTATCAAACGACCTCCAAATGGAACGAAACTTGACAGGCGGTCTACCGGTGGTGTACCAAGGACACTTGGCAAACCTCGTTCCATTCCGAGAATGTTTAACACCCGCTCACGAAAAGAGGCAAAAGGGGGCGCCGGGGGACATAGGAGTGTCGGATTGCAAAACGGACAACGGGGAAAATGCTCGAATGCATGAGACGAACACGTATGCAAAATGACATGCACATGATGACATGGTATGAAATGCAGATGATGACATGGCAAAATGCAACACGCAAGCACAAGACCTGGCAAGGAAGGCGAATAACTGGCAGACATCTGGCGTATCGGATCCGGGGCGTTACACACAAACACTTGACTCAACTGGGAGTTAATCTTCCTGATGATGGTGTAATTGACAGAGTTCTTCAATCCCTGCCACCAAGCTACAAAAGCTTCGTGATGAACTATAATATGCAAGGGATGGATAAGAAAATTCCCGAGCTCTTCTGTTACATCCCTAGTTCCGGTATGACCTAGGCTAGCTAGTCATTTGTGCATCATGTTTAAATTTCATTTAAATTGAAATGAGGATTTGTGAAACCCTCAGAATCATTTTTGGAAATTGACCCAAGTAAAAATTGCTCCAAAAAGGTCCAAGAAAATGCTCATGTTGCCTCTGAAAATATTGGACAGAGATAAAAATCAAACCAATATTTTTGGGAGCTCATAAGTATTTATTTTGGGCATTTGGAATTAATGCATAATTATTTGCATTGGATATATAAATGTTATATATATATTATATGTCCAAAAATTATGCTAGTTGATGAGGAGCTCTGGAATAATACCACTAGCCCCTACAAAAATTGGCATAAGTTAATAAAATGGTTTAGTATTTTATTAAACCAAACAAATGTCAGAAAATAGAAAAATTAAACAAAAAGGAAAACCTACCTGGGCCACTTACCTGTGCAGCCGGGCACCGTGCGGCTTGGCCTGGCCCAGCAGGCCGGCCCAGCCCACCAGCGCCGTCGTCCTCCTGGCGCCAGTCGGCCAGGCGTGTGGGCGGCGCACAAGACGCCGTGCCGCCACGCCACCTGCCTGCCTGTCCTCCCTCTCGATGCCTGGACGTCCAGATGACGCCACGCGCCGCCCGCATCGCTCTCACTCTCCCCCGCTCTCCCTCCTTCCCCGGTTCTCTCTCTCCCAACCGCCGAACGCGGCCGTCGTCACCGCTCGCCGTTGCCGTAGCCACTGCCGCAGCCTCGCCTCTACAACAAGTCCAACAGCTCCGCCACATTGCCCTCGTCCTCTACGCCAAGCCGCGAGACGCGGGAAGCCCTGGAGAGCCGCCATCGTCGCCTTCTTCACCTCCTGTCGCCGGAAATCGTCCTCGCCGCCACGCCGCCGTCCGGCCTTCCCCGAGATCACTGACGACGCCATCGAGACCGCTGTGAGCCCCGCCGTCGATTCCCCCTACTCCCCTGCTCTTCTGCGCCCACCAGCCCCTCTGCCGCTCGAGCCAAGCTCCGGCCGCCGCGAAGCTCGCCCGTGAGCTCCGCCACCGTCGACCTCCTCCCGCCGCCTCCGCTGATGCGGACGAGCCGGCTATGCCCGGTGCTTTTAGTTGCCGCTTCGTGCACGCAGCGCTGTGCCCTCCTCGGCCGAACTCCGCCGCCGCGGCCGAAGCTCCTCGCTGTCGATCCGCCATCCCAGCCCGGCTGGCACCACCGCCGACGCGCTGGTCAGGCTCTCGATCGAGCCCAGCCACGCCGCAAACGGGCACCGTAGCCCGTTCTGCGGCGCCCGCCGTTCAGACCTCGCCGCGGCTAAACGCCGGTGGGTTTGACCTTGATCTCGCTGCCCGTCGGGTGGGCCCTCAGGTCGTGATTAGCTTAAGGCTAATCACCGCTAACTAACCCCCGACATCGACCGGTGGGCCCGGCGCCCTAATCTTTTAATTAGGCTTAAACTAACCCCATGTTTAACCCGTGTCACTGACGTGTGGACCCCACACGTCAGGTTTGACCCCAGTCAGCCGCAGTTGACTTGCTGACGTCATGCTTACTCAATGCTGACGCAATTATTTATTTTCTGGATTTAAATTAAATCAGGAATTCCAGAAAATTCGCAAAACTTCAAAAAATCATATAAATTCAACCGTAGCTCAGATTGAAATAATTTATATATGAAAAATTATCAGAAAAATGCAATCTATCCATCTGTACCAGTTTCATGCATGACAAATCAACTTATACCTGCTGTATAAGTGAAACACATGAATGGCATTTATAAGAGCTTATATTGGAGTTGCATTTGAACCTTTGGTTCAAATGGACTTCAACCTATACTAGTTGCATTAGCTCAAACAGCATCACATATACATGCCATCTTCATGCATCATATTGTTGCATATGATGCGTATTGATTGCCGGCACCGTTCCTTCTCGATAGGTCCCGCCCGAGACGCGTTCGAGTACCTCTCGTGAAGCAAGTGCCTCCTTGTTTATTTACCGTGCAAGCAAACCCCTTGTTCATTCCGATACAATCCTACTCTCTCGCTCCTGCTCTCGCTATTGCATTAGGACAACAACGATTCATACGCTACTTTGTGTTGCGGTAGTTGAACCCATTCCTCTGCATGACCTGTCATTGCCACAAGAATAGTTGAAACCCACTAGCATGTGTAGGAGTTGATTGAGCCATGTTGTGTTCCTACCATGCTATGCCTGCTATTGCTTAGAGTTGTGTCAGTCTGATTCATTGGGAATGAATTGGAGTGTTACGATATGTTACGATGTTGAGAGTGAAGTGTGTGAACACGATTTGGTAAAGGTAGCGGTGAGAGGCCATGTAGGAGTACATGGTGGGTTGTCTCTTTGGAACCGCCCTTAAGCCGAAGTTCTATGTATGTCGTCCAATGACTCAATACTACCACACATTGGGCTCCGGCGCCCAAGCTCTCTCGACTTATTAACCAACTTGATCTCGCCCGTGAGTCGCAACTAGTTTTCGTGTTTGTAGGTAGTGCTATTTTTCATCGAGTGGCACCCGGTAGGGTGGGCTTGGGACAGACTAGGCACAGGTGGCACGGTGTACCAAGTGGCACCCGGATGGTGGGCTTGGGAACCCTGCTCACATCGTTTGGGCCGTGAGCGACACCCCGGCCGGATCTCCTTGCGGATGGAACCCGAATAGGCGATAAACCTGGACTAGAGTCTTGTGTGGTTAGTCAGGTCGTGGCCGACACCCTCGCCAGGCTTCCGCTTGAAGGTTGCCGAGATACATGACGTGTATATGGCGGTAAGTGGCGAGAGCGTGTGTGAAGAAGTACACCCCTGCAGGGTTATCATGATCTATTCGAATAGCCGTGTCCTCGGTTATGGACTTCTTGGATGCTTACGTGGTACATAGACAACTTGAAGTGGATACTCTAAAATGCTCAAGACAAGTGTGAGTGCTATGGATGGCCTTCTCGTATGGAGACGGGATGAATCCATAGTAGTGTATTGTGTGGTGACTAGTGGACCTGTAGCGCCATATCACCTCAAAGAAGTTCGGTCGTAGTCGAGAACAGGATAGCCACAGAGTCAAAGCTGGCTTGCTGCAACTAAAGTCCACATTACCTTCTTGATACTAATGCATGTATAATAGGATCTGATGTAAGTCTTGCTGAGTACCTTTGTACTCACGTTGCTTTATTTATGTTTTGCAGCGGAGACTTCGGTCTTTCTAGTAGTTCCGCTTGGACTTCGACGAGTAGCTTGTTACCTCAGCTACGATCTTGTACCCTTGGGAGGGTCTTGTACATAGTCAGGCTTCTCAGCCTTTTTTCTTTTGTAGTTGTCTGTACTCAGACATGTAATGCTTCCTCTTGTTGCTTGTATGCTCTGAATGATGGGTCATGTGACCCCTGTTTGTATTTAATGCTATGTGGCTCTTCTGGGCCTTTATCTATATGAGTTTACGTTATGTTGTGATGCCATGTTGTACAACACATACTTGCATGTTATGCGTACGTGTAACGTGAATTGCTATGTGTGGGATCCGACAACCTAGTTGTCTATCCTTGGTAGCCTCTCTTATGGGGAAATGTAGTCTAGTGCTTCCACCGAGCCATAGTAGTCCGCTACAGCCCGGTTTATCGGAGTCCTGCTAGCCCAAGACTACCGCTCGGAACACTTGATCTGGCCGGCATGTGATTCACTTCGTTCTCGTGGTCTGTCCTTCGGGAAATGTCATGCGGTGACATCCAGAGTCCTGCCTAGCTCTGCTACAGCCGGGTTCCCTGAGTCCTGTTAGCCAGTGCTCCAGCCCGGATTCACACGCACTCGACCGACATGCTCGATGTTGTTTCATGTATGCCTGTCCCCATAGGTTAGTGCCACTTTGGGTTCACGACTAGTCATGTCGGCCCGGGTTCTCTGTCATATGGATGCTAGCGACACTATCATATACGTGAGCCAAAAGGCGCAAACGGTCCCGGGCCATGGTAAGGCGACACCCATGGGAATACCGTGCGTGAGGCCGCAAAGTGATATGATGTGTTACATGCTAGATCGGTGTGACTTAGGATCGGGGTCCCGACAGCTTCGCGATGCTAAAGGATGCGGAGGTAGAAATCAAGAAGGAGCATCAAGTGTTGATGGTTAACAAGACCACTAGTTTCAAGAAAAAGGGCAAAGGGAAGAAGGGGAACATCAAGAAGAACGGAAATCAAGTTGCTGCTCAAGTGAAGAAGCCCAAGTCTGGACCTAAGCCTGAGACCAAGTGCTTCTACTTCAAAGGGACTGGTCACTGGAAGCGGAACTGTCCCAAGTATTTGGCGGATAAGAAGGATGGCAAAGTGAAAGGTATATTTGATATACATGTTATTGATGTGTACCTTACTAATGCTCGTAGTAGCGCCCGGGTATTTGATACTGGTTTTGTTGCTCACATTTGCAACTCGAAACAGGGGCTACAGATTAAATGAAGATTGGCTAAGAACGAGGTGACGATGCGTGTGGGAAATGGTTCCAAAGTCAATGTGATCGCTGCTACGTCTTGAGCTTGCGTTGGTTTTCCCCGAAGAGGAGAGGATGATGCAGCAGAGTAGCGTAAGTATTTCCCTCAGTTTTTGAGAACCAAGGTATCAATCCAGTAGGAGGCCACGCGCAAGTCCCTTGTACCTACATGAAGCAAATAACTCCTCGCAACCAACGCGAATAGGGGTTGTCAATCCCTTCACGGTCACTTACGAGAGTGAGACCTGATAGAGATGATAGATAATATTTTTGGTATTTTTGGTATAAAGATGCAAAGTAAAATAAAAGGCAAAGTAAAAAAGCAAAGCAATAATAGAGCGTAGGAAGATTAATATGATGAGAATAGACCCGGGGGCCATAGATTTCACTAGTAGCTTCTCTCAAGAGCATAAGTATTTTATGGTGGGTGAACGAATTACTGTTGAGCAATTGACAGAATTAAGCATCGTTATGAGAGTATCTAGGTATGATCATGTATATAGGCATCACGTCCGAGACAAGTAGACCGACTCCTGCCTGCATCTACTACTATTACTCCACTCATCGACCGCTATCCAGCATGCATCTAGAGTATTAAGTTAATGAAAACAGAGTAACGCCTTAAGCAAGATGACATGATGTAGAAGGATAAATTCATGCAATATGATAAAAACCCCCATCTTGTTATCCTCGATGGCAACAATACAATATGTGCCTTGCTGCCCCTACTGTCACTGGGAAAGGACACCGCAAGATTGAACCCAAAGCTAATCACTTCTCCCATTGCAATAACTACCAATCTAGTTGGCCAAACCAAACGGATAATTCGAAGAGACTTGCAAAGATAACCAATCATACATAAAAGAATTCAGAGAAGATTCAAATATTTCTCATAGATAATCTTGATCATAAACCCACAATTCATCGTTCTCAACAAACACACCGCAAAAATAAGATTACATCGAATAGATCTCCACGAGAGAGGGGGAGAAAATTGTATTGAGATCCAAAAAGAGAGAAAAAGCCATCTAGCTACTAACTATGGACCCGAAGGTCTGAAGTAAACTACTCACACTTCATCGGAGAGGCTATGATGATGATGTAGAAGTCCTCCATGGTGGATTCCCCTTCCGACGGAGCTCCGGAACAGGCCCCAAGATGGGATCTCGTGGATACAGAAAGTTGCGGCGGTGGAATTAGGTTTTGGCTCAGATCTCGATCTGTTGGGTGCGTGAGGTATATATAGGAGCAAGGAGTACGTCGGTGGAGCTTCGGGGGGCCCACGAGGCAGGGGGCGCGTCCTCCACCCTCGTGGTCGCCTCTCTCCTTTCTTGACCGAGGGTCCAAGTCTCCTGGATCTTATCTGATGAGAAAATCACGTTCCCGAAGATTTCATTCCGTTTGGACTCCGTTTAATATTCCGTTTCTTCGAAACACTGAAATAGGCAAAAAAACAGCAATTCTGGGCTGGGCCTCCGGTTAATAGGTTAGTCCCAAAATTAATATAAAAGTGGAAAATAAAGCCCAATATGGTTCAAAACAATAGATAATATAGCATGGAGCAATAAAAAATTATAGATACATTGGAGACGTATCAGGCATCCCCAAGCTTAATTCCTGCTCGTCCTCGAGTAGGTAAATGATAAAAAGAGAATTTTTGATGCGGAGCGCTACTTGGCATAATTTCAATGTAACTCTTCTTAATTGTGGTATAAATATTCAGATTCAAAAGATTCAAGACAAAGGTTTAATATTGACATAAAAAATAATAATACTTCAAGCATACTATCAAAGCAATTATGTCTTCTCAAAATAACATGGCCAAAGAAAGTTATCCCTACAAAATCATATAGTCTGGCTATGCTCTATCTTCACCATACAATGTATTTAAATCATGCACAACCCCGATGACAAGCCAAGCAATTGTTTCATACTTTTGACATTCTCAAAACTTTTTCAATCTTCACGCAATACATGAGCGTGAGCCATGGATATAGCATTATATGTGGAATAGAATGGTGGTTGTTGAGAAGACAAAAAGAGGGAAGATAGTCTCACATCAACTAGGCGTATCAACGGGCTATGGAGATGCCCATCAATAGATATCAATGTGAGTGAGTAGGGATTGCCATGCAACGGATGCACTAGAGCTATAAGTATATGAAAGCTCAACAAAAGAAACTAAGTGGGTGTGCATCCAACTCGCTTGCTCACGAAGACCTAGGGCAATTAGAGGAAGCCCATCATTGGAATATACAAGCCAAGTTCTATAATGAAAAATTCCCACTAGTATATGAAAGTGACAAAAACGAGAGACTCTCTATTATGAAGATCATGGTGCTACTTTGAAGCACAAGTGTGGTAAAAGGATAGTAACATTGTCCCTTATCTCTTTTTCTCTCATTTTTTTATTTTTTTATTTGGGCCTTTTCTCTTTTTTATTGCCTCTTTTCTTTTCTTTTCTTTTTTTTCGTCCGGAGTCTCATCCCGACTTATGGGGGAATCATAGTCTCCATCATCCTTTCCTCACTTGGGACAATGCTGTAAAAATGATGATCATCCCACTTTTATTTTCCTTACAACTCAAGAATTACAACTCGATACTTAGAACAAGATATGACTATGTGAATGCCTCCGGCGGTGTACCGGGATATGCAATGATTCATAAGTGACATGTATGAAAGAATTATGAACGGTGGCTTTGCCACAAATACGATGTCAACTACATGATCATGCTAAGCAATATGACAATAATGGAGCGTGCCATAATATACGGAACGGTGGAAAGTTGCATGGCAATATATCTCGGAATGGCTATGGAAATGCCATGATAGGTAGGTATGGTGGCTGTTTTGAGGAAGGTTTATGGTGGGTGTATGATACCGGCGAAAAGTGTGCGGTATTAGAGAGGCTAGCAATGGTGGAAGGGTGAGAAAAGTGCGTATAATCCATGGACTCAACATTAGTCATAAAGAACTCATATACTTATTACAAAAATCTACAAGTTATCAAAGCAAAGTATTACGCGCATGCTCCTAGGGGGATAGATTGGTAGGAAAAGACCATCGCTCGTCCCCAACCGCCACTCATAAGGAAGACAATCAATAAATAAATCATGCTCCGACTTCATCACATAACGGTTCACCATATGTGCATGCTACGGGAATCACAAACTTTAACACAAGTATTTCTCAAATTCACAACTACTCAACTAGCATGACTCTAATATTACTACCTTCATATCTCAAAACAATTATCAAGCATCGAACTTTTCTTAGTACTCAACACACTCAAAAGAAAATTTTACAAATCTTGAATACCAAGCATATTATTATTTTTAAGAAAATTACCATGCTATTTAAGACTCTCAAAATAATCTAAGTGAAGCATGATAGATCAAAGGTTTTATAAAACAAATCCACCACCGTGCTCTCAAAGATATAAGTGAAGCACTAGAGCAAAACTATAAAGCTCAAAAGATATAAGTGAAGCACATAGAGTATTCTAACAAATTCCAATTCATATATGGCTCTCTCAAAAGGTGTGTACAGCAAGGATGATTGTGGTAAACTAAAAAGCAAAGACTCAAATAATACAAGACGCTCCAAGCAAAACACATATCATGTAGTGAATAAAAATATAGCTCCAAGTAAAGTTACCGATGGAAGTGGACGAAAGAGGGGATGCCTTCCGGGGCATCCCCAAGCTCTAAATTTTTGGTGTACTTGGATTATCTTGGGGGTGCCATGGGCATCCCAAAGCTTAGGCTCTTGCCACTCCTTGTTCCATAATCCATCAAAAGATTTCACCCAAAACTTGAAAACTTCACAACACAAAACTCAACAGAAATCTCGTAAGCTCCGTTAGCGAAAGAAAACAAAAGACCACTTCAAGGTACTGTAATAAACTCATTCTTTATTTATATTGGTGTTAAACCTACTGTATTCCAACTTCTCTATGGATTATAAACTATTTTACTAGCCATAGATTCATCAAAATAAGCAAACAACACACGGAAAAGAGAATCTGTCAAAAACAGAACAGTCTGTAGTAATATGTAACTAACGCAAACTTCTGGAACTCAAAAACATCAGCCAAAATAGGAAGACCTAGACAATTTGTTTATTAATCATCAGCAATTCGAATCACTATTTTATCACGTTCTGGTAATTTTTAACAATTGTTTTTGTTAACAGAAAGTTTCTGGAAATTACAGCAAGATCAAATAACTATCATCCAAGAAGATCCTATAGGTTTAACTTGGCACAAACACTAATTAAAACAGAAAACCACATCTAAACAGAAGGTAGATGGATTATTTATTCCTAAACAGAAACAAAAACAAGAACTAAAAAATAAAATTGGGTTGCCTCCCAACAAGCGCTATCGTTTAACGCCCCTAGCTAGGCATAAAAGTAAGGATAGATCTAGGTATTGCCATCTTTGGTAGGCAATCCATAAGTGGCTCTCATAATAGATTCATATGGTAATTTTATCTTCTTCCTAGGGAAGTGTTCCATGCCTTTCTTCAATGGGAATTGGAATCTAATATTCCCTTCCTTCATATCAATAATTGCACCAATCGTTCTAAGGAAAGGTCTACCAAGAATAATAGGACATGAAGGATTGCAATCTATATCAAGAACGATAAAATCTACGGGCACATAATTCCTATTTGCAACAATAAGAACATCATTAATTCTTCCCATAGGTTTATTAATAGTGGAATCCGCAAGGTGTAAGTTTAGAGAGCAATCATCAAAATCACGGAAATCTAGCAAATCACACAAAGTTTTGGGAATAGTGGAAACACTAGCACCCAAATCACAAAAAGCATAAAATTCATGATCCTTATTCTTAATTTTAATAGTTGGTTCCCACTCATCATAAAGTTTTCTAGGGATGGAGACTTCCAACTCAAGTTTTTCCTCATAAGATTGCATCAAGGCATCAACGATATGTTTGGTAAACGCTTTATTTTGACTATAAGCATGCAGAGAATTTAGCACGGATTGCAACAAGGAAATACAATCAATTAAAGAGCAACTTTCATAATTAAATTCCTTTAAATCTAAAATAGTGGGCTTAGCAACATCTAGGGTTTTACTTTCTTCAATCCCACTTTTATCAATTTTAGCATCATAATCTAAAAACTCTGAATTCTTGGAACGCCTTCTAGGTAAAGGCGACTCATATTCAATCTCATCATTATCAAGATCCATATTGCAAAACAAGGATTTGATAGGGGACACATCAATAACTTTTAGATCTTCATCTTTATTTTCATGGAAATTGGAAGAACGCGCTTTAATAAAGGCATCTTTCATAGCACGCATCCTAGCGGTTCTTTCCTTGCACTCATCAATGGAAATTATCATGGCTTTGAGAGACTCATTGATATCATGCTTAGGAGGAATAGATCTAAGCTTTAAAGAATCAACATCAAGAGAAATTCTATCAACGTTCCTAGCCAATTCATCAACTTTAAGCAATTTCTCTTCAAGCAAAGCATTAAAATTCTTTTGAGAATTCATAAACTCTTTAACACTAGTCTCAAATTCAGAGGGCATCTTAGTAAAATTTCCATAAGAATTGTTGTAGGAATTTCCATAATTATTAGAGGAATTACTAGGATAAGGCCTAGGATTAAAGTTTCCTCTATACGCATTGTTACCAAAATTATTCCTACCAACAAAATTCACATCCATAGATTCATTATTATTCTCAATCAAAGTAGACAAAGGCATATCATTAGGATCAGAAGAAACACTCTTATTAGCAAATAATTTCATAAGTTCATCCACCTTTCCACTCAAAACATTAATTTCTTCTATCGCATGTACTTTTTTATTAGTAGATCGTTCAGTATGCCATTGAGAATAATTAACCATAATATTATGTAGGAGTTTAGTAGCATCTCCTAAAGTGATTTCCATAAAAGTGCCTCCCGCGGCCGAATCTAAAAGGTTTGTAGAAGCAAAATTCAATCCAGCATAAAAATTATGTATAATCATCCACAAATTTAGTCCATGAGTAGGGCAATTACGTATCATTAATTTCATCCTCTCCCAAGCTTGTGCAACATGTTCATGATCAAGTTGCTTAAAATTCATAATATCGTTTCTAAGAGAGATGATCTTAGCAGAAGGAAAATACTTAGAGATAAAAGCATCTTTGCACTTGTTCCAAGAATCAATACTATTTTTAGGCAAAGATGAAAACCAAGTTTTAGCACGATCTCTAAGAGAAAAAGGAAATAGCAAAATTTAACAACATCATTGTCAACATCTTTCTTCTTTTGCATATCACACAAATCCACGAAGCTATTTAGATGAGTAGCGGCATCTTCACTAGGAAGGCCGGCGGATTTATCTTTCATAACAAGATTCAATAAAGCAACATTGATTTCACAAGATTCAGTATTGGCAAGAGGAGCGATCAGAGTCCTAAGGAAATCATTATTGTTGGTATTGGTAAAGTCACACAATTTGGTATTATCTTGAGCCATAGTGACAAGCAAGCAATCCAACACACGAGCAAACAAGCGAACGAGAAAAAGGCAAACAAAAAAGAGAGGGAAAATAAAACGGCAAGGGTGAAGTGGGGGAGAGGAAAACGAGAGGCAAATGGCAAATAATGTAATGCGAGAGATAAGGGATTGTGATGGGTACTTGGTATGTTGAATTTTGCGTAGACTCCCCGGCAACGGCGCCAGAAATCCTTTTTTCTATGTCTTGAGCTTGCGTTGGTTTTCCCCGAAGAGGAGAGGACGATGCAGCAGAGTAGCGTAAGTATTTCCCTCAGTTTTTGAGAACCAATGTATCAATCCAGTAGGAGGCCACGCGCAAGTCCCTCGTACCTACACAAAGCAAATAACTCCTCGCAACCAACGCGAATAGGGGTTGTCAATCCCTTCAGGTCACTTACGAGAGTGAGATCTGATAGAGATGATAGATAATATTTTTGGTATTTTTGGTATAAAGATGCAAAGTAAAATAAAAGGCAAAGTAAAAAAGCAAAGCAATAATAAAGCATAGGAAGATTAATATGATGAGAATAGACCCGGGGGCCATAGATTTCACTAGTGGCTTCTCTCAAGAGCATAAGTATTTTACGGTGGGTGAACGAATTACTGTTGAGCAATTGACAGAATTGAGCATAGTTATGAGAGTATCTAGGTATTATCATGTATATAGGCATCACGTTCGAGACAAGTAGACCGACTCCTTCCTGCATCTACTACTATTACTTCACTCATCGACTGCTATCCAGCATGTATCTAGAGTATTAAGTCAATGAAAACAGAGTAACGCCTTAAGCAAGATGACATGATGTAGAGGGATAAATTCATGCAATATGATAAAAACCCCATCTTGTTATCCTCGATGGCAACAATACAATACGTGCCTTGCTGCCTCTACTGTCACTGGGAAAGGACACCGCAAGATTGAACCCAAAGCTAAGCACTTCTCCCATTGCAAGAACTACCAATCTAGTTGGCCAAACCAAACGGATAATTCGAAGAGAATTGCAAAGATAACCAATCATACATAAAAGAATTCAGAGAAGATTCAAATATTGCTCATAGATAATCTTGATCATAAACCCACAATTCATCGGTCTCAACAAACACACCGCAAAAAGAAGATTACATCGAATAGATCTCCACGAGAGAGGGGGAGAACATTGTATTGAGATCCAAAAAGAGAGAAGAAGCCATCTAGCTACTAACTATGGACCCAAAGGTCTGAAGTAAACTACTCACACTTCATCGGAGAGGCTATGATGATGATGTAGAAGCCCTCCATGGTGGATTCCCCTTCCCGCGGAGCTCCGGAACAGCCCCAAGATGGGATCTCGTGGATATAGAAAGTTGCGGCGGTGGAATTAGGTTTTTGGCTCCGTATCTGATCTGTTGGGGGTATCTAGGTATATATAGGAGGAAGGAGTACGTCGGTGGAGCTTCGGGGGGCCCATGAGGCAGGGGGGCGTGCCCTCCACCCTCGTGGCCGCCTCCCTCCTTTCTTGATCGAGGGTCCAAGTCTCCTGGATCTTATCTGACGAGAAAATCATGTTCCCGAATATTTCATTCCGTTTGGACTCGTTTGATATTCTGTTTCTTCGAAATACTGAAATAGGAAGAAAACAACAATTCTGGGCTGGGCCTCCGGTTAATAGGTTAGTCCCAAAAGTAATATAAAAGTGGAAAATAAAGGCCAATATGGTTCAAAACAATAGATAATATAGCATGGAGCAATCAAAAATTATAGATAAGTTGGAGACGTATCAATCGCCGTCGGCACGCTACCTCTACATCTACCTTCGGGATTAGTTTTAGACCTGAATAATTGTTATTTGGTGCCAGCATTAAGCATGATCGTTATATCTGGATCTTGTTTGATGCAAGATGGTTATTCATTTAAATCAGAGAATAATGGTTGTTCCATTTATATGAGTAATATCTTTTATGGTCATGCACCCTTGATGAGTGGTCTATTTTTGTTGAATCTCGATTGTAGTGATACACATATTCATAATATTGAAGCCAAAAGATGCAAGGTTAATAATGATAGTGCAACTTATTTGTGGCACTGCCATTTAGGTCATATTGGTGTAAAGCGCATGAAGAAACTCCATGCTGATGGGCTTTTGGAACCACTTGATTATGAATCACTTGATGCTTGCGAACCATGCCTCATGGGCAAGATGACTAAGACTCCGTTCTCCGGAACAATGGAGCGAGCAACAGACTTGTTGGAAATAATACATACTGATGTATGCGGTCCGATGAGTGTTGAGGCTCGCGGTGGGTAGCGTTATTTTCTGACCTTCACAGATGATTTGAGCAGATATGGGTATATCTACTTGATGAAACATAAGTCTGAAACATTTGATAAGTTCAAAGAATTTCAGAGTGAAGTGGAAAATCATCGTAACAAGAAAATAAAGTTTCTACGATCTGATCGTGGAGGTGAATATTTGACTTATGAGTTTGGTCTTCATTTGAAACAATGTGGAATAGTTTCGCAACTCACGCCACCTGGAACACCTCAGCTTAATGGTGTGTCCGAATGTCGTAACCGCACTTTATTAGATATGGTGTGATATACGATGTCTCTTACTGATTTACCGCTATCGTTTTGGGGTTATACTTTAGACACGACTACATTCACGTTAAATAGGGCACCATCTAAATCCGTTGAGACGACACCATATGAACTGTGGTTTGGCCAGAAACCCAAGTTGTCGTTTTTTAAAATTTGGGGATGCGATGCTTATGTGAAAAAGCTTCAACCTGATAAGCTCGAACCCAAATCGGAGAAATGTGTCTTCATAGGATACCCAAAGGAGACTGTTGGGTACACCGTCTATCACAGATCCGAAGGCAAGATATTCTTTGCTAAGAATGGATCCTTTCTAGAGAAGGATTTTCTCTCGAAAGAAGTGAGTGGGAGGAATGTCGAACTTGATGCGGTAATTGTACCTGCTCCCGAATTGTAAAGTAGTTAATCACATAGATCAGTTCCAGCGATTCCTACACCAATCAGTGAGGAAGCTAATGATGATGATCATGAAACTTCAGATCAAGTTACTATCAAACCTCGCAGGTCAACCAGAGTATGATCCGCACCAGAGTGGTACGGTAATCCTGCTTGGAGGTCATGTTACTTGACCATGACAAACCTATGAACTATGACGAAGCGACGATGTGCCCATATTCCGCGAAATGGCTTGAGACCATGAAATCTGAGATGGGATCCATGTATGAGAACAAAGTGTGGACTTTGGTTGACTTGCCCGATGATCGGCAAGCCATAGAGAATAAATGGATCTTCAAGAAGAAGACTGACGCTGATGGTAATGTTACTGTCGACAAAGAACGACTTGTTGCAAAAGGTTTTCGACGAGTTCAAGGAGTTGACTACGATGAGACCTTCTCACCCGTAGCGATGCTTAAGTTTGTCCGAATCATGTTAGCAATTACCGCATTTTATGATTATGAAATTTGGCAAATGGATGTCAAAACTACATTCCTTAATGGATATCTTAAAGAAGAGTTGTATATGATGCAACCAGAAGGTTTTGTCAATCCTAAAGGTGCTAATAAAGTGTGCAAGATCCAGTGATCAATTTATGGACTGGTGCAAGCCTCTCAGAGTTGGAATATACGCTTTAATAGTGTGATCAAAGCATATGGTTTTATATAGACTTTTGGAGAAGTCTGTATTTGCAGGAAAGTGAGTGGGAGCTCTGTAGCATTTCTGATATTATATGTGGATGACATATTGTTGATCGGAAATGATATAGAATTTCTAGATAGCATAAAAGGATACTTGAATAAGAATTTTTCAATGAAAGACCCCGGTGAAGCTGCTTATATATTGGGCATCAAGATCTATAGAGATAGATCAAGACGCTTAATTGGACTTCCACAAAGCACATACCTTGATAAAGTTTTGAAGAAGTTCAAAATGCATCAGTCAAAGAAAGGGTTCTTGCCTATGTTACAAGGTGTGAAGTTGAGTCAGACTCAATGCCCGACCACTGCAGAAGATAGAGAGAAAATGAAAGTCTTTCCCTATGCCTCAGCCATAGGTTCTATGATGTATGCAATGCTATGTACCAGACTTGATGTGTGCCTTGCTATTAGTTTAGCAAGGAGGTACCAAAGTAATCCAGGAGTGGATCACTGGACAACGGTCAAGAACATCCTGAAATATCTGAAAAGGACTAAGGATATGTTTCTAGTTTATGGAGGTGACAAAGAGCTCGTCGTAAATGGTTACGTCGATGCAAGCTTTGACACTGATCCGAATGACTCTAAGTCACAATCCGGATACGTATTTATATTGAATGGTAGAGCTGTCAGTTGGTGCAGTTCCAAGCAAAGCGTCGTGGCGGGATCTACGTGTGAATCGGAGTACATAGCTACTTCAGAAGCAGTAAATGAAGGAGTTCATATCCGATCTAGGTGTAATACCTAGTGCATCGGGTCCAATGAAAATCTTTTGTGACAATACTGGAGCAATAGCCTTGGCGAAGGAATCCAGATTTCACAAGAGAACCAAACACATCAAGAGATGCTTCAATTACATCCGCAATCAAGTCAAGGAGGGATACATAGAGATTTGCAAAATACATATGGATCTGAATGTTGCACACCCGTTGACTAAGCCTCTCTCACGAGCAAAACATGATCAACACCAAGACTCCATGGGTGTTAGAATCATTGCTATGTAAATGTAATCTAGATTATCGACTCTAGTGCAACCGGGAGACTGAAGGAAATATGCCCTAGAGGCAATAATAAAGTTATTATTTATATTTCCTTATATCATGATAAATGTTTATTATTCATGCTAGAATTGTATTAATCGGAAACTTAGTACATGTGTGAATACATAGACAAACAGAGTGTCCCTAGTGTGCCTTTACTTGACTAGCTCTTTAATCAAAGATGGTTAAGTTTCCTAGCCACAGACATGTATTGTCATTTGATGAACGGGATCACATCATTAGAGAATGATGTGATGGAAAAGACCCATACGTTAGCTTAGCATAATGATCATTTAGTTTTATTGCTATTACTTTCTTCATGACTTATACATGTTCCTCTGACTATGAGATTATGCAACTCCCGAATACCAGAGGAACACCTTGTGTGCTATCAAACGTCACAACGTAACTGGGTGATTATAAAGATGCTCTACAGGGTGTCTCGATGGTGTTTGTTGAGTTGGCATAGATCGAGATTAGGATTTGTCACTCCGTGTATCGGAGAGGTATCTCTGGGCCCTCTCGGTAATGCACATCACTATGAGCCTTGCAAGCAATGTGACTAATGAGTTAGTTACGGGATCATGCATTACGGAACGAGTAAAGAGACTTGCCGGTAATGAGATTGAACTAGGTATGAGGATACCGATGATCGAATCTCGGGCAAGTAACATACCAATGACAAAGGGAACAACGTATGTTGTTGTGCGGTATGAACGATAAAGATCTTCATAGAATATGTAGGAGCCAATATGAGCATCCAGTTTCTGGTATTGGTTATTGACCGGAGAGGTGTCTTGGTCATGTCTACATAGTTCTCGAACGCGTAGGGTCCGCACACTTAACGTTCGATGACGATATTTATTATGAGTTATGTGATTTGATGACCGAAGTTTGTTCGGAGTCCCGAATGAGATCACGGATGTGACGAGGAGTTTCGAAATGGTCGAGACATAGAGATTCATATATTGAAAGGTTATATTCGGACACTGGAATGGTTTCGGAATGTATGGGATAAGTTTCAGAGAACCGGGGCACTACTAGGAAAACGGCTATAGATGAAATGGACACAAATGGCGCACCACATGTGTGGTGCGCCATTAGTATATAGCAATGGCGCACCACATACAGGTGCGCCATTAGTAATATATTACTAATGGCGCACCTGGTGTGTGGTGCGCCATTAGAAGTTTTGGAAAAAATAATAATAATAAATTGTTACTAATGGTGCATCAGGATAGTGCGCCATTACTAGTTGACATAGTAATGGCGCACCACACCCACCGTGCTCCATTAGTAGTTTAAAAAAAAGTAAAAAAAATGTTAGTAATGGCGCACTGTGGACAAGGCGCCATTACTAGTTTTAACTAGTAATGGCGCACCGCCCACCTTTGGTGCGCCATTACTAAGTTTTAAAAATCAATTTTTTCATTTTTTTTAAAACTAGTAATGGCGCACCGTGGATGTGGTGCGCCATTACTAGTTAACTAGTAATGGCGCACACCCACGATGCGCAATTACTAGTTTTGAAAAAAAAAGAAAAAATTGAAATCCTAAACCACACCCACACCCACTTGTCCCAACACCGAATGCACCCCCTGGACCGCCTTTTCAGTTTTAAAAAAATAAAAGAAAATTATGGAAATGTCAAAAAATAAAAGAAAATAAGTTTCCCATTTGATATGTGGTCTAGTTGTTGGGAAAATTTACAAATATGAATTTCGACTTTATTTGCAAAATCTCTCTGGAAATTTGTAAAATGGGCATAACTTTTGCATACGAACTCGGATTAAAAAGTTTTTTATATGAAAAATCATCTACTCGAAAATTTACATCCGAATAAAGTTACGGGGCTTTCAAGATCTAGAGGCAAAAAATTTCAAACTTACTAGTGGCGCACCGTGGATGTGGTGCGCCACTAGTAACATAAAAAAAATTGGTTTTGAATTTTTTTTGATTTTTTTTTTCAAAAAATGATACGTAATATGACCGGGATGTTTGAAATATTTTTCAAAATTTCATCATAGTCATGAACATGAACAAAGTCCTAGACATCAACAAGGTATAATAGGATTGATATGCTAGATATATAACAAGTGCCTGTGAAGTGAGCTGTTGCTGGGGTTGGATAGAACTCTGAAGTTAAGCATGCTTGGGCTGGACTAGTGTGAGGATGGGTGACCTTTCGGGAAGTTTGACCATGGAGTGCGATTTTAAATTAAGCATATTGACCCGAGATTAAGCCATAGTGACCTGAGATTAAGAAAAAAATGAAAAAAAAATTGAAAAAATTAGAAAAAAAAATTTGAATTTTTTTTTTGAAAAAAAATTGTTACTAATGGCGCACTTCTAATGGCGCACCATGGGCTATTCTAATGGCGCACCATGGGCTATTCTAATGGCGCACCAGCGGTGCGCCATTAGTATACCAGATACTAATGGCGCACCACAGGTGCGCCATTAGAAAAAAATCTAATGGCGTGGTGCTAGTGGCGCTTTGTAGTGCGCCATTAGTAGCGAAAACAGTGCGCCACTAGCAGCCCTTTTTCTAGTAGTGGGGTTACGGACCCCGCCGGAAGTTAATGGGCCATACATGGGCCTTAGAGGAGGAGAAAGGGCCGGCCAAGGAGGTGGCGCGCCCCCCCTTGCCAATCCGAATTGGACAAGGGGTGGGGCCGGCGCCCCCCTTCCCCTCTCCTACTCCTTCTCTCTTTCCCTCTTTGCTTCTCCGGAAAAAGGAAAAAAGAGAGGGAATCCTACTTGGACTAGGGAGTCCTAGTAGGACTCCCCACACCTGGCGCGGCCCCTTGGGTCGGCCACCTCATCCCCCCTCCTTTATATACGTGGGAGGGGGCGCCCCAAAGACACACCAAGTCTTCTCTTAGCCGTGTGCGGTGCCCCCCTCCATAGTTACACACCTCGGTCATATCGTCGTAGTGCTTAGGCGAAGCCCTCTGCCGGTAATTTCATCATCACCGTCGTCATGCCGTCGTGCTGACGGAACTTTCCCTCATCCTCAACTGGATCAACAGCTCGAGGGACGTCATCGTGTTGAATGTGTGCTGAACACGGAGGTGCCGTACGTTCGGTGCTTGGATCGGTTGGATCGTGAAGACGTTCAACTACATCAACCGCGTTACTAAACGCTTCCGTTTTTGGTCTAGGAGAGTACGTGGACACACTCTCCTCGCTCGTTGATATGCTTCTCCTAGATAGATCTTGCGTGATCGTAGGAAATTTTTAAAATACTACGTTCCCCAACAGTGGCCACAGGCCCTATTGGTCATTTCACCCCGGGGATTGCTCTAGCTATAAATAGCCACCCCATTTCAACCCTTGGTGGTTGGCTGCTCCGTTTGATTTGACAAATGTTTGTCTGAGGATCCCTCTCCAAGAGATTTGAGTGATACTTTGAGAGAAACCCAAGAGCCAAAACTTAGCTTGTGGTGGAGCATCACGTAGAACTAAGTTTAGATAGCTTGTGCCTATTACTATTGAGAGTTGTACACTTTCTAGACAGTCATGCGTTGGTCTTGAGCAATGAAGAGTTATTGTGCATGGTTTGTCGAAGACAAAGTCTATGAAGGCTTGGAGATTGCCTTGAAGAATCTACCACAAGTGAAATCAACTGAAGTTCGAGGAACTTCACGTTGAGGAGAAAAGGATAGAGATATTTTTGCTACAGTGTTCAATTACAAGTCCATCCAACCAGACGTAGCTCTTTTGCAGAATATTGAACTGGTGTGGGCAAGGGTATGTAGCTTGGGGAGAAAGTTAGCTATAGTCTTTAATTTTAGTTTATGCTTTCACTTCTTTTGCCACTTTTCCTCTTCTTTCCATTCTTTTTGGCAGCCATTACCAAGAGCTCTGCTTTTCCTTTTTTTTAGAACTAGCAAACATGCATGTGCATTGCAACGGGAGAAAAATATCTCACATTCTCCTACTAAAGAATCACGGCATAATCTTGAGTTCAGCATGACAACTACAATTGTTTGAGAGAAAAGTAATGGTAACAACTGAAGAGAGTTTTCTGAATTTATTTCAAGTCTTATAGCAATGTGTATCCAATGAGAGGAGACGTCCACGTCGACTATGAAGGCGTTTATGGCGACTTGTCAATCTCAAGATAATTTGCCGGCTCATAAGAATAGGGTGTGTGTGCTTGCATTCATAGGAAGGGAGTGTATGTGACCGACTTTGATTGTATTGTGTTAAAAAAACTTTCTCTCCAAGCTACATACGCTTGTCCACAGCTGGTTCCGGAAAGCGTTTTGCTCCTGTAGTCATAGTAGTTGGTTATGGGGAGAATAGCTCCCATGCGACATCTTTGAGTTGAGTTGTCTCTCATGCGACGTAATTGGTTGTAATGGCTCTCATGCGATGTCTCCCAGCGCAGAAATAGCTCAAGCAAGACAACCCGTTTACGCGGCTAGTTGGCTGTTAGTTAGGCTGAGGTTTGGTTAGGACACTGGGGGTTATGTGCTCTGACTGGTGGGGTCCACCTAGGGCCACGTAGTCAAAGAGTCAACCGTCCACGACTTGACCGGTGACTATGTGACCGTGCTCGACTCGCCCGTGCTGGACTGGGCGAGCGGCGCCGTCGTAAGCATCTTCTCCGGCAGCGGTTTCTTCTCCGCGGTGGTGGAGCGCATTTCTCGGCAGCGGCAGAGCTATTGCGAGTGAGCCCGAAACCCTAGTACCACTCCCCAAAATTTTGGGGGATCTGTGGCCTCATGCTGCCCCTCTGTTTGTTGGGGGCCCGTTTGTTGGCGATTTAGAATCTCGATTGGATCCGGGGGCTGTTTCTTCTCCGCGGCCCGGTGGTGGAGCGCCTTTCTCGGCAGCGACTGTTGCGAGTGAGTATTTTCCAAACACTAGTCCCGTTCCACTAAATTTTGGATAAATCTGTGGCCTCATGCTGCCCCTGTTTCTTGGCTTTTAGAATCTCGATTGGATAGGAGATGGAGCTAGGGCTGGATGAGATGGAGCGAGGAGACATTGCTTCAAATCGGTAATGCCACCCTCTTTTCTCTTTTAGCTGTTATCGAACTCGATTTGGTAGTGACTGTCGCTTACACTACCGTCGCTGCCTGCCATTGACAAAACAGGGGAGGTTCAAGTTCTGCCACCACATTCGCAATTATAGTGGAATTTTTTCCCTGTAAAGCCAAGCTCAGTGATGGCAGTGTCCAAGACATTGATAGAGATACCACCATGAGGTTGGATGTCGAATTTGCAGATGTTGATCCCCAGGAATTGGAGAGCATGAAGGAGAAGGCCGTGGGCAATTGGGTGGAGAGAATTGGGGAGAGTATTGTTTGGGGTCCAGAACAAGAGGTATCTTTGCAACGTTTCGATAACTATAATGGTGAATATGTGAGAATTGAAGATGGAGAATCCATGGTTGCTGAAATTGATCAGCAAGAAGGGTGGGCAAGCAAACAAGTAACATTTTATGCAGAGCTAATTGATCCGCAAACTCATTCCAGAGTTGGTTATGTGCCATCAAAGATGGCTGCACAGGTGGAAGATGATGAGTAGGTTTCACAAAAGAAGATGTTGGCATTGTTGACTGAACCGACTGTAGTAGCTGAAGATACAGGGATTGATGCAGATGGAGAGGAGGGAACCCATGGTGCTAGGAAGATTGTTGTTGACTGGAATGTAGTAGAGTTGAATGAAAAAACAGATTTGGTCATTACACCAATATCTGACATTGATATGACCGAAATGTTTGCCATTCAAGTTGATGACAAAGATAAGGAGAAGGATGACAGTTCTTTGCCTACTGATGGTAACACATGCCCTAGAAATGCAAATGAGGATAAAGAAAAGCTGATGAGAGAGGCTGCAGATGATAATGAGCCGGTTTGTTTGTATGAAAAAGAGAACCAAGTTATTGAGGTGGGAAAGTTGTGGCCAAGCATGAAGGAGTTTAGGATGTCTTTCAGGACCTATGAAGTGAAAAAAGAGTTTGATGCCAAGACTATGTGGACTGATCGAAAGAAATTTTATGCTCGGTGCAAAGGTTATGATGGTGGTGGAAATCCTTGCAAATGGTACTTGTCTACCAGACTACAACCTGATGGAAGTACAGTAAGGGTAAATCAAATACCACACCAGCATACATGTATGACCACTTCACAGAGAGTTTCAAAGATGACATCACATCTTTGGGTTACAGAGAAGATTACTCCTATTTTAGCCAAGACTCCAAACACTACTGCAAAGAGGCTTAAAGTTGACTTGGAGAAGCTGTACCCCATCCAGCTGCAATATACCATAGTGTGGAAAGAAAAACAAAGGGCCATGAAATCATTGTATGGTGACTGGGCAAATACATTTAGGATGTTGTATAGTTTTGAAGCAGAGGTGGAGAAGAGGTCACCTGGGAGTGTGGTGGAGATAGATACAGAGGTAACAGAGGATGGCAAGGTTTTATTCAGCAAGTTTTTTATGTGTTTGAAGCCTTGCATAGATGGATTCAAAGCGGGTTGTCGTCCATATTTGAGCATAGACTCATCTTTTTTGACTGGAAAGTGGAATCGTCAATTGGCTGCATGCAATGCTCTAGATGGAGACAACTGGATGTTCCCAATTGCAATAGGAATGTTTCAATCAGAGACAGAGGCATCATGGATATGGTTCATGATGCAACTAAAAAGATGCATAGGGCCAGTTTCTCCTTTGGCCATCCACACAGATGCATGTAAAGGGTTGGAAAATGCAGCGAAAAATGTTTTCCCCCATGCTGAGCAGAGGGAGTGCTTTGGACATATGTGGATGAATATGATAAAAAAAATCAGAGGAGATGAATTTGGGCGCATGTGGCCAGCAGCAAGATCCTACACAGCATGCACACATTCCTATCACCTTGGTAAGATATTGGCATCATGTAGTGATAATGAATTTGCTTCATGGTAGAACACCCACCATTCTCTGTTGTGGTATAGATCAGGTTTTAATACTGCCATAAAATGTGATCATATCAATAACAACTTGGCAGAAAGTTTTAACAACAAAGTGAAGGATTTGAAAGACTTGCCTGTGCATGACATGGTGGACCAAATAAGGATCATGATCATGCGTTTGTGGGAGTTGAGAGGAAAAATTGCTAATATTTTGAAGGGACAAGCTTCCAAAGAAGTGGTACAACAGTGGTCAACAGGAGTAGAAATCTTTCACATCTATCTGTTGAGAAATCTTCCTTGTGGGGTGCTGAAGTTAGAGATACAAAGAGTGGCAAGAGGCATGTGGTAAATACTAGGTTGCATGAGTGCACTTGCCAAGAGTGGCAACACACTGGAAAACCATGTGAGCATTCCATACTTTTTTTGGCATCTAAACCTAGGTTAAATATGCATCCATATTTGCATGAGTATTATTTAGTACAAAAATTGAAAGCTGCATATGCAAGTCCAATTCCTGCACTGACTGGCCAATCTCAGTGGCCTGAGGTGGAAATAGAATTTACCTTGTGTCCCCCTGTCACTAGAAGAAAGGCTGGGAGGCCAAAACAGAGCAGATTCAAAGCTTGGTTTGAGAAAGGTGGTTGTAGTAAGAAGGGGAAAAAGGAAAAGGAAAAGAATGATAAGCCCAAAAGGGCTAAAAAAGGTAACAAAAATAGGTGCAAGTTGTGTGAGGTACTTGGGCACAGAATTGGTTCATTCAAATGCATCTACACTCCTCAGAGGCCAAAGTATGTTTATGTTACTGTTTTTGCAAGTTCTTGATTTTGCTACTTCTTCTAGTATCTAACCAAGTCAAATGCTTTATTTTTTAGGAGGAAGCGTGCAGAAAAAGCCCCACCTCTTGTTGTTGAACAATGCTGGCCAGTGAAAAAAGCAAGACTCAATGGCTTTAGAAGGAAGAGCACTAAGTAGATAATGTTTGGTGACAAAGATATGGAGCAAACTGAAACTCATTATCGCTGAACATGAGCTAAGTGTTTCTGTTTTGGACGATGTGATGCATACTGAATCTGTTTTGCAGGTGCTAGGGCAATGTGAAACTGTTGCAGATGAAGCAACTGTTGTGCTGCCATGCGAATCTGCTTTGACATCTATGTTGCGATGTTTGGAGGTTGTGCCGCCAAGTGTTGAGTTGCAAACTGAAGTAGTTGAACAATGTGTGCCATCTACTCAATTTGCAGAAGTGCAAACTGAAGAAGTGGGACATGGTCAGGTGCAAAAGTTGAGGGGGCCTAGTGGAGTTGGCAAGAAAACCAAGGTTCCAAAAAGCAAGAGCATCAGCATCAACACACTATGCGCCGTGGAACCAAACGGTGGAAAAAAGGAGAAGAAATCGAGTGGTAGAAAGAAGCAAAAGAAATAGAGTCGAAATCATTCAAATTTGATGCAAAAACTTAAGTTTGTTGTCATTTGATGTGAAAACTTATGTTCTTTCATGTGAAAACTTATGTGCTATGATGTTGATTTGACTTGAAATAAAATTCAAATTTGAACCAACATTCAAATTTGAACCTATCTCCAATATTTTTGGAGTTCATTTGTTTGTTCTGTGATGTTGCATTGTTTTATGTACTACTATGCACTTTAGTTCATAAATCCAACCCTTTTTGTGAAGTCCAACTCATAGTCACTGAAAATGTTGTCCAAACAGGCTCCAAAGTAAGGGAAAACAGCCCCATTTCTAAGCAAGTTTTTTTCGACCTTCTCAAAATCACCCAAAAAGATTTTCTTAGCTTATATTATACCTATATAGGATCAATACGAAGTCTCACCTTTTTTTGAATAAGTATTCATATTATTAATTTATTTTTGAAAAAACACCCTTTAATACAAAGTCAGCAATAAAACAAGTTTAAAAAATTTAAAATGCAAAAATAACTTCAGATCCTCCTTAATCACTCCAAAATGAAGCTAAGGTGAGGTTTTTGATTTTTTTTGCATTTTCAAAACCTCAAACCCTCTTCTCACTCCTTTGAACTCTATGCAACCTCAGTCGAGATAGTCCAATTTGTGAAGGTTTTTTCATGCAAAGATCATTAGATCAAGTTTATCATTTTATATCATAACTATGTAACATAACAAGACTATATGCGCAGGTTTTTCATTTTTTAGATTTTTTTGAATTAGTTATACACATTTGAATGTTCAGTCAAACCTTTCAAAACCCCGTTGACTGCCTCCAAAACCCATGTAACCCTAGCGCCAAACGTCCACCGTCGATCTAACCCTAACGCCAAACTGCGGCCGTCGGATAGGCCTTCTAGAAGGATCGAGGGCGATCCGTGGGAGCCCTGATTCTCCAATATGATTGGCCACCTTTTTTTCTCCGACGAACAGATAACCTTGAGCGGGGGTGCATCTCAGTGACCATTGGGCCGAGCAGATCGGGCCCGGCAGACCCTGGCGTGCGTGCGCACGGCCGTCGAGAGGGGGGATGGGCTGCATGCGAGAGGGTCACTGACATGTGGGCCATCCCTGTCTCATGCATGCCATGCAACAGTGTCGCGGCCTAGCTATTCTGTGCTCGTGAACGCTGGGACACAGCCTAGCCATTTGCATGCGGGCTTGCATGCACGCATCGACGCAGTAAAGCAGGGGTGCAGCGTATAGGTACGTTGCATCTAAGCTATTTTAACAAATGCATGTTTGAACCTGAGACACGGGATGGACGCGTCGGTGGTGCAGCTCCTTTTTCAGTGTCACGCGCGGATGAACTGGCCTATTTCCCACGCGGCGTCACCGTCGATGCAAGTCCACGAAACGATGCATCTCGCCTATGTCGCCCGTGCCTCTTTGGATGCTCTGCCCGCCGTTTTTGAATTAATGCCAGCAATTACTTATGCCAGTACGAACGGAGAAGAGAAAACGATCGAAGGCACCGTTTACACATTGACTACGGCTGCAACGCGGCTATAAAAGGGCACCATTTCCTCATCCCTCTCACACTCATCTCTCAAGCCTCCTCCGCTTCTTCTTTTCGAGCCAAATCCACCACTGGAGCCACCATGCAGTTCCACGGCCCTACCTACAGTCGCCCTCGCACCGTGCCAGAGAGGGAGTACCCGGCTGGAGTCATCATCGAGAATAGCCTGAGGGTGTGGGCCATATCAAGGTGGAGGGGCCCTAGAGAGTTGTCTCGCTTCTTCCTCCAAGTCGGCTACCGCCACCTCCCTCCGGGCACTTCGCCCATGTTCCACCTCCACGAGAAGTACGATGGCTACGCCAACGGCTTCGTCATCGGCCTCTACGTCACCTTCACCAACCCCTACGACGCTCACCACCTCCTCGGCCAAGTGTTCTGGTGTGGATGCGAGTTTATCGCGTTCACGACCTACAACATCTTCACCAACTTCCACCACATCTTCCCCCACCCCAACGGCATGCACACCCTCCCCTACCAGATGCCGGAGAACGACGAGTGAGGGGCGCCGGCTAAGGAGGGGCCAAGGAGTTGTTCGAGTGCGAGTCTTCTATCTATCTAGATTGTGTTTGTGTTGGTTGGGGTGTGTGTTCCCGTGTCTTCTATCTATCTAGTTTTAATTATTTTCCTATCATGTTTTATGCACTATATGTTGTAAGGGGATGCCCCTCTATGTGCTATCTATCTATGCTACTAGGGTACCATATGCCCCTCTATCGTGCTATCTATTAATGTTTTTTTGGGCCTAAAGTTTCTCCATTGCATTTTATTTATGTGGCCATGTGAACTAAAAAATTCACTAAAACATGATCCAATCATATAAGTTGCTGTTAGCACGTGTCTAGTAAATTATCTTCCTTTTATGTTTTATGCACTGTATGTTGTAAGGGGATGCCCCTCTATGTTGTAAGGAGATGCTACTAGGGGCACACTAGATGTCTTCTTTTTTTGAGAGGGGCACAACCTTTTTCGGTTGAAACACACGAGTAAAAACTTTGAAAACACCATAGCAGAAATCAAAAAAATAAATAAAAATGGTGCTTGGTTGAAATAAAATAGAACCAAACAACTGCAACTTTTTTGGTTCACAAAGACTGCAAGTTAGACTGCTAACTAGAACCAACCTTTTGTTTTAGCCGAAACAACACGGGACCCTACCATCGGACACGATAGCTTGTGCATAAAAATAGCTCAAATAATTATTGGATGAGTTATCTCAAAAAAGGTGACTGCAGAAACTTCAAATTTGTGAAATTACCTAAAGCCGAAAAGATATATCGTGTGCAATTTTTTTTGCACTAGCTACACTTGTTTTATCAATGGGCCTGGATATGTTCTATTCGGCCTTTCCTAATGAAAGGATCGAGAAGAGGTGTCTAGAGGGGGGTGATTAGACACTAAATGCCGAAAGCTGCAGTTTTTAACTTCTTTAAGTTCAAGTGGAGTTTTGGGACAAGTTTAGCAATCACAATACATAATTCAAGCAAGCATGCAAAGAGTATATGAGCAGCGGAAAGTAAAGCATGCAACTTGCAAGAATGTAAAGGGAAGGGTTTGGAGAATTCAAACGCAATTGGAGACACAGATGTTGTTGTCGTGGTTCCGATAGGTGGTGCTATCATACATCCACGTTAATGGACACTTCAACCCACGAAGGGTAACGGTTGCGCGAGTCCACGGAGGGCTCCACCCGCGAAGGGTCCACGAAGAAGCAACCTTGTCTATCCCACCATGGCCGTCGCCCACGAAGGACTTGCCTCACTAGCGGTAGATCTTCACGAAGTAGGCTATCTCCTTGCCCTTACAAACTCCTTGGTTCAACTCCACAATCTTGTCGGAGGCTCCCAAGTGACACCTAGCCAATCTAGGAGACACCACTCTCCAAGAAGTAACAAATGGTGTGTTGATGATGAAATCCTTGCCCTTGTGCTTCAAATGATAGTCTCCCCACCACTCAACTCTCTCTCACAGGATTTGGATTTGGTGGAAAGAAGATTTGAGTGGAAAGCAACTTGGGGAAGGCTAGAGATCAAGATTCATATGGTAGGAATGGAATATGTTGGCCTCAACACATGAGTAGGTGGTTCCTTCTCAGAAACAGCAAGTTGGAAGTGTAGGTTTGTTCTGATGACTCTCTCCACGAATGAAGAGGAGGTGGAGGGGTATATATAGCCTCCACACAAAATCTAACTGTTACACACAACTTGACAAACTAGGTGGGACCGAATTGATAAACTCGGTCGGACCGATTCAGCAAATCTAGTGACAGTTAGGATTTTCGTGGGACCGACATGCAACTCGGTAGGACCGATGTCGTTAGGGTTAGGGCATAACGTAATCTCGGTGAGACCGATTACACAAACTCTGTGAGACCGATTTTGGTAATAAGCTAACTAGAGAGTTGGTCAGGTAAACTCGGTGAGACCGATTACACAAACTCGGTGGGACCTATTTTGGTAATAAGCTAACCAGAGAGTTTGCATTGTAATCTCGGTAGTACCGATTACTTAAACTCGGTGAGACCGAATTTGGTAATGGACATACACAGAGAGATTACAATCCCATATCGGTGAGACCGAGATCCCTATCGATGAAACCGATTTGCCTATGGTTTGTGGCAGTGGCTAAGACATCTGAACTCGGTGGCGCCAGATAGAAATAATCAGCGGGGCCGAGTTTGACTTTTGTTTTAGGACATATGTGGATGTGAGAAAGTAGTTGAGGGCTTTGGAGCATATCACTAAGCACTGTAGAGCAAGAAACTCATTAAGCAACACCTCATCCCCTCTTGATAGTATTGGCTTTTCCTATAGACTCAATGTGATCTTGGATCACTAAAATAGAAAGTGTAGAGTCTTGAGCTTGGAGCTTGAGCCAATCCTTTGTTCTTAGCATCTTGAAGGGGTTCCACATCCTCTAGTCCATGCCACTCCATTGTTGAAATTGTCTGAAACATACTAGGTAAAAGTGTTAGTCCAACAAGAGATATGTTGACATTAATTACCAAAATCACCCAGCGAGCACTTGTGCTTTCAATCTCCCCCTTTTTGGTAATTGATGACAACGTACATCAAAGCTCTAGATAAAGATATAAAGAATAACGAGTAAAGCTTTGGAAAGATATGTAACATGCATAGGCTCCCCCTACATGTAGGCAATCATGTGGATATGGAATATAGAAGCATGTGAGAGCATAACCATGACATAGTAAGCAATGTGTTAAATGTATCTTGGCTATATGCATTAGAGCAAATGATGTGAATATGGGAAATGTACCTTCATGCTCATGAGTCCTTCTTGCAAACAGTATGTACATCAGCAAGAATTCCTCATACACATGACTGAGATGCATATACTTACCTTGTGGTCTTGAGTTGGCTTAGGATGGAATGAACCTGTGAAAATAGGGTCAGATAACACAGATACACCTACTGGCCAGAGCAAGCAAAAGAAGCCACAAGAGTACCAAAACTGGGATGACATGTAGAGAGTGAGTACTAAGTACCACATTTAACATAGACTTGTCCCCAAAGGTAAAGATGTGCAATGGATTTAAAGAATTTCTTTCCCCTTAGATGTCTTGCTCCCCCTGAATCTAGCATGGGATATTGGGAGAAGATAGGGAACAGAAAATCAGAGCAAAATGCAAAATCAGAGCTCAAAGAAACAAATGAACAGATCTAATGCAAATAAGCACATATGAACATGTCTTTCCCCTCAAGAAGACATGTGGCATCTCTCCTCTTGAACACCAAGCATCTGGGATCCTTGAAGATTACTCTCTTCTTGAGTATTCTCTCCCCCTGGAGATACCTTTCTCCCCCTGTTGAAGTGATAAGGCTCTGATGTGATCTCTCTCTCCCCCTTTGACATCAATTTCCAAGAAGGGCCTTCTGGAATTTGTCGTGAATGGGTTTGGTCCTTGAGTCACAGCATAAAGCACTGATAAAAATGTGATGCTTGTAGAGGACAAGATTCATGGAGTGGAGCTGGATCAAAAGTAATGCAGGAATAAGTGGCAAAATATTTTTCCTATAGTGAAATCGGTGGAACCGAGTGGTATGCTTCGGTTGCACCGAATGATTTCGGTTAGACCGAAGACAAGAAACCGGCGTGACCGAGTTCATCACAGAGAAAACACTTGTCACCTCAGCTCACTAGACAAGTAAGATCTCACAAGGATTTTCAAGGAATTAACTGAAAGATTTGCAATGAATTGGATGGAGGGAATGCAGAACAAATAGAAAAGAAAAGAAATCTAGATGAAGTTTTTAAAAAAAAAAGAGGAAACAAATATGCATGAGACAAATGCAAGAGCACAAATAAAAGAACACAAGAGAACTTTATCTAGAGATGGTCGGCGACAAAGTCACCTATGTTAGAGTATATTGACTTAGGAGTCAAATGAGATATCTTGATCATAGGTCATACTCATTGTTCAAGCCCAAAATGGGGTTACCATTTTTCGTTGAAGCATATTGATGTATTCACATCTTGTCGAGTTGCTTTGACTCATGTTTGGAGTAAAGCTTCTCTAAGATGGAATAACATACCTTGGGTGGTGGTGTTGATCTTGATCATGTAGTTGAACTTGTGTGGGTTGCTCAAGGTTGATGTAGCTCATCAAGAGTTCGGAGCACCACTTGGAATTTGAGTTCATCTACCTACATGGGTTAGTTCTTGCAAGGAAGAGCACTTGTGTATCCAAAATGACAATCATGAAACTCAACATAGAATTTGTCAAAGGATATGTTTGAATGGTTTCGTGCTTCCTTGTCTTCAACCACCATTGTGTAGAGACTTGGTGATGTAGAGATTGCTCAAGATGTGAGTGAGTTGCAATCTCATAGACTTAGATTCATCCAAGTACCTACAAGGGTTAGATAACATGCAATGTGCAAATATATCCAAGATATAAGATTATCACCATAAGAGAAATATCAAGGATTAGTCATAAGCTCATGTCTTGCATGTATCCAATGGAGTTCCTACTCCAAGTTTGAAGCATCAATGATGTTCAATTCACCTCTTAACCTGCAAAACACTTTCTCATCAAGTGGTTTAGTGAATATATCCGCTAATTGCTTTTCGGTGCGAACATACTTAAGATTAATGTCACCCTTAGCAACATGATCTCGAATGAAATGATGACGAACTTCAATATGCTTAGTTCGAGAGTGTTGCACGGGATTGTGAGGAATCTTGATAGCACTTTCATTGTCACAAAGTAATGGAACATGTTTCACATATATCCCATAATGTTTAAGAGTTTGGGTCATCCAAAGTAATTGAGCACAACATGAACCAGCGGCAATGTATTCCGCTTCGGCGGTGGATAAGGATACCGAGTTTTGTTTCTTGGAAGACCAAGACACAAGAGATCTGCCAAGAAATTGACAAGTACCCGAAGTGGACTTTCTATCAACCTTGTCATCGGCATAGTCCGAGTCGGAGTAGCCAACAAGATCGAAAGAGGCCCTCTTAGGATACCAAATGCCAAAATTTGGTGTATGGATTAAGTATCTCACTATCCTTTTCACGACCTTAAGATGACATTCTTTAGGAGCAGCTTGATATCGTGCACACATGCACACACTTAGCATGATATCGGGACGTGAAGCACATAGATATAACAATGAACCAATCATAGAGAGATAAACCTTTTGATCGACCGGTTCACCATCTTTGGTCAAATCAAGATGTCCACTAGTAGGCATGGGTGTAGTCATACTTTTGCATTCTTGCATATTGAACTTCTTGAATAAGTCCTTGGTGTACTTTGTTTGAGAGACAAAGGTACCTTCCTTAGTTTGTTTGATTTGCAGACCAAGAAAGAATTTGAGTTCAGTCATCATAGACATCTCAAACTTCTCCGACATTAGCTTTCCAAACTTTTCACTAAACTGAGGGTTAGTAGAACCAAATATAATATCATCAACATAGATTTGGCACACAAATAGTTCTCCGTTGACCCTTTTAGTAAAAAGAGTAGAATCAATTTTTCTGATTTCAAAGCCTTTTTCAATAAGGAACTTGGTCAAGCATTTATACCACGCTCTAGGAGCTTGTTTAAGACCATAAAGAGCTTTGTGAAGTTTGTAAACATGATCAGGTTTCTTAGGACTAACAAAGCCGGGAGGTTGTTTAACATAAACTTCCTCCTCTATTTCACCATTTAGAAAAGCACTTTTAATGTCCATTTGGTACAAGGTGATATCATGGTGATTAGCATAGGCAAGTAAGATGCGAATGGACTCAAGTCTAGCAACGGGAGCATAAGTCTCACCATAGTCCATACCTTCGACTTGTGTGTAGCCTTGGGCGACGAGACATGCTTTGTTGCGAACTACTTGTCCATCTTCATCCTGCTTGTTGCGAAACACCCATTTGGTACCGATGATGTTGTGGCTGTTGTCGGGCTTCTCAACCAATGTCCAAACTTGATTTCTCTCAAAGTTGCGTAGCTCTTCATGCATGGCGTTTATCCAATCTGGATCTTCCAATGCTTCTTCAACCTTCATAGGTTCAATGCTTGAGATGAATGAATAGTGTTCACAAAAGTTAGCTAAACGAGTTTTAGAGCGAGTGATTCTCCCGGTTTGGATATCATTGTAGATTTGCTCAACAGGATGGTCTTTAGCGATTATTGCTCGAACTCGTGAAAGCTTTTGTTTGGGTGTTGGTTGAACATCTTCTTCATCTTGTTCTTCTTCTTGGCCTTCTTCATTGTTGGCGTTGTCGTTCTCTTGTCGTGGTGGAGAAGGAGGTTGTTGACGTTCATCTTGGTGCACTTCCTCATTTTCTTCATCTTGGTGTGTCCCACTTGTGGATGCTTCCATATCAACTCTTGGTTCACCTTGTCGTGAGGTAGAAGCTTCCACTTGGAAGGACGAGTACTTTCCTTCATCTCCGTTGGATGAATCTTGCCAATAGACAAGTCTTGAATTGTTTCCGAGGGGTCTTTGTCTCCTATATCAATTGGCAATTGCTCTACTTGCGAGCCGTTAGATTCATCAGATTTCACATCTACCGTTTCTTCAACCTTTCGGGTGAAATTGTTGTAGACATGGTATGGGTGAGAGTTTGAGCCATAACCAAGTAGGAAACCTTCATGAGACTTAGGAGCAAATTTAGAACGACGATGCTTATCAAGAATGTAGCACTTTGAGTCGAATACTCGAAAGTATCCAACTTGGGGTTTGTTACCGGTCAGAAGCTCATATGCCGTCTTGCCGAGTAGCTTGTGAAGATACAAGCGATTTGTTGCATGACAAGCTGTCTCAACCGCTTCCGCCCAAAAGTGCTTCGGCGTCTTGTACTCATCAAGCATCGTTCTTGCCATTTCGATGAGCGTCCGGTTCTTCCTCTCAACAACTCCATTTTGTTGAGGTGTGTACGTAGCCGAGAACTCGTGTGAAATCCCTTCTTCGTCAAGAAAGGTGTCCACATTTGCGTTCTTGAACTCCGTTCCGTTGTTGCTGCGAACCTTCTTGATCTTCACTTCAAATTGATTTTGGGCCTTCCTAGCGAAGTTTTTGAAGATCTTTTGGACCTGCTATTTATCATCGAGAAAGAACACCCACGTAAATCTTGAAAAATCATCAATTATAACTAGACCAAAAGAATTTCCACCGAGACTCTTGTAGGCGTTGGGACAAAAGAGATCCATGTGAAGTAGCTCGAGTGGCCTCCTTGTGGTCATGATGTTCTTCACGGGATGCCTTGCTCCAACCTGTTTACCTGCCTGACAAGCGCTGCAAAGTCTATCCTTATCAAATATGACATCATTAACTCCAAGGATATGATTTCCTTTAATAAGCTTGTCAAGGATTCGCATGCCATCATGACCTAATCGTCTATGCCATAACCAACCTTTAGAGGATTTAGCAATAAAGCAAGTTCTAGGTTGAGCCTTTTTAGTGAAATCAACAATGTATAGATCACCTCTACGCACACCGGTAAAGACCATTTTATGATTATCTCTACAAAACACTTGGCAATCTACTTTAGTGAATAGGACATTAAAACCGAAATCAGCAAGTCTAGATACTGAAAGTAAGTTGTATCCAAGAGATTCAACGAGCATGACATTTTGTATGGAGTTATCATGTGATATGGCCACCTTACCAAGACCAACCACCTTACCCTTTGAGTTGTCACCGAAAGTGACATACTTTCGAGGACCATCGTTTTCAGCAAGCTCCCGAAACATGTCTTTATCTCGGGTCATGTGATCGGTACATCCACTATCAAGAACCCATTCATTTCCTCCTGCCATATATCCCCGTAGATTTGCCATAAGACCAAAGTGTCTCATTGCATCATCAAGATCAAAGTCACTATCATCATCCTCATCATAGTATCCATGTTCAACATCGTCATGTGATTGATCAATTCCTAGAGAGGGTAATTCATTAGATAAATGATCATCACAATGGTCATCTTTATGAATTCTAATAGCTTCGGATATGATATCGCTAATGATCCCAACATTTCCTATAGCACGCATGAGATTGGTAAGCTCAAATAGACAATCACCAAAGCTAGGATCACTAGAATTCATCTTACTCAAGGCAATAGACTTATGGAGAATTTCATCTAAATTTTTCAAGGAATAATCTGGAAATCGTTCCTCAAGAAATTTCCATATAGTATAGGCACAATCAAGAGTAGGGAAACTAGCAATCAAGTTTCTAGGCAAGCCTCTAATGATAAGTTCGACAGTTCTAAGATTGCGAATCATGTCAATTGACTCATCAAGAGTAGGATGCATAGGATCAACATGACATGCACAAGGGCTAGCAATGTACTTGTTCAAATGATATTGACTGAAAATCACAAGCATCTCATTTTTCCACTCATGAAAATACTCTCCATCAAGTATAGGCACTCTATGTCTAAGACTCCCAATAGTAGACTCATCCATCTTCCTCCAATGGTGTTTAAACCAAAGCAATGGAGACCAAGGCTCTGATACCAATTGAAAGGATCGAGAAGAGGTGTCTAGAGGGGGGGTGATTAGACACTAAATGCCGAAAGTTGCAGTTTTTAACTTCTTTAAGTTCAAGTGGAGTTTTGGCACAAGTTTAGCAATCACAATACACAATTCAAGCAAGCATGCAAAGAGTATATGAGCAGCGGAAAGTAAAGCATGCAACTTGCAAAAATGTAAAGGGAAGGGTTTGGAGAATTCAAACGCAATTGGAGACACAGATGTTTTTGTCGTGGTTCCAATAGGTGGTGCTATCGTACATCCACATTGATGGAGACTTCAACCCACGAAGGGTAACGGTTGCGCGAGTCCACGGAGGGCTCCACCCACGAAGGGTCCACGAAGAAGCAACCTTGTCTATCCCACCATGGCCGTCGCCCACGAAGGACTTGCCTCACTAGCGGTAGATCTTCACGAAGTAGGAGATCTCCTTGCCCTTACAAACTCCTTGGTTCAACTCCACAATCTTGTCGGAGGCTCCCAAGTGACACCTATCCAATCTAGGAGACACCACTCTCCAAGAAGTAACAAATGGTGTGTTGATGATGAACTCCTTGCTCTTGTGCTTCAAATGATAGTCTCCCCAACACTCAACTCTCTCTCACAGGATTTGGATTTGGTGGAAAGAAGATTTGAGTGGAAATCAACTTGGGGAAGGCTAGAGATCAAGATTCATTCGGTAGGAATGGAATATCTTGGCCTCAACACATGAGTAGATGGTTCCTTCTCAGAAACAGCAAGTTGGAAGTGTAGGTTTGTTCTGATGGCTCTCTCCACGAATCAAGAGGAGGTGGAGGGGTATATATAGCCTCCACACAAAATCTAACAGTTACACACAACTTGCCAAACTCGGTGGGACCAAATTGATAAACTCGGTCAGACCGATTCAGCAAATCTTGTGACCGTTAGGATTTTCGGTGGGACCGACATGCAACTCAGTAGGACCGATGTGGTTAGGGTTAGGGCATAACGTAATCTAGGTGAGAACGATTACACAAACTCGGTAAGACCGATTTTGATAATAAGCTAACTAGAGAGTTGGTCAGGTAAACTCGGTGAGACCGATTACACAAACTCGGTGGGTCCGATTTTGGTAATAAGCTAACCAGAGAGTTTGCATTGTAATCTCGGTAGTACCGATTACTTAAACTCGGTGAGACCGAATTTGGTAATAGACATACACAGAGAGATTACAATCCCATATTGGTGAGACCGAGATCCCTATCAGTGAAACCGATTTGCCTAGGGTTTGTGGCAGTGGCTAAGACATCTGAACTCGGTGGCGCCGAATAGAAAGAATCGGCGGGGCCGAGTTTGACTTTTGGTTTAGGACATATGTGGATGTGAGAAAGTAGTTGAGGGCTTTGGAGCATATCACTAAGCACTGTAGAGCAAGAAACTCATTAAGCAACACCTCATCTCCTCTTGATAGTATTGGCTTTTCCTATAGACTCAATGTGATCTTGGATCACTAAAATAGAAAGTGTAGAGTCTTGAGCTTGGAGCTTGAGCCAATCCTTTGTTCTTAGCATCTTGAAGGGGTTCCACATCCTCTAGTCCATGCCACTCCATTGTTGAACTTGTCTGAAAGATACTAGGTAAAAGTGTTAGTCCTACAAGAGATATGTTCACATTACTTACCAAAATCACCCAGGGAGCACTTGTGCTTTCACCTAACTTCTATATGGGCCTCTACCACTGAAACTGAAACTGATGACGAACTGAAGAACTGAAAAAACAGGGTCGAAACAGAGTGGAAAAGACATGCCGAATTCGTACAGCGCAACACTTTTATTCAAACATCCATATCATTACGATTACAAATGATGCCCAATCTATTCACTTACGACTAATTACACTAGTAGAAAAAGGGGTATTTGTCCCGGTTCATAAGGGCCTTTAGTCCCGGTTCTGCCTCCCCCTTTAGTCCCGGTTCTTACACGAACTGGGACTAAAGGCCGTCCACGTGGCCACTGCCTGGAGGTCCACCTTTAGTCCCGGTTGGTAACACCAACCGGTACTAAAGGAAATTTTATGATTTTTTTTGAAAATTTTCTTTTTTGAAACTTTTTTGAAATTTATTTTTTAATTTTTTTTATTTTCAAATTTCTGAATTATTTTAACCTCTAACCTCTAATCACCCTCATCACTGCTTAATTTAACCTCTAATCTCTCATGATTCCAAATCATCTAACTTCCCAGGCGGTCGCCCATCTCACTACTCCAGCCTGAGCACGCTTAACTTCCGGATTCTATTCTCCTCTTTTCCAAGTCTGCACTTGTTGTTTTCCTGACAATAGTAAGATGTCAATCCTATTAACCCTCAGGAATTTAGCTTGAGCATGAAGTCACATATTTCACAGTTTGAGTTTGAAATTATTGTTCTAAAAAACAATAATTATTTAGTAACACTAATATTTCTTGAATAAGTAGTTTGACCACAGTTTGACCATAGTTTGACCACAGTTTGACCAGATTTGACCAAAATTCAAAAACACTGAAATAATTATTTAGTAACACTAATATTTCTTGAATCAGTAGTTTGACCATTGTTTGACCACAATTTGACCAGATTTGACCAAAATTCAAAAAAACTGAAATAATTATTTAGTAACACTAATATTCTTGAATAATTATTTAGTAACACTAATACTTCTTGAATAAGTAGTTTGACCATAGTTTGACAAGATTTAACAAAAAATAAAAAATAAGAAAAACTAAAATTTGAGCATAACTTTTTTTCCTTTTAGAATTTGAGGATTCTAAAAATTTGCAAACAGGCCGTAGGCGGTCAAAATCGGATGCGGATTTTTGTGCTGAACATTTTGATATATTATAGTTTTTTTCTGACATAGTATGCAAAAGTTATAGCCGTTTTACATTTTCCCTACACTTTTTGCAAAACATGTCCAAATTTAAGTTTTTTAATTTTCCTAACTAGTAGATGTAGTAACATAACTACATCTCGAAGGATTTTAATTTTTGAAGTTTTAAAAAAAATCGAGCTCCCCTGATGCACCCTCCAGTTGAATCCGCTCTATGTACTCATCTAGCCACTCAAAATGGGTGCATTGCTTCAATTTCCGAAATCGGAAAGATGAACCCTATATCCCAAATCCGATGAAAAATGGGCAAATATGAAATTGGGAGACAAAAACCAAAATTGGCATATTGAGAAGTAAAATCTCACCTTTCCCTGCTCTGGTTTGCTCTCGCATTTCACGAATTCCCGCCCAAGGATGCCATTCTTGTCGGTCGTTGTGACTAGCCGCTTCAGGGGTGCGATACGTGGGGATGCAGGGCACCTTGTCATGGGCACTGCGCCATAACGCGGGCATGAGCGGCGGGAGGCTGAAGCGGAGCTCGACATTGCTAGGTCGCGACCCGGAACGGCGTTGCTGCGCGTCGTCGCCGGAGAAGAAGAACAACAACGGGGGGGGAGGATGGGCTCGGTGCTGCACGGCTCGGGGCATGGCTCGGTGTCCTCTTGTACCAATGCTGAGCTGGATAAGTTAGTGGGTCCCATGCTGTGGGTCCCGCTCACCTGACCAATGCTGAGCTGGATAAGTTAGTGGGTCCCACGCTGTGGGTCCCGCTCACCTGATTCGAGTTTTAAACATGTGTCTTTGGATTAGGCAGCAGTGTCGCACGGCAACTATTTTTTCCAACGCAGATGTCGCATGAGAGCCATTTGAACCAACGACGTCGCATGAGAGACAATTCAACTCAACTACCTAGCATGGGAGCTATTTGCCCGTTGGTTATGTGCACGTACGCGCGTCGTGTAACTAATCCCCTGCTTAGCTAGTCCTCCTACAGCTCGTAAAAGCTCGATCCACGAATCACATGCTAGTCCGACAACTCGTAGAATTCATTTGCAGCTCGCACCACATTTGCATATACTATAAAAGCGCAAGGTCCCAACAAGAATAATCGCGATCTACCACGGTCGAGTTCTTCGTCTTCTACCCCAAGGATTTCGCTCGCTCGATCATCAATCCGCTCGTCAAGATGGCTCACCGTCGTGATCTAGCTCCTGGATGGACCTTCAAACCACCGGACCGCGAGCTCACGGATGTTTACCTCCGCCGCGAGATCGACGGCCAGCCCATCGCGGCCAGCTTCATGCATCGTGTTGACGTCTACTCCGCCGCGCCGGACAAGCTGGTGGAGGGCCTGCAGCACGCGCCAGGCGTCGGCGAAGCCCAAGGCGACCAAGACAAACGCGTCTGGTACTTCTTCACCACCCTTCGCCACGCCGGCAAGAACGTGCCAGGCGGCCCCCGTAGGATGGCGCGCACCATTGCCGGCGCCGCCGACGGCAAGAAGCGGTGGTGGCACTCGGAGGGTTCCCTGAAGGCGGTGAAAGGAAGCGCGGCCGGCGGGGAGCTGCAGAAATTCACCTACAAGGTTGAGTTGGCGTCGGGGTCGGGCGGCTGGCTCATGACCGAGTACAGCATCCACGGAGCTGGCGACTTGGTTCTCTGCAAGGTCTACAAGACGCCTCGGCTGCCTCGCCCGGCTCGCCGTCCTCGCCTATCATCCCCGGCGTCGTCGTTGTCGTCGTCGTCGTCATCGTGCACGACGACAGCGGCTGATCTTTCCGGATCGGGCTGCAAGAGAAAGGCATCCGGCGACCACCCAGAAGCTCCGCCCACGACGCAGCGGAAAACGCAGGAGGCATACGTCCAGATGGAGGAGGAGGTTGAGAGCTACAGCGCGCGACGCCAACCAGATCAAGATAACGAGGGCTTCAGCTTCTGCACCGCCTACCCGACGCCCATGCCCCAAGGTGACTTCCATGCTTCAGCTTCAGCTTCCTCGTCGTCTGCGAAGAGCGTGTTTTTAGACTTGGACGCCGAAGTTACCGTGGACTTGGACGCGCTGCTGGTCGCGCCTCAATCGGCACCAGGGGCTTTCATCGTGGAGGATGCCGGACTCGGTTCTGCAGCGGACAGCGTCGACGAGATCGTGCTCTATGAAAGCGGAGTTGCCGTCGACGACTTGCTAGATGACACGAGCAACGATGGCTTCCTCTATGAGCATCAAGAACCTGCACCAGCACCACAGTGCCGGAACGGGCTCCTTGCCGCGGCTGTGCCCCCCGTCAACGCGAGCCAGAACGATCTTCTCCATGCGCCGGCCAGCAACACGGCAGCGTGGAACCCAACAGATGGCGGCTGCTACGGAGCGGACAGCGTCCACAAGGTCGTGCTCTACGAAGGCGAAGTCAGCGTCGACGACTTGCTAGACGAAACGACGCTTGACGGGAGCAACGATGGCTTGCTCTATCAAGATCAAGAACCTGCAGCCGCATCGCCCTGCCGGAACGACCTTCTCTCCAGGGCTGTGGCCTGCAGGACCACGACATCACCGTCGAGCCAGAACGGGCTCCTCCATGCCCCTGCCAGCAACACGACATGGGATCCAACGGATGACGGTCGCTACAAGTTGTTATCCACCTACGTCCCTCCTCCCTGCCGCGACGACGAAGATGCAGTCGTTGGGTTGCCGGAGGCCACCGGCTTCGGCATGTCGGACCCAGCAGTCGATCTGTTCTGGGGTACACCCAATGGTGTGTGCATGTACTGAGTCTGCTACATGAACATCACACGTATCATGTATTCATGTCCAATTAGATAGTGTCCTGAAACAGTGTAATTATGTCACCCAATGGAACCAATGTACGTGTCATTCTTTTTGGATGAACAGAGGGCGATCATATTCATTTTAGCAATCCCCAATCTGTTCGATCTCCTTGTACACCTCCTTGCCTGTTTTGCTTCTTATGAATGGAGTTTCTGATTCAACTTCTTATGAATGGAGTTTCTGATTCAACTTGACAGATGAAATACATATATAGTTTGTTCAAATCTGCCAAATAATTATTAGTCTTTCCGTTTCATAATGTAGTGCATGTAAACTTTTTAAAGTCAAAATTTGCAAAGTTTTGACCAAGTTTATAGATAATTTTTTCTATATATATATCTAAAATACCAAACATATACAGGATACTCCCCAGGTTAGGATTAGGGTTTCTTGGAGTGTGTGTGCATGTGAGATTTAGTGTTAGGCATTTGAGATCGATTCAAGGGTTCAATGGTGACGATTATGCCTCTAGGAAGATGGTCCTTAGGGGCAACCTTATTGTGGAGCCTCAGGCGACGACTAACATTTGTCGCTCGAGTCTTTCTAGGACAACACTCCACGACGATTAGGGTTGCTTGCGTTCATACAACGGACGAGATGGTGCTTCTTTCTCCTCCCGTCCCCCTCTCTCCTGGGCGTCGCCCGCTGGCTCCCGGTCGGCGACTGTCACGCCCAATATGCGACCCTATCCAAAAGGAACTCGAAGGTCCCACCAAGAATAGACCCGCATATTGAAACGCTTTTGCAAGGTGGATATCATTACATCAGCACTACATAATAGATGGGGATACATACATAAGGCATACAATGTCACACGAATACAACAATACATCATCCATAGGATCAACATCCGACTACGGATGAAACACAAACAGAAACTCAAACGACATCCACCCTGCTAGCCCAGACTGCCGACCTGGAACCTATCCCCTGATCGAAGAAGAAGCAGAAGAAGAACTCGAAACAAGCAAACATCGCTCTCGCGTCATGACCATCGCGAAACCTGTACCTGCAACTGTTGGTGTAGTAATCTGTGAGCCACGAGGACTCAGCAATCCCATTACCATGGGTATCAAGACTAGCAAAGCTTAATGGGAAAGGAAGGGGTAAAGTGGTGAGGTTGCAGCGGCGGCTAAGCATATATGGTGGCTAACATACGCAAATAAGAGCGAGGAGAGAAGCAAAGGAACGGTCGTCAACTAGTAATGATCAAGAAGTGATCCTGAACTCCTACTTACGTCAGACATAACCCAGAAACCGTGTTCTCCTCTCGATCCACCCCGAAAAGAGACACTCACGGTTACGCACACGGTTGGTGTATTTTAGAAGAGTTTAATTCAAGTTTACTACAACCGGATATTAACAAATTCCCATCTGCCCATAACCGCGGGCACGGCTCTCAAAAGTTTATACCCTGCAGGGGTGTCCCAACTTAGCCCATGATAAGCTCTCGCTATCAACGAAGGATATTCCTTCTCCCCGGGAAGACCCGATCAGTCTCGGAATCCCGGCTACAAGACATTTCGACAGTAATAAAACAAGACCAGCAAAGCCTCCCGGCGTGCCGACACCCTGATAGTAGCCGCGCGTATCTCGTCTCAGGCCACGACCGGATGAGCAGTCCGTACAACTAAAACCAGGCCTCGAGTTTCCCCGAGGAGGCGCTGCAAAGGGCTCTAGTTCGGACCAACACTTAGACAAGCATTGGCCCGGGGGGGCTATAATAAAGATGACCCTTGGGTTAATTACTCCCAAGGGAAAATAGGTGGTGGTGAGGCAAATGGTAAAACCAATGTTGGCCTTGCTGGAGGAGTTTTATTCAAAGCGAACTGTCAAGGGGGTCCCATAAATCACCCAACCGCGTTAGGGACGCGAAATCCGGGAACATAATACCGATATGACGGAAACTAGGGCAGCAAGAGTGGAACAAAACACCAGGCATAATTAAATAAGAGATATTGTGATATCCCAACAAAATCCTGTCCACCATGGAGCAATCTTCAACTTCACCTGCAACTAGCAACGCTATAAGAGGGGCTGAGCAAAAGCAGTAACATAGCCAAACAACGGTTTGCTAGGAAGGGTGACAAAGGTTAGAGGTTCATGGCAATTTGGGAGGCTTGAAGCAAGTGGTAGGTAACGCAGCATAGCGATAGAACGAAGCAACTAGCATAGCAATGATAGTAATGAGATCCAATGTAGCGGTCATCTTGCCTGAAATCCCGCTAGGAAGAAGAACAAGTCCATGAAGAAGATGAAGTCACGAAGACGAACCAAGCGTAGACGAACGAATCCTCACGATCGCAACGAAACAGGAACTATCGAGAAGAAACACACAACATAGTAAACACACCACACATAGACAAGACATGATGCACAACAAGAATGATGCAAGACAAGACTACATGAAGCTACTCATGGCAAGAGACGATGCAAACAAGAGCAACACATCAAAGCAAGTTTAAATGAGGCCGGGAACAACATATAACAAATCCGGTAAGTCCTCATATGCAAATTTCGAAATTGGTCCAGATCTGAATAAACCTTATGTTCAAGTTGTTAAACAGCAAGTTAAAGAGCACCACGAAGATCTACACGAGATTCTAGTCAAGTTACATATAAAGTTCATTTAATTCGGAGCTACGGCCTAGAAGATATGAGCAAAACAAGATAAGCATGGCATTGATACAAAATGCATCCAAACATCACGCAAACACCTCAAAACAAGGATGCAACATGATAATATGAAACTACATGCAAAATCAAGCAAGTTTCATATAGAGCACACTCAAAACGGAGCAACGGTTCAAACACATACACCTTATACAAGTCATGACAACAATCTGTCCAAAACAGCAACTAGGATATTGCAAGCATCAAAACAACATGCTACAGCACCTCAACATAAAAACAAAAGGCATGAGAATGATTTACAGGTAAAGCATAACAAAACATGAACACTGAGCTATCTCCAGAAATCACTAGAACATGCACAAAATGACATGGCAAGATTGCAAATACTAACAGTTTCAGACTTTGCAGAAATAACATCAGGTTGCAATGTTTAGAGCTATCAAACAACATGCTACAGGAACTTATAATGGCAAGCAAAGGCATGGCATGAATCTACTAATTGCATATAACAAATGTCCGTTACTGACCATGAGCCAAAAGGGCACACAAAATATGATGGAACCCATGTAAACATGGCAAATGATATGACAGATTCAAACATGGCAGGAACAACAATAAGAAGGCATGTTGGTGAGCTTGTACCACTCACCACAGAGCAATACATGGCATGGCAAGGCAACTCACAGTAAGAAGACATGTTTATTAATCTAAGCATGGCAATAGCAAGTTCATAGAGTGCATGGATCACTAACAACAATCATGGCAACATTGAACTTAATGTTAACAGGCTGACAGAAACATTATTTAGCAATTTGAGAGCAATATTACAACAAGGTAAATCAAGCTATAAATGCAACAAGGGGCATGGATGGATAGATCATGACATTTATAACAAAACATCCTTAGTAAACATATCGAGATTATGCATAGAGTGACTTGTAGAAGCAGGTGAACATAGCATCATGATATAGCAGATTCAGACATGCAAAACAGCAACAGCGAGTACCCTACTTAACAAGCTCGACGCACTCAGTACAAGACTCAAAAAAATACATGGATGGAACCCCTGTAAAGATGGCATATCATAGATCAAAACACATGTAGAGCTCATGCTCATAAGATGCACACATCAAATGTAACAAAAATGACAAATCATCAAGTTATAACAGTTTCAGCAGGTTAACATCATATAGCACTCTTGCAACGACGATTCAGGCATCAAGATGAACTCAAATGAACATGGCACAATGGAATGAAGTGAAGTACTCGTTGAGGAGAACAATTTGACATATTACACGCACGAAACGGAGCAGCATACAGCAAGTTATGATGCGATGAACAGGGGACCAGAATGTCAAAATAATCGGGGACTTGGTGGAATTTTCGGGGTCAACCTTCGATTGGATCTGGATCTGGGGTTGCACGGGAACCGAGGCGGCCGGAGTTCTCTTCGGAGAGCGGTCGAGGGGAGGTCGGAGGAGGCGGCCCAGGCCCGGATCTCGCCGGATCCGGCCGGTGGCGATCAGAGGAGGCGGCGGCCGGCGGAGATGGCTGGGAGGCGCGGACGCCGGAGGCGGGCTGCGAAGGCGGCGTTGGCGGCGGCGCCGCGGGCGGCCGGGCGGCGAAGGCGAGGCGGCGCGGGCAGGCGGGCGAGGGCGGGCGACGGCGGCGCTCGCTCAGGCGGGACGGCGCCACGGTAGCCGGTGCGGGCGCTGGGCCCAGATCGGCCGGGCGGGCCTCGGCGGGCTGCGGCGGGGGAGCCGGATCGGGCGACGTGGCGCTTCCCCGTTGGCTGGAGCGGCGGCGGCGGACGCATCCGGCGCCGTCCGAACGTGTCCGGCGCGTGGAGGAAGAAGGAGGCTAGGGTTAGGGGAGAATTCATCCGCGAATTTCGAGGGGAGGGGCACACATATATATAGGTAGAGGGAGCTAGGAGTGTCCAAATGAGGCACGGTTTTCGCCCACACGATCGTGATCGAACGACCGAGAGCATGGAGGGGGTTTGCTGGGTTTTGGGCCACTTTGAAAGGGGTGTTGGGCTGCAAAGAGAAGGGGCTTTTGCGGTTACCCGGTTAACCGTTGGAGTATCAAACGACCTCCAAATGGCACGAAACTTGACAGGCAGTCTACCGGTGGTATACCAAGGCCGCTTGGAAAACCTCGGGCCATTCCGAGAAAGTTTAACACCCACTCACAACGAGAGACAAAAGGGGGACGCCGGGGGACATAGGAGTGCCGGATTGCAAAACGGACAACGGGGAAAATGCTCGGATGCACGAGACGAACATGTATGCAAATGCGATGCACATGACGACATGATATGAAATGCAGATGATGACGTGGCAAAGTGCAACACACAAGCAAATGACATGGCAACGACGGCGAATAACTAGAAGACACCTGGCGCATCGAATCCGCGGCGTTACAGCGACCCTGCCCCGTGCGGCTTTCCCCTCTCCCTCCCCTCCGAGGTCTTCTTTGGGCTCCTTGCCGACGACGAGCCTTGTCCTACCCCTCTCCCAGGCCCTTCCGCCCTGTTCTGTGGACCTGGGTGCGCCCTGGGCTAACAGAATTTGGGCGCTCGATTCGGAAGATTCCGGCTCGGACTCTGAGGTCCTCCCTCCTCCTTCCCGTCCGGCTCAGGTGGTTGGGCCTCCTGTGGCTCCGGTGGTGGGTCGTCGGCGTAAGTTTGCTCCGGGTGGTAGGGGCGGCCAGTCGGGCCTGGCGTGGGCGTGGATGGCTGGTGTCGCGTCTCTCGTGGTCGCCGGCATGCTGCGTCTTAGCCTCTGGATGGGTCGGTGTTGGGCTCCGGTGAGGCGGCGGTGGTGTTGCCGGCGCCCTCTTCTCCGGCGGGTGTCCTCCCCGACTCGCCTTCGGCCGCGGCTCCTGCCTCTCCGGCGGCGTCGGCGCCGTGTCAACCCTAGATCTGGGATCGGGGCTGGCGCTGGTGCCCCTGTCTGGGCCGCGGGCCCTTTGGATGATGTTGGGCCGGGTGGGCCTGTTTCAGTCCCTTCGTTGGCTTCTCCTTTTGATTCCCCACTCTGTCGGTGGCCCCTGGGCCGCAGTTGGCCCAGACCCAGCCCACCCCTCCCGCGTCCCCCCTTGGCGAGCACGGCCTGGCTCGTTCCGGCTATTTATGGGCTCGGAAGGGTGCGGTTCCCCCTTTTCTAGGGTTTCCTGCTTCCTCCTCCGATTTGCGTCGGCGCCGCCTACCCATCCGCTGTTTCGTCAGATCTGCTCCTCCCCCTCCGCTCTCTCTCTCCTTCGCGGCAGTGGCCGCGATGGACCGATCTGGTGGGTCCTCCAGCGAGGCGGTCTCCGGCCAGAAGCGGGGGCGCGATGGCTCCGGCGAGGATGCCGCCGATCTGGAGTATGAGGCAGCGCTCCGTGCTAAGCTTCAGGCCTCGCTTGCTCCTGGTGAGGGGGCTGTGACGGCGTTGGCCGGTGCGTCCCCCCGTGCCTCTGGATCTGGCCCGTCGGATCCTCCGCCCCCCGCGCATGGTGCTCCGGTGACTGCTGTCGACCCCTGGGAGCTGGCGGTGTTGGGGAGTCGGGCGGGCTCTTCGGGGCTGGCCCCGTCGCCTCCTTCGCAGGGTGCTGTCCCTCGGTGGCGGGCCGTCGCGGGCGCCGGCGGTGGCTGGTGGCGGTCCGTCTCGCTTCGTTCCTCATGGCGAGTCGGGGGCCCGGTTCGTTGTCCTGTTGGCTCTGCTGCGGGGCGTGGCGCCGGCTCTGGTTCTGGTGCGTCTGGTGATGGCATTCTCCCTCCTCCCCCTCCCACTCACGGTCCTGGTCGCATCCCCCCTCACTCTCAGGTCTCCAACCCCATCCTCACCTGCTTCGCGTGTCATCGCCCTGGTCACTTTCAGTCTCGCTGTGAAAATCCTCCATTCTGCCTCATATGCAGGGAAGACGGCCACCTCAAGGTGGACTGTCAAAACCGTGTCAAACCTCCTGCTTTCGTTCACTATGGTGTTGGCCTTCCTGGTTGCTCGTTTTTTTCCTAGATAGGGAGGTCCCTGAAGCAGCTCCTATTCCTTCGCTTTCCAATGTTGGCGTCATATCTGTCCAGGATAAGCGCATCTCTCCCCATTTCCTTCTTGATGAACTTCGATTGTGGGATGAGGGAGGGTGGGACTGGCAAATCCGTCAGTTTTCCGAGTTTGAGTTTGCTACTACTTTTCCTTCTAAAGAAAGTCTCCGCATGATCTCCTCCTGTACTAGCTTCACGCTCCCTCTGAATCAACTGGTGGTCTCGGTTAAAGCTGCGTCCAATGGGTCCAAGGCTATCTCCTCTCTGTCTGATGTTTGGGTGCTTGTTGATGATGTTCCTCCTAACATGCGCACCAAGGCCTTCCTGATGGCTTTTGGGGTGCTCCTCGGTAAGCGGATCGAGGTGGATCAAGCATCTCTGACAATCTTGGGCCGGCTCGTCTCCGGGTCTAGTGTGTTGACCCTGTTTGCATCCATGGATCCATTGATGTCTTCCCGGCGGCTGGAGGTTTTCGGCTACGGGTTCAGGTGGAGGGTGCTCCGGGCCCGGTGTCGGCTCCCCCTCCCCCTCCGCCCCCGGCCTCCGGCTATGACGACAAGAGCAAAGATGGGGATGGTTGCCCAGACGACTCGATGCATGGCACGGATCATCGCTTTACCCAATCAGAGTGGGATGGGCTATCCCCTGAAGACCAAGATTTGCTGAAGGACTGTGCTCCGGCGGGCCGTGGGGCACAGGACTCGATGCCTGACTTGGGTGGTGGGGCCGCGGCCTCTGGGGGGACGAAGGGCACACCACTCTCGGCGGCGTGCTCTAATCTTCCTACTCGCCCCACCTCCCCTTCGCTTTCTGGCATTGAAGATTTGCCCCCGGTTGGTCCGTCTGCGTCCAAGAAGAGGAAGAAGTCATCGGCCAAGAAGTTTTCTGCAAAGATCAGGGCGTCCGGTGATTCCAGGCAGTCAGCGGCTGGGCTTTGCCGTAGGTTGGATGTGGACCTGGGTGCGGCCTCGGGCCCATCCTCGGCGGCCGCTTCCCCCAGTCGTGTTTCTCCAGGCTCGTGCGCTCGCTTGCTTAATCGCTTGCAAGAGCGGTCGCTTCTCCAACAGCGGCGAGCGTGTGGCTGATCGGGCGGCTCGACGTGCGGCGGCTCGGGATATTCCTCCTTCAGGTTCGCGCCCAGCTCCGTCCTCTTCCTTTCCTAATGGTCTTTTCCCTGTTCGTTTAGTTCTCCCTTCACAGTCTGATGCGCAGCTGCTTAAGATTTTAGATGATGTTGGTATTTGCTTAGATTCTAGTTTGGGATCCCCCTCTTCTTTACTTGATGTGATTAGGGCAAATGAATTAGCTCAGGCTGACATTGCTAAAGCTAAGGAGGCTGGGGTAGGTGTGATTGCCCCACTGGTTGTGGCCGGTGGGGATGTGGGGGAAACTGACAGGTGTCAGGTCTCCCCGGTGGTTCAGAAACGAGGGACTGGAAAGCGTGCTAAACCCTGCAAGGCTCCGTGCAGGTCGAGTCTCGGAATTAAAAACCTCTCCTTCAAATGAAGGCCTTATTCTGGAATATTAGAGGTTTCGCGCTTAGGGGCGTAGGGACCATCTTAAAGATTTGGTGCATTCTGAAAATGTTGATTTTATTGGCCTTGTCGAGACTCTCAAACCTTCTTTCTCCCCGAGTGAACTCTCGGCCGTTGCTGGGATAGATAGATTTAAATGGAACTATGTGGCTTCTGTTGGACAGTCGGGTGGCATTCTCCTTGGCACCAAAAATGACGTTTTCGACTTTGTTGCTTTTGATCATGGCATTTTTGGGCCAGCACGGTAGTTTCCCATCGTACTCTCAACTCTCTTCTCGAGATCATGGTGGTGTATGGTCCGGCAGACCACTCTTTGTCTTACAATTTTCTGGATGAAATTTATAATAAAATTGATTCATGTCAGCTTCCCCTCTTGATTGGGGGTGATTTTAACCTGATGAGATATCCTTCTGATAAGAGTTCCTCTAACTTTTCTTGGCCTCTCGCTGATGCCTTCAATGCTTTCATCAAGGATACGGCTATTCGTGAAATACCTAGGGTTGGGGCCCGCTACACCTGGACTAACCGTCAAATCTCCCCCATTCGCTCTGTGCTTGATAGGGTTTTTCTTTGTCCTAGCTGGGATGCGTTGTTCCCTCGGGTTAGCTTACGAGCTCTTGGCATTGTAGGCTCTGATCACGCCCCCCTAATCCTTGACGATGGGTCCCGTTCGGTTGGTTTCCCGAGGTTTCAATTCGATGCGTCTTGGCTACTAGTGGAGGGTTTCCCCACCTTGTTGGCTCAGAAGATTACGGCCTTCCTACCCTCTACTCGTCGTTCATTTGGCCCAATGGATGATTGGCATCAATGTTCTTATTTCCTGCGTAGATTCCTTAGAGGCTGGTCAAAAAACTTCTATGCTGAGTCAAGGCGTGACAAAGCGAGGCTGGTTGCTCAAATTGGTGATCTCGATAATCGTGCAGATAGATCTGGTCTGTCCGAGGCCAAATGGCAGATTCGTTATGGCTTAGAAGAGGCGCTCTTGGATATTGATCGGCAGGAGGAAGTGTACTGGAAGCAAAGAGGCACTATCAATTGGACTCTAAAGGGTGATTCGCCTACGTCCTATTTCTTTGCTATTGCAAACGGTAGACGTCAGATATGCTTAATTGATAGCTTATTGATTGATGGTGTTAGGGTTTCTGACCTTCGTCATTCTTCGCCATGTGGTTCAATTCTTCTCTAACATGTTAGCGGCTAAACCTGAGCTGGGCTTTAGGTTAGCTCCGGCCTTTTGGTCTCCTCTTGAGCAGATATCGAGCGCTGATAATGATTACCTGCTGATCCCCCCTTCTGAAGAGGAAATCTTCGAGACGATTCGGACTGCCAACTCTAATGCGGCTTCAGGTCCTGACGACTTCTCCATTCCTTTCTTTCGGCAATTTTGGCATCAGCTAAAAGGCCTTATTAAGGCAATTACTCAAGGGTTTTGGCTGGGCACTGTTGACATCTCAAGGCTCAATTACGCGGTTCTCACCCTTATCCCTAAGATCAAAGGTGCTGACCTGATCTCTCAATTTAGGCCCATTGCTCTGATTAACAACTTTGCGAAGATTCCCTCTATGGGCATGGCCACTAGGGTCTCTCCGATAGCCCATCGGGTCATTAGCCCTTTCCAATATGCGTTCATTAAGGGGAGATTCATCTTGGATGGGGTTCTATGCTTACATGAGATAATTCATGATCTACGAATTAAGGGGACCAAGGCTGTGGTCCTTAAGCTCGATTTTGAAAAGGCATACGACTCGGTGAGTTGGAATTTTCTCCGCCAAGTCCTACTGGCTAAGGGCTTTGAAGGTTCGGTGGTGCACCGTCTGATGCAGCTTGTCTCTGGTGGGGACACGTCTGTGGCTGTGAATGGCCAAACTAGTATTTTTTTGCTAATGGTAGGGGCCTTAGACAAGGGGATCCGATGCCCCCTTTGCTTTTCAGTTTTGTTGGCGATGCTCTATCTCAGATCCTCTCTCGTGCAGCGTTGGCTGGGCATATTTCCTCGGTTAGCTCTCACCTTGTCCCTAATGGCATTACTCACCTTCAGTATGCGTACGATACCATCATTATGGTGGAACTTAACGAGACCAGTCTCACGAATTTGAAATTTCTTCTTCTTTGCTTCGAAGCTCTTTCGGGTCTTAAAATTAACTTTTCTAAGAGCGAGGTCATTGTGACTAGGGTACCTGATTCGAAGTGCAACGGTGGCACATCTTGAACTATTCTCTAGGGTCTTATCCTCTCAAATATTTGGGCTTACCTATCTCCCCGTTTAAGCTCTTGGCAAAAGATTTTGCCCCGGTAGTTACTAAAGTTGGCAATAGAGTTCTACCATGGAGAGGCCGTTATAACACTCAGGCGGGCAAGGTTGCCCTATCTAACTCGTGCCTCTCTTCTCTTCCGATGTTCCTAATGAGCTTCTATCTTCTGTCCGGAGGGATACACACTGGTTTCGACAAGCATAGGGGTGCCTTTTATTGGAACTCCGCCGACAATAAACGCAAATATAGAATGGTTAAATGGAATATGTTGTCCTAAGGACAAGGGGGTCTTGGCATTATAAACACGCGGGTCATGAACAATTGCTTTATAATAAAATGGTGGTGGAAGATAATGTTTCTTGAGGAGCGTCCTACTTGGCTATCGATTCTTAAAGCTAAATACTTCCCTTCCTCGAGCCCTATGTCCGCCTCTACTTCTGGTGGTTCTCAATTTTGGCATCAACTTGTTAAAGTGCGACCGATCTTCCGGTCCCTTGTTAAATTTATCGTCAGAAATGGTAAATCTACTCGTTTCTGGTTAGATTGGTGGGTCGGGGACACCACGCTTGCGGTTGCCTTTCCGACTTTGTTTTCTTATTGTGCTGATCCCGAGATCTCTATCTTTGAGCTCTCGGTTCAGGGTGTTGGGGAACGTAGCAGAAATTCAAAATTTTCCTACGTGTCACCAAGATCTATCTATGGAGAAACTAGCAACGAGGGGAAGGAGAGTGCATCTACATACCCTTGTAGATCGTTAAGAGGAAGCGTTCAAGAGAACGGGGTTGAAGGAGTCGTACTCGTCGTGATCCAAATCACCGGAGATCCTAGTGCCGAACGGACGGCACCTCCGCGTTCAACACACGTACAGCCCGGTGACGTCTCCCATGCCTTGATCCAGCAAGGAGAGAGGGAGAGGTTGAGGAAGACTCCATCCAGCAGCAGCACAACGGCGTGATGGTGATGGAGGAGCGTGGCAATCCTGGAGGGCTTCGCCAAGCACTACTGAGGAGGAGGTGGAGTTGGAGAGGGGGAGGGCTGCGCCAGGGGCAAGGGTGAAGCTACCATGCGCCTCCCCACTATATATAGGGGTGGAGGGGGCTGGTTTCTTGCCCTCCAAGTCCATTGGGGCGTTGGCAAAGGTGGGAGGAAAGAAATCACATCATTTCCTTCCCCACCGATTGTTATCCCCCTTTTTTAGGGATCTTGATCTTATCCCTTCGGGATATGATCTTATTCCTTCTAAGGGGGGATCTTGGTGCGCCTTGAGCAGGGGTGTGGGGCCTTGCCCCACTACCCACGTTCATGTGGGTCCCCCATGCAGTTGGGCCCCACCGAACCTTCTAGAACCTTCCCGGTACAATACCGAAAAATCCTGAACATTTTCCGGTGGCACAAAATAGGACTTTCCATATATAAATCTTTACCTCCGGACCATTCTCGAACTCCTCGTGGACGTCCGGGATCTCATCCGGACTCAACAACATGCGGTAACCACATACAAACTTCCTTTATAACCCTAGCGTCATCGAACCTTAAGTGTGTAGACCCTACGGGTTCGGGAACCATGCAGACATGACCTAGACGTTCTCCGGCCAATAAACAACAGCGGGATCTGGATACCCATGTTGGCTCCCACATGTTCCACGATGATCTCATCGGATGAACCACAATGTCAAGGACTCAATCAATCCCGTATACAATTCCCTTTGTCTAGCGGTATTGTACTTGCCCGAGATTCGATCGTCGGTATGCCGATACCTTGTTCAATATCGTTACCGGCAAGTCTCTTTACTCGTTCCGTAACACATCATCCCGTGATCAACCCCTTGGTCACATTGTGCACATTATGATGATGTCCTACCGAGTGGGCCCAGAGATACCTCTCCTACACGGAGTGACAAATCCAGCCTCGATTCGTGCCAACCCAAGCAGACACTTTCGGAGATACCTGTAGTGCACCTTTATAGCCACCCAGTTACGTTGTGACGTTTGGTACACCCAAAGCATTCCTACGGCATCCGGGAGTTGCACAATCTCATGGTCTGTCGGAGTAATGGACTACGGGTAGGCAGACCCGAGCCCCTGAACCTTTCAAAACATCGGGGCAGACTGCGCCCCTCAAGACCCCAAGACAAATAGCCGCCTTCAGATAGTCGGCAACAGAGTCGCTGACTACCCCTCTGGGCCGAGTCCCAGAGGCCGCCTTCGGGACAAGCCGACTCCAAGCCAGCAACCTCCAGCGAGGCCGGCTACGAGGAGTCGGCCCGCGACCTTCACCACCTCACGCTAGGACGACTACGGGGTGAAGCCGCCTCGCGGCCCATCCCCGCCCAGTCCATAAAGGACAGGTATGGCTACAGGGCGCCGTACCGACGGAGATCTCCGTCCGACGCAGCACTGTTGCCATGCCGGCCCTGACATCAGCACCGTGGGCAGATCCCTGTACCCACGTTTGGCCTGTCTGTACGAACCAAAGACGGCGGGACCCGCCTGTCGGCGGGAGTACCGAAGACGGCGAGAGCACCCCAAAGACGGACCCGATGGAGTCGGCCTCCGGGAGTCGGCCGGCTCCTCCCGCGGGATCCACGCGCCATTAATCAGACAAGACAGGGAATGGCAGCAGTGATCGCCTGCCAGGCGGCGGCACTGTTGCCATAACCCCATGACCAAGCTCGCGTCATTAGAAGCACAGCTACAGTAATCTGCAGCCGGCAAGACCCGCCCACGGCGGACAAGGGCTGTCGGCCCCATGCTGGGCCGCCAGCGGGGTCCACTAGTCGGCGGGCCCCAGGAGTCGGCAAAGAAGACGGCGACTTAGAGACTGACGGCTTGGACCCACACCCAGCCGGATTACCGTTGTACCCCCGGGGGTAGGTCTATATAAACCCCCCGGGGCACCCATGCAAAGGGTTGGAAGCTAGTAGTTTTAGACACACACATAGAGGGAGAGAAGAGCAAGCCGAGACCTTCTCCTTCCTCACCCCGAACAGCTCAAGGAGCCTCTTGTACCCACTTTGCCATAGTGATCGTGCGGAGACCCCATAGAGCAGCAGTAGGGGTGTTATCTCCTCGGAGAGCCCTGAAGCTGGGTAAGATTCGCCGGCGTGCATGTCTTCGCCTCATCCCGTTTCCAGGCACCAGCGACGTTCTACTTGCCCCCTCCATGATAAGCCATCCTTTGGCATATGTCGCACCCAACCCCCGACATTTGGCGCCCACCGTGGGGCCTGGTGCACCGTCGTCTGGAGACCTGCTCTGGACGGGAACCCTCTTCCTCCCCGGCGAAGGCCAGCCCGCACGCCAGATGGAGTTTGCGCCAACGCTGCATGGCGCTGAGGTTGCCTGCGCGGCGAGTTGCCTCGCCGAACTTGTTGGCAAGGTTCGCCTCTCCGACGAGCCTGCGTCCGACGCAGGCACGGATGGCCCCGAAAGCCTCCTCGCGGGCCTCCTCGAGTAGCTCCACGCCGACGGCGAGCTGCCGCCCGACACTGAGTCCGTAGGCTCCACCGACCGATGCTGGTCGATTCCGACACCGCCGCCGACGCGCTCCCCACCAACGTGGTGGTTCACGACGAGCTTCTCCCTCGCGGAGAGCGGCGGGAGCACCGTCACGAAGTACTCATCATCATCCACGGCGAGCCCTCCGGCGGGGGCTCGTGACCTCTCGACGCTGTTCTGCAAGACCTGACCGCCTTCATTCCGGAGGACGCCGACGCCGAAACGCTGGAGGCGCGCCGCCTTCAGCTCCTCGTAGGCGCACAGAAGCTGGCAAGCATGAGACGCTTGTCGGAAGCCTATCAGCGCGAGATGGATCACACTGTGGGCGGCTCGCCGGCTCCGACTGGGCCTAGCCGCCTAGGCGCGGTCCGGCAGCACGGCGCGGCCCTCGCCAGTCTGTTTGGGGCCGATCGCCCTGTGTACGCCACGCCAGCGGAGAACATTCGCGCCTCCCAGGCGGCGGCGGATGAGCTGGATAACTTCGAGGGCGAGGAGCGCCGCCTGATGACGGAGCGAGTCCAGCAGATCCTCGACGCGGCCGCCGCGCAAGACGAAGCCGGCTGCCGCACGGAGGCGCCACGATGACAACACGGCGACTTGCCTCCTCGCCGAGATCAGGGCGCGACATCTCGGACGCCGACTGGCGGCGTCCGCGGAAGAAAGAACCAGGATCCGGCTGTCAGCCATAGCCGGACTCACATCTCCATCGAACGCGACGAAGACGGCCGCCCCAGGGCGGTGGAGCAGCGGGACGACTATCAGCCTCCCCCTCCCCGAAGTGAAAGGCGAGTCTCCCCGCCACCCGTCGAGCATCCGACTCTAGGCGACCGCCTTGGCCGCCGGGAGGGAGTCGGAGAGAACGACGCCCGCCACCGGATCGAGCGACTCCACCGATCCCTGGTGCTAGAAGAAGAGGATGAGTTGGGCCCACCCTGTTTTGGACTCGCATCCGCTGACGCAGCCCTTCCCGAGGATTCACACTTCGAGACACACCTAAATACACCGCCCGGAAGCGGAGGACTGGCTGGTGGACTACTCCACGGCCGTCAGCATAGCGAACGGCAACAAGTGCGTTGCCGTAAAGTATGTTCCCCTCATGCTCCAGGGCACGGGCCGGAACTGGTTGAACAGCTTGAGGCCCCGCAGCATCAACGGCTGGGTCGACTTCACCGAGGCCTTCATCCGCAACTTCACGAGCACATACAAGCAACCTCCCAAGCCTCGTCAGCTGTCCTTGTGCGTGCAAGGCCCCAACGAGTCCACTCGCGACTACCTCACGCGCTGGGGCGAGCTCCGGAACTCCTGAGAAGGAGTGCACGAGTGCAGAGCAATCGAGTACTTCACCGCCGGGTGCGTAGAAGGCACCCTCCTCAAGCACAAGCTCCTTTGCGACGAGCGGAGACCTCGACGAGCTGCTAGTCATAGCAGACAAACGCCATCTGCCGACTCCTCCATGAAGACGGAGATCGAAGTCGGTCACGGCAAAGTAGCTCCTCATGCTCCTGAACTCCAGTGGCGACTCCAGCCCGGCGGCAGCAGAATGATCCTGGCGCAAGGCCCGCAGCGGCTTCCAACAGCCGGCAGGTGGCGGATATCGAAGACCAGCAGCGGAGGGCAGCCTCTGCCAGCGGCGAAAGGCGGCAAGTCCAACTGGTTGCCGCCTTCTCTTCGAAAGCAGACTCGGGACGGACCCGCAAGTTCCACAGCGCGCCAAGCCGTCAAATCACACCACCGGAAGTGCCATCGGCTCACCGGGATCGCCAAGGAGGCGGCCTTGCCCTCCTCCTCCCTGCTGGGCCGCCGCCACCACCACCGCAAAGAGCGGCTGTCCGCCAATCGGCTTGATACAAGACGATTACCCAGAAGAGCACGGCGCCTATGTCGTGTTTACTAGCGTGGCTGATGATCACCGCAGCAGGCGGCAGCAGCAGCAAGAGGTGAATGCCGTGGCATCAGACGCCCCAGAGTTCATGCACTGGTCCGAGAAGCCCATCAGCTGGAGCCGTGCTGATCACCCAGAGGTGATGCCGAATCCGGGCTCCTACGCCCTGGTCTTGGGAGCCACCCTTGCCACAGATAGGCGGGCCGCTCGCTTCTCGCGGGTACTGATAGACGGAGGAAGAAGCATCAACATCCTGTACAAGGATACGATGGAGAAGCTAGGAATCAAGCAGAGGCAACTTCAGCATAGTCGGACTGTGTTCCACGGAATTGTACCTGGCCTTTCCTGCTCACCGATTGGCAAGATTCTCGATAGACGTCCTCTTTGGGGACAAGGATCACTTTCACGAGAGCCGTCTGGTTGAAGTGGTGGACCTCGAGAGCCCCTACCATGCCTTGCTTGGCCGACCTGCTTTGGCCAAGTTCATGGTGGTCCCCCACCACGCCTACCTCAAGATGAAGATGCCGAGTTCCAAGGGATTCGACCGTGGCGGCGACTACAGTAAAGTCGTCCTTTGTGCAGGGTGAAAGCAACCGGCTAGCCGAAATTGGTGATCGCAAATGTGAAGCGGCTCCTGGATCGGGTCGTGGCGATGGCCGGCAAGCAGCCAGAGATATCGTCCGACCCCAAGGAGTCAGAAGCTGAGGGCTCGTTCAAGCCGGCCAAAGAGACCAAGAAGATACCCTTGGACCCGGAGCACCCAGAGAAATGCGCTGTCATAGGTGCAAATCTCGACAGCAAATAGGAAGGCGAGCTCGTCGATTTCCTCCGTGAGAATCGGGACATCTTCGCATGGTCCCCAAAAGACACGCCAGGTGTAGCGACGGATTTCGCCGAGCACAAGTTACATGTCCGACCCGATGTGAAGCCCGTCAGGCATCCCTTGCGCCGCCTATCAGAAGAGAAAAGAAGAGTTGTTGGAGAAGAGATAGCCCGGCTCCTTGCAGCCGGTTTCATCATGGAAGTTTTCTTTCCAGAATGGTTGGCGAACCCGGTCCTGGTACTAAAGAAGAACAAGCAGTGGCGGATGTGTATTGACTACACAAGCCTCAACAAAGCCTGCCCCAAGGACCCGTTCGCTCTGCCAAGAATTGATCAGGTGATAGACTCCACAGCCGGATGCGATCTGTTGAGCTTCTTAGATGCATATTCAGGATATCATCAGATCAAGTTGAACCCGGCAGACAGATTGAAGACCGCCTTCATCACGCCATTTGGAGCCTTCTGCTACCTGACCATGACGTTCGGCTTGAGGAACGCCGGCGCCACCTTTCAGCGTTGCATGCAGAAGTGCCTCCTCAAGCAGCTTGGCAGAAATGCCCACGTTTACGTGGATGACGTGGTGGTGAAGACGGAGAAGCGAGGAACGCTGTTGGAAGACCTCAAAGAGACCTTTGAAAACCTGCGCCGATTCCAGATCAAGCTCAACCCAGAGAAATGCGTCTTCGGAGTACCAGTCGGCCAGCTCCTTGGCTTCCTGGTATCCGAACACGGCATAGAGTGCAACCCCGTGAAGATCAAGGCAATTGAGAGAATGGAAGTGCCCCGCCGACTGCTGGAAGTGCAGAAGTTCACCGGCTGCTTGGCGTCTATCAGTCGATTCATCAGTCGGCTGGGAAAGAAAGCCCTTCCTCTGTACCAGCTTATGAAGAAGACCACCTTCGAATGGAACTCCAAGGCGGACGAAGCTTTTCTCCAGTTGAAAAGGATGCTGACTACTTCCCCAGTGCTGGTGGCTCCGACTCTAAAGGAGCCCATGCTCCTGTATATTGCCGCCACCAGCAGGGTAGTCAGCACAGTTATTGTGGTTGAACGCAAGGAGGAAGGCAAGGCGCTACCTATCCAGAGACCAGTATATTACCTGAGTGAGGTACTGTCGACCTCCAAGCAGAACTAACCCCACTACCAGAAGATGTGTTACGGCGTGCACTTTGCCGCCAAGAAGTTGAAGCCTTACTTTCAAGGGCATTCAATCACCGTGGTTTGCACGGCCCCACTAGCAGAGATCATCGGAAGCCGAGATGCTTCAGGCCGAGTGGCCAAATGGGCCATAGAGTTGGCCCCCTACACCATCTTTTACCAGCCCCGCACCGCCATCAAGTCACAAGCACTGGCCGACTTCCTCGTCGATTGGGCCGAGACCCGATGTCTGCCGCCAAATACTGACTCCCCCATTGGCGGATGCACTTTGATGGCTCAAGATGCGCACCGGCTTGGGAGCCGGCGTGGTCCTCACTTTCCCTAAAAGGCGACAAGCTCAAGCACAGCTGCAGATCCATTTCGCCGCCTCCAACAACGTCGCCGAATACGAGGCGCTCATCCACGGGCTCCGGCTTGCCAAAGAGCTCGGCATTCGCCCGATCCTGTGCTATGGCAACTCCGACTTGGTGGTCCAACAGTCATCCGGCGACTGGGAAGCCAAAGATGCAAATATGGCGAGCTACCGCTTTCTGGTACAGCAGCTGAGTGGATATTTTGAGGGATGCGAATTCCTCCATGTACCAAGGAACGACAACGACCAAGCAGATGCCCTGGCAAGAATCGGTTCCACCCGACAGGCAATACCATCCGACGTCACCCTTCAGCGCCTTCTCAAGCCATCCGTCAAACCATCACCAGAATCAGAATCCATTTTTGTGCCGGCTCCCCCCGAAGAAGGCGGATCCGACTCCAGAGCCTCGGCAGACGGCACAAGAATCCTTGAAGACGCCCCCAAGAACGCGGCAGTCGAAGCCGGCCCGGGGACTTCGGAACCCGGCCCGGGGACTGCGGCGACCTTTGCAAAGACTCCAGTACTCGGCCCAGGGACTGCGCCAATCGGCACGGGGACTTCTTCAACGCAGCAAGCTGCTGCAGACTCCAACCCGCCGCCTCCCAGCCCAACCGCCCTCGTTCATGTAGCAGTACTGGCAGTCGAAGAAATAGCAGCACCCTCATGGGCCTAGCCCATCTTGAAGTTTTTGGTAAGCGGAGAGCTACCAACTGATGAAAACTTGGCTCGGCAAGTGCAACGCGGAGCGGCAGCCTATACTATAATCAATAGAGAGCTGGTCAGGCGCATCGTCACCGGTGTCTACCAGCGCTGCGTCGAATCAGAGCAAGGCCAAGCAATCCTCGAAGACATCCATCAGGGCGAGTGCGGCCATCATGCTGCCTCCAGAGCACTCGTCGCCAAAGCCTTCCGACACGGTTTCTTCTGGCCGACTGCCCTAGAAGAAGCCAAGGAACTAGTTCAAAAGTGCAAGGGGTGCGGTGTTCGCTCCAAGCCGCTTCAGCCCGGCAGTAGCTCAAGACTATCCCTATCGCTGGCCCTTTGCTATGCAGGGCCTGGACATGGTGGGACCATTCAAGGCGGCGCGAGGTGGCCTAACTCACCTACTTGTCGCGGTGGACAAGTTCACCAAGTGGATAGAAGCAAAACCCATCAAGAAGTTGAATGGTCCTACGGCAGTGACTTTCATCGCCGACATCACGACTCGGTACGGCGTACCACACAGCATCATCATCGACAACGGCACAAATTTCGCCAAGGGCGCCCTGGCCCGTTTCTGTGCGACACAGGGCATCCGACTGGACTTAGCATCCGTTGCCCATTCGCAGTCAAACGGCCAGGTGGAGCGAGCGAACGGCCTCATCTTGTCTGGCATCAAGCCTCGTCTGGTCGAACCCCTGGAACGTTCGGCGGCTGCTGGCTTGAGGAGTTGCCAGCCGTCCTATGGAGTCTGCGTACGACTCCAAACAAGTCAACTGGCTTCACACCCTTCTTCCTCGTCTACGGTGCCGAAGCCGTCATCCCAACGGATATAGAGTTCGACTCCCCGCGAGTCACCATGTACACCGAGGAGGAAGCAGAAGAAGCACGTCAAGACGGCGTCGATCTATTGGAAGAGGGCCGGCTGCTGGCACTCAGCCGGTCCAGCATCTACCAGCAGAGCCTGCGCCGCTACTACAACAAGAAGGTCAAGCCAAGATCATTCCTAGAAGGCGACCTTGTGCTCCGGCTGATCCAGCGAACAGCCGGCCAGCACAAGCTGTCGGCGCCTTGGGAAGGACCGTTCATCATCAGTAAAGTGCTGGGCAACGACTCCTACTACCTGATCGGCCTTCGAAGCCCGAGCACGCAAGAGGGCGACTCGGCAAAGAGGCAGGCGGCCATGGAATCGAATCTCCTCGAAGATTTTACAGATTGATGCAGTATGTACCACGCTACCCTTTTGTGTTTCAAATACCAAGACTCCGGGCCCCAAGGCAGGCTCGGAGACTGCCCTCTTTTGTTATCTGTATGATAAAATTATGCCTTTGAGTATGTTACCCCTTGATTATGCTGTTTGGCACGGGCTCGACTAGTCGGCCCGGGACTCACGCATGCTGAGCTATGGAGTGCTTCGAAGTCGGACAAGTAGCGTCACGGTGCCCAAGCCGTCTCTGTCGAAGCCGCAGCTTCATGAGCGGCTGATTAGTGGGCAGGAGTAAGGTAAAGCGAGCGCCACACGAAAAAAATGGCCAAGGACCCAAAGCATAAACATAGTTTAAATCGGCTCCCAGCCCGTTTCGTGAAACCGACTCTTAAGAAGCCGGCTTGCCGTTTTCTACCCAACTTGCTTAAACGACTCTAAAATGGCCAAGTACTTGCCTTCTCAAAGTAGCCAAGCACTTAGCCTGAGCGGCAATCCAGCAGGCGGTTGCCCGAAGCGAACAAGCGGCATCTAAGGGAAGGCGGCAAAGGAAAAGCACGAGAGCAATAAGCAAGGAAACATGAAATTAGAATAATATTTACACAAACTTAGGCCCTTGGCGGATCTTGAACAGAGGTTCGAATACACCCCACGGGTGGAATTGTGCGAATTAACAAAGTTCTTTGAAAGACTAACAAGCAGATAAAATAAAGCCAAAGCGGTGGCCTAAGCAGCGGATGGGGTTGGAAGGCGGAGGCGGCGGCGCGTCAGCGCCGAGGCGGTTGGCTGGGCAGTCTCGGTTTGATCGTCTCGGCAGCGGCTGGCTCAGATAGGCGCGGCTCGTTCTTTGGGCCTTGATCGAGCTGAGGCTGGCCGCCCGCTCCGTCTTCGGCGCCTCCATGCCGTCTCCGTCCTCCGCCTCGTGTTCATCCTCGGTCTTGGAGTCGATCACCTCCGCCGAGTCCTCGCCGTAGTCGGGTTCATCCCAAACCACTCGGCGGTGCCTCCCCCCGTCTCCAGCCCGCTCCGGGGCGAAGGCGCTGGTGTCCGTGTGTCGGCGATCGCCGCCGCTTGCGCTTCGGCGAGCGCCCTCCGCGACCTGCAGCTCCGTCTGGGCTTCGGCCGGGCAGCGGCCAGCCGGTCGGTCGAGCCACGGATACAACGCCAGCGAACTCGGGGCTCGGCGAGCTCCGGCCGAGCCGCGGAGCCCTTCAAGCCTCAAGGCGCCCGGCCGCGACCTCCGGCCGGTCGGTGGTCCGGCTGGGAGTCTTGCTGGTCGGCATGTCCGGCCCGCAGGCAGCAATCGCTGGGCCCCGACACGCTGAAGGCGGCGCAGCATCCGATGTGCGGCGCGGAGCGAGCCTCAATGCTCGGGAGCTGCTCGTCAAGGTTAAAGGCGTTGGCTGCGATCTCGGCGCCACCGCCCTCCAGCGCCTCGCGTTCGGCCTCGATGGCCTGATTGGCGCTGCGTATGACCGGGAAGAAGTCGCCAGAAGAAGAAAAAACAAGTTAGAAAAACGAGGCGGCTTAACCCATAGTCGGCGACCCAAAAGAGAAAGTAAAAGCAAACTCACCATCGATGATATGTTCGATTTCATGGAAGCCGGAGGTTAGCTGCGCCTCTCTGTCGGTCCAGGCGGAGCGCTCACTCTCAAATTCGGCCAGGAGGGCGGCCTCTTTCTTCTCCGCCTCGGCCCGCGCCGCCTTGAGCAGCTCCCTCTGCTCCGCCAGCAGGTCGCGTTCTGCGGCAAGCTTGCGCCTCCTCCTCTTTAGCGCGCAAAGCGGTCTCGGCGTGCCAGTTGCCCCATGAGCGGCGTTGGATTCTGAAGAACAAAAAGAAGAAGGACGCTAAATCGTCAATTAAAAAGGTCGCCAGGAAGATCTGGCCCGACTGCGCAGCAGTCGGCCCGAATCTCGGGGACTACAGCCCATGGAGTGTAAGCGCGCCCGAAGAAGAAGACTCACCTCGGCTCCTTGCGGTCAGCAGCCGCTTGTTCAGCTCTTCAATGTTGCGGTTGAAGGCGGTAGCGCGGAGGTTGTGATATTCCTGTAACAAGGATTCCAGACACGGATAAAGACTTGGAAGTAAGCAAATAAAGTTCGAGCCGCTTGCTCAGCGCCGACCGAAACTTCGGGGACTACACCCGATGGAGTGCTGTTGCGCCTTACGAAGAAAGATCAAAGAAAAATTCGGAAATAAAACTTACCCTTACGGCGGATCGCGGCGCCAGTGCATACTGGAAAGGATTACGGAGGCGGCGCCTTGGCCGCAGCTTAACGGGCGTCCAGTGCGCCGTGTTCAGCAGGCCCGTGCCGCCTCCTCGCACCCACCCAGCAGGCGCGGCGCTTGTTGCTTCAGCGTCGGGGATGGCCGAGCTGGCGGCGTCGGTCTCAAAAGCGCGGCACCGAGTCCGCCTTCTCAAGGCGGCGCCGAGCTGGCGGCGACGAAAAAGCAGCTGCGCCCGCAACCGTCGTCGGTCGGCTGCAGGGCGGAGTCCGCCGGCTGTTTACCTCGCCGCGACCTCGGACTGCGGCGGAGGTGGCGGAGGTGGCGCGGCCGCGCCCGGCGAAGAGACCTCGCCGCCTTCCCTCCCTGCGACGGGGACCTCACCACCAATTCCCTCCGACTGCCCCGTAAACTCCGGTGGTGGTGGCGCTGAGCTCAGCGGGTGACAAGCAAGCGCCCGATTGAAGCGCGCGGCCTCCTTAGCTTGCCTTCTTGTTGCCGCTGCGGCTTGACCGCCTTCTCGGCTGCCGCCTTCTCTCGGCAGGCGGCCGCCTCCTCGTCAGCGCTTCTCTGCGCGTTCCGCTCTGTTGCCTCCGGTCGCGCGAAGTCAACCCGCCCGGCTGGCTGGCGGACATCTCCGCCGACCCCATGGCGGAGGCGGCGGCGACCCTCTCAAAGTGAGGCCCTGATGAGAAAAAGGACATGAGAAGATTTGGGCAAGACGGACTAGAAGAAAACAAGACAAAATAAAAAGATACTTACGCGGAGACCAGCGGTGGTTTCTTCACCTCCTTGCAGAGCGGTTAGCCTTCGCGACCGCTTCTTGGCTTGTCGCGGCGGCGCTCCCCGATTCTCTTGGCCTGGCGCTGGCTGACTCGGCCCGGCCAGCGCTTCTTCGCGCCGCCTCGGCCCCAAAGGCGTGAAGGAGCTCGCGCTGGATGGCAGTTCTCTGCTAGCGGCGAGGCGACTTCGTCATCGAGCCAGTCTGCAAAAGGTGGCGAGGGCCTGAGATCGTCGGCCCCTCCCCCTCCTTCGGCGTCGGCCTCCATCTCCGCCACACCCAAGTCGGGGTCGTCGGCGTCACTCTCCGCCAGTGCAGGGCCGAATCGCGAGCAGCCCTCTGGCGCCGGTCGAGGCGGCATGAGAGGATCTGAGTCGAAAAGACCAAGGAAAGTAGAGCGGATCCGGCTAAGGAAGAAGCAGAGAAGCAAGAGGCGACTTACCATCGGGCGGGGATTGGCGTAGCAGTATGGCTCCTTGCGAAGCGCCATTCCTCCGTGAGGTCATGATTCGCCAAGAAGTTCACTGTGTCCACCACCTCCGCGTGGGGCATGTCCTTGGAGCACAGCCGGTGGGGTCGGCGCGCTCATCGGCAGATCAGATGAGGCGGCCTGAAGAGGAGAACTTCGGCGCCCCGGCGGCCAGCAAGTCTGCTCGGTCAGGCCCCTCATTGCACCATCACGCTGGAGTCAGCGCTGCGGCGGCGGTGCCTGCGGTCGTGACCAAGACCTGTGGGACCAGCTGGTGGGTCGGGACCTGCGATTCACCGCCCGTAGGGCGGCAAGTTGACCGATCGCCGTCAGGCGGCGTTCTTGACGTAAATCTGCGCTGCCACATCTTCACCGACTTGATGAGGGGATGGCGGGAAAGGATTCTCGGGCACCGGCCTCCTCTTGGCGATGAGCGTGCTGCAGAGCCAGCCGCGGCGGCGTGGGTCCCGAGCCGGCAGAAAGAACTCTCCCCACAGCTCGATGGTGGGGAGAACTCGAAGAAACCGCGCATAAGGATCTGAAGCGCCAACAACACCACCGTGTTGGGGGTGAGGTGGTGCGGCTGGAGCCGAAGAACTCAAAACGCGCGGAAGAAGCCGCTCGCCCGGCAGCCCCATTCCGCGCATGAGATCTGGCGGAAGATCACCCGCTCGCCCTCCTCCGGCGCCGGTGTGATTTCGCCCTCCGGCGGGGCGCGGGCTCGCACTAGGTGGCTGCCGGGGATGCGGCGCGTCTGGCGGAGGAACTTCGATTATGTCGTCATCGATGATGGAGCCATCCCACACGCGGGCGCCGCGTGGGGCCTTGGCGGCTGATGAGGAGCTCATCTCATGGCGAGGAAGAAATGAGGCTCGAGTGCGGTGGAGCAAGGAAGAAGGCGAGGCAGGGGGGCGGGGATGAGAGAGTGCGCGTCGCGTCGCCGCCCCTCCCTCCCCGCCTACTTATAGGCGCTTAGGCTCTGCCGAGCCGGCGGGCACTGGGATTAGCTCGCGCCCGTCCTCCGCCCCGATTTAACCCACGACATTCTGCGCGCGATAACGGCGTGGGAAACTAACCCGCCGCACGACGGCAGCGGATTCGCTGCTTGGCCGGGGCATGGTAGTGGCGGGCCCGCTTTGACGGGCATGTCTTGTCACGCAGCGTGGGCTGGCAGACTAGCCTGCAGCGTGGCGTCACGTGGCGGTCCCACGACGGACGGCTGCGGGAAGCTTATCGAGCACGCCGCCCGGGTCCCTGCAACCTTGAAACCTTTGAAGAGCAAGGCGGCCCTGCAAGCCGACTCCACATGGAGGCGGCGGGCGAATCAGATTCTTTCATCAAAGGGATGAAGCTGTCGAGGCTCCTCGGCAGGCTGCCCTCGGCGCCTCCCGGCTTGGGGACTCCTGCCGGAGTAATGGACTACGGGTGGCGGACCCGAGCCTGAACCTTTCAAAACATCGGGGCAGACTGCGCCCCTCAAGACCCCAAGACAAGGAGCCGCCTTCAGATAGTCGGCAACAGAGTCGCCGACTACCCCTCTGGGCCGAGTCCTAGAGGCCGCCTTCGGGACAAGCCGACTCCAAGCCAGCGACCTCCAGCGAGGCCGGCTATGAGGAGTCGGCCCGCGACCTTCACCACCTCACGCCAGGACGACTACGGGGTGAAGCCGCCTCGCGGCCCATCCCCGCCCAGTCCATAAAGGACAGGTATGGCTACAGGGCGCCATACCGACGGAGATCTCCGTCCGGTGCAGCACTGTTGCCATGCCGGCCCTGACATCAGCACCGTGGGCAGATCCCTGTACCCACGTTGGCCTGTCTGTACGACCCAAAGACGGCAGGACCCTCCTGTCGGCGGGAGTACCGAAGACGGCGAGAGCACCCCAAAGACGGACCCGATGGAGTCGGCCGGCTCCTCCATGAGATCCACCGCCGTGTAATCGATAAGGCGAGGAATGGCAGCGGTGATCGCCCGCAGCGGCGGCGGCTGTTGCCATAACCCCATGACCAAGCTCGCGTCATTAGAAGCACGGCTACAGTAATCTGCAGCCGGCAAGACCCGCCCGCGGCGGACAAGGGCTGTCGGCCCCATGCTGGGCCGCCAGCGGGGTCCACTAGTCGGCGGGCCCCAGGAGTCGGCGGAGAAGACGGCGACTTAGAGACTGGCGGCTTGGACCCACACCCAGCCGGATTACCGTTGTACCCCCGGGGGGTAGGTCTATATAAACCCCCCGGGGCACCCATGCAAAAGGTTGGAAGCTAGTAGTTTTAGACACACACATAGAGGGAGAGAAGAGCAAGCCGAGCCCTTCTCCTTCCTCACCCCGAACAGCTCAAGGAGCTTGTACCCACTTTGCCACAGTGATGATGCGGACACCCCACAGAGCAGCAGTAGGGGTGTTATCTCCTCGGAGAGCCCTGAAGCTGGGTAAGATTCGCCGGCGAGCATGTCTTCGCCTCATCCCGTTTCCAGGCACCAGCGACGTTCTACTCGCCCCCTCCATGATAAGCCATCCTTTGGCATATGTCGCACCCAACCCCCGACATGGTCTAAGGAAATGATACTTGACATTAGAAAAGCTTTAGCATACGAACTACGATCTTTGTGCTAGGCTTAGGATTGGGTCTTGTCCATCACATCATTCTCCAAATGATGTGATCCCATTATCAACGACATCCAATGTCCATGGTCAGGAAACCGTAACCATCTGTTGATCAACGAGCTAGTCAACTAGAGGCTTACTAGGGACATGGTGTTGTTTATGTACCCACACATGTATCTGAGTTTCCTATCAATACAATTATAGCATGGGTAATAAACGATTATCATGAACAAGGAAATATAATAATAACTAATTTATTATTGCCTCTAGGGCATATTTCCAAAAGTCTCCCACTTGCACTAGAGTCAATAATCTAGTTCACATCGCCACGTGATTAACACTCACAGGTCACATCACCATGTGACTAACATCCAAAGAGTTTACTAGTGTCACTAAACTAGTTCACATCATCATGTGATTAAGACTCAATGAGTTCTGGGGTTTGATCATGTTTTGCTTGTGAGAGAGGTTTTAGTCAACAGGTCTGCAACATTCAGATCCGTATGTACACTCACAGGTCATATTGTAAATGCTGCTTCCACGCTCCACTTGGAGCTATTCCAAATGGTTGCTCCACTATACGTATCCGGTTTGCTACTCAGAGTCATTCGGATAGGTGTTAAAGCTTGCTTCGACGTAACCCTTTACGCCGAACTCTTTATCACCTCCATAATCGAGAAACATGTCCTTATTTACTCCAAGGAAAATTTTGACCACTGTCCAATGATCCATTCTGGATCATTCTTGTACCCTTGTCGACTCATGGCGACACACACTTCGGTGCGGTACACAGCATAGCATACTATAGAGCCTAAATCGAAGCATAGGGGACGACCTTCGTCCTTTCTCTCTCTTCTGCCGTGGTCGAGCTTTAACTCTTAACTTCATACCTTACAACTCACGCAAGAACTCCTTCTTTGACTGATCCAACTTGAACACCTTCAAGATTATGTCAAGGAATGTGCTCATTTGAATGTACCATTTAGCGTTTTTTGATCTATGCTCATAGATCTTGATGCTCAATGTTCTAGTAGCTTAATCCAGGTTTTCCATTGAAAAACACTTTTCAAACAACCCTATATGCTTTCTAGAAATTCTACATCATTTCTGATCAACAATATGTCTACAACATATACTCATCAGAAATTATATAGTGCTCCCACTCACTTCTTTGGAAATACAAGTTTCTCATAAACTTTGTATAGACCCAAAATCTTTGATCATCTCATCAAAGCGTACATTCCAACTCCGAGATGCTTACTCCAGTCCTTAGAAGGATAGCTGGAGCTTTGCATACTTGTTAGCGTCTTTCAGGATTGTCAAAAACCTTCTGGTTGTATCACATACAACCTTTCCTCAAGAAAACTGTCAAGGAAACAATGTTTTGACATCCTATATGCAAGATTTCATAAATGATGCAGTAACTGCTAATCCAATTCCAACAGACTCTTAGCATCGCTACGAGTGAGAAAGCCTCACCGTAGTCAACTCCTTGAACTTGTCGGAAAATATCTTTAACGACAAGTTGAGCTTTCTTAATGGTGATACTTACCATCATTGTCTATCTTCCTTTTTAAATCCATCTTTACCCAACGTCCTTACGACCATCAAGTATTTCTTACAAAGTCATGGATCCTCTCTCGGATGTTATGGCCTCGAGCCATTCGTCGGAATCCGGGCCCACCATCGCTTCTCCATAGCTCGTAGGTTCATTGTTGTCTAGCAACATGACCTCTAAGACAGGATTGCGTACCACTCAAGCAAGCGATCGTGTCCTTGTCGACCTCACGAGGTCGGTAGTGACTTGATCCGAGCATCATGATCACTATCATCAGCTTCCACTTCAATTGGTGTAGGTGCCACATGAACAACTTCACGTGCCTGCTACACACTTGGTTGAAGTGATGGTTCAATAACCTCATTAAGTCTCCACCATCCTCCCACTCAATTCTTTCGAGAGAAACTTTTCCTCGAGAAAGGACCCGTTTCTAGAAACAATTACTTTTGCTTCCGGATCTGAAATAGGAGGTATACCCAACTGTTTTGGGTGTCCTATGAAGATGTATTTATCCGTTTTGGGTTTGATCTTATCACGATGAATTTTTTTTCACATAAGCGTCGCAGCCCCAAACTTTTAAGAAACGACAATTTAGGTTTCTCCAAACCATAGTTCAAATGGTGTCGTCTCAACGGAATTACGTGGTTCCCTATTAAAGTGAGTGCGGTTGTCTCTAATGCCTAACCCATGAACGATAGTGGTAATTCGATAAGAGACATCATGGTACGCATCATATCCAATAGGGTGCAACTATGATGTTTGGACACCATCACACGATGGTGTTCCAGGCGGTATTTATTGTGAAACAATTTCCACAATGTCTTAATTGCGTGCCAAAGCTCGTAACTCAGATACTCATCTCTATGATCATATCATAGACATTTTATCCTCTTGTCACGATGATCTTCAACTTCACTCTGAAATTACTTGAACCATTCAATAATTCAGACTTGTGTTTCATCAAGTAAATATACTCAACATCTACTCGAATCATCTCTGAAGTAAGAACATAACGATATTGACTGCATGCCTCAGCACTCATTGGACTGCACACATCAAAATGTGTTACTTCCAACAAGTTGCTATCTTGTTCCATCTTACTGAAACCGAGGCTTTTCAGTCATCTTGTCCATGTGGTATGATTTGCACATCTCAAGTGATTTAAAATCAAGTGAGTCCAAACGATCCATCTGCATGGAGTTTCTTCATGCATATACACCAATGGACATGGTTCGCATGTCTCAAACTTTTCAAAAACGAGTGAGTCCAAAGATCCATCAACATGGAGCTTCTTCATGCGTTTTACACCAATATGACTTACATGGCAGTGCCACAAGTAAGTGGTACTATCATTACTATCTTATATCTTTTGGCATGAACATGTGTATCACTACTATCAAGATTCAATAAACCATTCATTTTAGGTGCAAGACCATTGAAGGTATTATTCAAATAAATAGACTAACCATTATTCTCCTTAAATGAATAATCGTATTGCGATAGACATAATCCAATCATGTCTATGCTCAACGCAAACACCAAATGACAATTATTCTGGTTTAATACTAATCTTGATGGTAGAGGGAGCGTGCGATGTTTGATCACATCAAACTTGGAAACACTTCAACACATATCGTCACTCACCTTTAGCTAGTCTCCGTTTATTCGTAGCCTTTTATTTGAGTTACTAACACTTAGCAACCAAACGGTATCTAATACCCTGGTGCTACTAGGAGTACTAGTAAAGTACACAATAAGTTAATGTATATCCAATATACTTCTATCGACCTTGCCAGCCTTCTCATCTACCAAGTATTTAGGGTAATTCTGCTCCAGTGGCTGTTCCCCTTATTACAGAAGCACTTAGTCTCGGGTTTGGGTTCAACCTTGGGTTTCTTCATTAGAGCAGCAACTGATTTGCTGTTTCATGAAGTATCCCTTCTTGCCCTTTCCCTTCTTGAAACTAGTGGTTTCACCAACCATCAACAATTGATGCTCCTTCTCGATTCCTACTTTCGCGGTGTCAAACATCACGAATATCTCAAGGATTATCATATCTATCCCTGATTTGTTATAGTTCATCACGAAGCTCTAGCAGCTTGGTGGCAATGACTTTGGAGAAACATCACTATCTCTGGAAGATCAACTCCCACTCGATTCAAGTGATTGTTGCTTTCAGACAATCGAGCACAAGCTCAACGATTGAGCTTTTCTCCCTTAGTTTGCAGGCTAAGAAAATCGTCGAAGGTCTTATACCTCTTGACGTGGGCACGAGCTTGAAATCCCAATTTCAGACCTCGAAACATCTCACATGTTCCGCGATGTTTCGAAAAACGTCTTTGGTGCCTCAACTCTAAACCGTTTAACTGAACTATCACATAGTTATCAAAAGCGTGTATGTCCGATGTTCGCAACATCCACAGAGCGGCGTTTGGGGTTCAACACACTGGCGGTGCATTAAGGACATAAGCTTTCTTCTGTCCGCATAGTCGCTCTTGTCAACTTTCAACTATATTTTCTCTAGGAACATATCTAAGCAGTGGAACTAAAGCGCGAGCCACGACATAATTTGCAAAGATCTTTTGACTATGTTCAGGATAATTAAGTTCATCTCATGAACTCCCACTCAGATAGACATCCTCTAGTCATCTAAGTGATTACATGATCCGAGTCAACTAGGCGTGTCCGATCATCACGTGAGACGGACTAGTCATCATCGGTGAACATCTTCATGTTGATCGTATCCTCCATACGACTCATGCTCGGCCTTTCAGTCTCTTGTGTTCCGAGGCCATGTCTATACATGCTAGGCTCGTCAAGTTAACCTAAGTGTTTCGCGTGTGTAAATCTGGCTTACACCCGTTGTATGTGAACGTAAGAATCTATCACACCCGATCATCACGTGGTGTTTCGAAACGATGAACTTTCGCAACGGTGCACAGTTAGGGGGAACACTTTCTTGAAATTTTAATGAGGGATTGTCGGTGTCAAAACCGGCGGATCTCGGGTAGTGGGTCCCGAACTGTGCGTCTAGGCGGATGGTAACAGGAGACAAGGGACACGATGTTTTACCCAGGTTCGGGCCCTCTTGATGGAGGTAAAACCCTACGTCCTGCTTGATTGATATTGATATTGTGGATGTTTACAAGAGTAGATCTACCACGAGATCAAGGAGGCTAAACCCTAGAAGCTAGCCTATGGTATGATTGTTGTATATTGTATATCTGTCGACTAGCCTGGCCTCGGTTTATATAATGCACCAAAGGCCTAGGGTAACAAGAGTCCTAGCCAAATACGCCGGTGGGGAGGAGTCCTTGTCTTGATCGCCAAGTCTTGTGGAATCTTCCTTGTATGCGGCAACTGTCGGGATGGCCCATGAGTATCTGACCATGTGGGTCCTCGGCCCAATCAAGCGATCGGGAGGCGCGTGGTGAGTACCCCTAGTCTAGGACACCGTCGATAGCCCCTGAACTGGTCTTCAAGTTAGGGGCGCTCCTCGATTCTTCGAACTGTTCTCCATCTTGGTTGTCGGTCTTGAAAACTGGTTCAGCAAATCTTCTCATCTTGATCTTGAGGATCGCGAAATGCATTCGGCGGGTTTACCGTTAGGTATCCGAGAGCCCTTTAAGTTTCTGCCTTTATCAATGCCTTGTTATTTTTATGCCACGCCTCGGGGTTGAAGTTGTTCCCGGCGGCAGCGTCCTCTGCGTCCGAGCTCCAACGCTGGACTGCATTCGAGTATCTTTTGCAGCCGAGCACCAACGCGGACCGCTTCCAGCTCTAGCGCGGAATGTATCGAGCTCAACGCCGGACTATGTGTCCGAGCTCCAACGCCAGACTATGTATCCGAGCTCCAACGCCGGACTGTGTATCCGAGCTCCAACGCGGACTGTATTCGAGGTGTCGTAAATCACCTTGGTTCAAAGAAGTTTGAAGGAGTTTAGCGAGCTTAATGCCGGAAATGCCCTCTATGGAGCCAGCCACTAGCGCCCGAGCTTTATGCGGACTGCTTCGAGGTGGTGCACCACCCGAATGTGGGCTGATTTTGGTCAATATTTTTATTGATGCAATTTATTCTCTGCCGAGAAACATAGCGGTAGCCCTCAAGATGGGTATCGGTCTAAAACCGAGATGCACATGAAGGATGACATAAGACCGCTGATCCCTATAGCTGAGACTCAAGGTTGATTTGCAAAATCGATCCGAGGATCAAGTCCTAACTTCGGCAGAATACTTGGGACATAAAAGCGGTGTGCTCAGACCTCGAGACTCAGGTTGGGTGCGGCCGACCAACCCGAGATCAAAATCTCCTCGAAGCTGTATTGCACTTAAAATTTTCGCATAGAACAAGCAATGCAGTAGCCCCGAGACAACGGTCGGGTGGCAACACCGGATCGGGGATCAATGTGCCCTTTAATATTTGTAAATAATAAGCCCGAGCCCAGTAGCCCCGAGCCTTAATGCGGCACGGTAGCGAATTAAGGATTGATATCCATAGTAAAATCACAAATTATGTGTAATGACTCTATGTATCCAAGTACTTTCGTCATTAATGCTCGGATCCGCATTGTACAAAACTTTGTTGACCGACCATCGGCTTCAACCTCCTCGGCGATAGCCAAGGAGTGTTTGTCCTACTTTATAAAGCCTTTATGAGGGCAAAGATTTACGACAAACAAGGCAATCTGGCCATACGGTTTTATAAACAAAGGCACGCAGAGAGATATGTTATATTCTTGTTTAATGGAAGAAATGTCTTTCAAAGAAAATAGTCCCTTTCGGTTCCTTTCTTTGGGTTGTCATGTTAAGCATGATCATGAAACCTCAGCTCAATGTAAGAGCAAAATATTGAGGATTTAGTTTGGGAGGCCAGTTACTAGCCCCGGTAGTGTTGGCGACGATCGAGGTCAAGCCGAAACACTTCGCCAATGTTATGAATGGCCCGATATTTAATATAGTCATCGGATTGCTGACCAGTTTACACCTATTGTGACAGTCAGTTTCGGCTTTCTTCACGAGGTGCTTGACCATGCGAGCTGGAAGCACAATCGCGATGGTTCTCCTGTGCACACCTAGCGAACAAAGCGGGCGTAGGAGGCAAGTGCGGGAGCGGACAACCCAACTATTGACCGAAGACACAACCAAACTGATGCATATATAGCAATACCGAGAATGTTTTTGCGAATCTCTAAAGGAGTCCGGCATTGCATCGCGAGACTTGTGCTGAAAACACACAAATAGTTTAAAAGTGCCAAAAGCTTGGAAAACCAAAAAGGCCGGTAAAAACATGGCGTCCGAACACTCGTGTCGAAAAAAGAGAGATAAATAATAAAAACTTTGCAGCGACTAAGAAAAACACTTAGTATGAAATGGCTCAAATAAACATAAGAGCCCCCAAGTGACTTGGGTAAAAGTTGACTATATAATGTAAGGTGACATGTAGAATGCCTTCTAGCGGATTGTAGATTGTTTGTCATAGCGGACCTTTTCGCTTCAACCTCTGGACCCAATAGTCCGAGTGTGTCCGAATACCCTCGAGGTTATAAAAACCGGGGCATGCGTGGAGACCAGGCGTAGGGGTCATTAGTGCTGTATCAGACAAGTGCCCAACTAGTTATGTTATATTACATGGGTAGTAAGAAACATCTTCCAGGGAGAATAGTTCCGTTAAGGGTTCCTTTATTTGGGATGCATGCCCTAAAGTGCATGTCAAAGCTGCTATGAAAGCAGAAAATCATCTGGGGGCAGATGGGTAAATAATTAAAAATCATCTTTTAGTTCACCGACCGAATATTCCCTTAAGAACGCTAGCTTTCGGCTTCACCCAGTCTGAGGTACACATCCGGCTGACCCGACAGTAACAATCGTAGAGGTGCTCCCTTTACCACCTAGCCGAACAATCGGGAACGTAGGGGTAAGCACAGGAGCCAGGCAACCCAGCTTGGCCAAAACTTAAGTCATATCGATGCATATAATGGTGAAAAAAAGGTACATGCGGAAGTGTGACACATGTGTTGGGCATAAAGCCCGTATTAATAAGCACATTAAAGGAGCCCCGGGTATAATGGTAGCGGGTAGCGCGTCAAGTATGTGCAAACAAAGTTTGGACAAGGAAAATTTTTATAGGCAACTTTTTTTCCAAAAAAGTATAATGCTTGTTCGAACCGAACACAAGTTAGAAATTTAAAACTTTGAGCATGAAGGCAACTTAGATGGTTAATGTGTTCGGTATTGACGACGCGGTCCGAGCTTGATGCGGGACAAGGTTCCATCCCCCAAGCCGGTCCCGAGGTGGCGGGCAAAGAGCTCGGCACTCCGAAGTGGTGACATAGCACGGTCAATGCAGGACGGCAGAGTGATGCCGAAGTCCCTGGCATGGGGTAATGAAGTGTTGACGAAGCCCCCCGTCCAGCCGAGGTGACGTCAAAGGATATAGTCCGGCTGGATCATTTTCCTGTGCACAAAAAATAGTGCAGACCGGGGATAATAGTAATAATAGGAATTAAAAAAAATCGTTGCATAATAAACAATTTATGCAAAGTGAGTAATGACAGAAATATGGCCTGGGGCCGAAGTCAATGTCGATGCAGGGCGTCGGCGTAATGCAATAAAGGCGTGGCAAAGCCTGGATTCACAGGTCGGTCCGAGTTCGGATCGGCGTCAGCGAACTGTGTCTGAAACTATCGAACCATCATGCGACCGTCGATAATGCGGCCACCATTTGATAGACCTGTGTACATATGCTGGACTAACCAGAGTAATAATTCCTTGGGAGAAATTTAACCCAAACAAGCGAAAAGAAATACTAGGATTAATAGCACCTGGTTTATTTGTTGTAGCAATCCGAAGGAAGGTGATTCCCAAAATTGGGACTTGATCCGCGCACCCATGCCTGGTCGGCTAGTGACGCCGAAGTGTCCGGAGTAGGTTGATGAAGAGATGGCGAAGCCCCGGCCCAGCCGAGATGTCGAAGTAGGTCTGCGTGATGGACACCAGCTTGAAGAAGCGATGGTGCGGCCTGCCGATGCAGGTCGTGGCGTGGTCGATCTTGGCTTGATGAAGGGACCGTGCGGCGATGCTGGTATGCCGCTCCGTGTAATCCGTGGGGCGGCGATGTTGGTGATGATTTATCCTTCGCGATGCGGACTCTTGTTCGACTTGCCAAGATGATGATCCGAAGAAGTTGAGCTTGGCTCAACAAAGTGACAACGATGTACAGCGTGGGTCGGCGGCCGTGGAACAATATTGCGGACTGGTTTGACACCAGCATGATGTTGAAGATCATGTTCAGAAGATCTTAAAGTTAGTGGGATGTGTCCGGGAACAAAACACAATACCCCATACAAAACTTCTTTCAAAAGGATGTCCAAATCCCGTTCATAAAAAGAGCGAACTCGGGTCGGATTCGTTTCGCGCAGAAAACAGATCCGAAAAGTGATGCACTAATCGGAAGGTTCCGGAGTTTGGGCGGTCGGATCGAGCTGAAATTTTGGGGGTGGTAGATATAGGAATTCCGCAGCCGATCAACGGTTGGATCTTCCAAAGGAAGTCCGAGCTAGAAGCTGGACACCACGCCCTAAACTCGTCCGGATTCTCGTCCAGATTCAATGCGGCTCCGGTATACCGGAGATTGCCGGAGATTCCTCCATCGAAACTCGACGAAATTTTCCAGGGTTGTTGTAGACTCAATTCCGCACAATTCCACCAAAGCAATCGTTAAAACGACACCTGAGGAGGCGGTGGCAGCGGACACAAGTCCGCTGTCCCGAAATACAGTACGGTCGCCCGAGGGCAATGTTGAGGTTGAGCCCCCGGGCTCCCTAGATGACTCCTCCATGATCTTGATAGAGATTGGAGCTGATGTTGATGAAGGCCCTCATCCGAACATGACGATCGGAGGTAGGGCGCAGTCCTTGGTCGAACCAAGGTGACCAGTCGAGCTGGTGACGAAGATGCCGAAGTCGCAGTTGATCTGCAGGCGAGCCATCGGGCCTATAGGTGACGACACAGAGGAACTCTCAATGAAAGCACCAATGTCGGTGTCAAAACCGGCGGATCTCGGGTAGGGGGTCCCGAACGTTGCGTCTAGGCGGATGGTAACAGGAGACAAGGGACACGATGTTTTACCCAGGTTCGGGCCCTCTTGATGGAGGTAAAACCCTACGTCCTGCTTGATTGATATTGATATTATGGATGTTTACAAGAGTAGATCTACCACGAGATCAAGGAGGCTAAACCCTAGAAGCTAGCCTATGGTATGATTGTTGTATATTGTATATCTGTCGACTAGCCTGGCCTCGGTTTATATAATGCACCAGAGGCCTAGGATAACAAGAGTCCTAGCCGAATACGCCGGTGGGGAGGAGTCCTTGTCTTGATCGACAAGTCTTGTGGAATCTTCCTTGTATGCGGCAACTGTCTGGACTGGTCCATGAGTATACGGCCATGTGGGTCCTCGGCCCAATCCAACTGATCGGGAGACGACGTGGTGAGTACCCCCCTAGTCCAGGACACCGTCAGGGATCATCTTATTTACTACCATCGTTCTAAGCAAATAAGATGCATAAACATGATAAACATGACAAACATCACATGCAATCAACTAGTGACATGATATGGCCAATATCATTTTGCTCCTTTTGATCTCCATCTTCGGGGCTCCATGATTATCATCGTCACTGGCATGACACCATGATCTCCATCATCGTGTCTCCATGAAGTTGTCTCGCCAACTTATTACTTCTACTAATATGGCTATCAGGTAGCAATAAAGTAAAGTAATTACATGGCGTTGTTCAATGACACGCAGGTCATACAATAAATTAAGACAACTCCTATGGCTCCTGCCGGTTGTCATACTCATCGACATGCAAGTCGTGATTCCTATTACAAGAACATGATCAGTCTCATACATCACATATCATTCATCACATTCTTCTTGGCCATATCACATCACATAGCATACCCTGAAAAAACAAGTTAGACGTCCTCTAATTGTTGTTTGCATGTTTTACGTGGCTGCTATGGGTTTCTAGCAAGAACGTTTCTTACCTACGCAAAACCACAGCGTGATATGCCAATTGATATTTACCCTTCATAAGGACCCTTTTCATCGAATCCGTTCCGACTAAAGTGGGAGAGGCGGCACCCGCTCGCCACCTTATGCACCAAGTGCATGTCGATCGGTGGAACCTGTCTCACGTAAGTGTGCGTGTAAGGTCGGTCCGGGCGCTTCATCCCACAATGCCGTCGAAACAAGATTGGACTAGTAACGGTAAGCATATTGAACAAAATCAACGCCCACAACTACTTTGTGTTCTACTCGTGCAAAGAATCTCGCAATAGACCTAGCTCATGATGCCTTTGTTGGGGAGCGTGGCAGAAATTCAAAATTTTCCTCGTGTCACCAAGATCTATCTATGGAGAAACTAGCAGCGAGGGAAGGAGAATGCATCTACATACCCTTGTAGATCGTTAAGCGGAGCGTTCAAGAGAACGGGGTTGAAGGAGTCGTACTCGTCGTGATCCAAATCACGGAGATCCTAGTGCGAGCAGACGGCACCTTCGCGTTCAACACACGTACAGCCGGTGGCGTCTCCCATGCCTTGATCCAGCAAGGAGAGAGGAGAGGTTGAGAAGACTCCATCCAGCAGCAGCACTGGCGGCGTGGTGGTCATGAAGGGCGTGGCAATCCTGCGGGGCTTCGCCAAGCACTCTTGAGGAGGAGGTGGAGTTGGAGGGGAGGGCTGCGCCGAGGCAAGGGTGAAGCTCCCATGCGCCTCCCACTATATATAGGGATGGAGGGGCTGGTTTCTTGCCCTCCAAGTCCATTGGGGCGTTGGCAAGGTGGGAGGAAAGAAATCACATCATTTCCTTCCCCATCGATTGTTATCCCCCTTTTAGGGATCTTGATCTTATCCTTGGGATATGATCTTATTCCTTCTAAGGGGGATCTTGGTGCGCTTGAGCAGGGGTGTGGGGCCTTGCCCCCACTACCCACGTTCATGTGGGTCCCCCATGCAGCTGGGCCCCACTCCGGAACCTTCTAGAACCTTCACGGTACAATCCGAAAAATCCGAACATTTTCCGGTGGCCAAAATAGGACTTCCATATATAAATCTTTACCTCCGGACCATTCCGGAACTCCTCGTGACGTCCGGGATCTCATCCGAGACTCGAACAACATTCGGTAACCACATACAAACTTCCTTTATAACCCTAAGCGTCGCCGAACATTAAGTGTGTAGACCCTACGGGTTCGGGAACCATCTGAGACATGACCTAGGCGTTCTCCGGCCAATAAACAACAGCGGGATCTGGATACCCATGTTGGCTCCCACATGTTCCACGATGATCTCATCGGATGAACCACGATGTCAAGGACTCAATCAATCCGTATACAATTCCCTTTGTCTAGCGGTATTGTACTTGCCGAGATTCGATCGTCGGTATGCGATACCTTGTTCAATCTCGTTACCGGCAAGTCTCTTTACTCGTTCCGTAACACATCATCCGTGATCAACCCCTTGGTCACATTGTGCACATATGATGATGTCCTACCGAGTGGGCCAGAGATACCTCTCCGTTACGGAGTGACAAATCGATCTCGATTCGTGCCAACCAGCAGACACTTTCGGAGATACCGTAGTGCACCTTTATAGCCACCCGATTACGTTGTGGCGTTTGGTACACCAAAGCATTCCTACAGCATCCGGGAGTTGCACAATCTCATGGTCTAAGGAAATGACACTTGACATTAGAAAAGCTTTAGCATACGAACTACGATCTTTGTGCTAGGCTTAGGATTGGGTCTTGTCCATCACATCATTCTCCAAATGATGTGATCCCGTTATCAACGACATCCAATGTCCATGGTCAGGAAACCGTAACCATCTGTTGATCAACGAGCTAGTCAACTAGAGGCTTACTAGGGACATGGTGTTGTTTATGTACCCACACATGTATCTGAGTTTCCTATCAATACAATTATAGCATGGGTAATAAACGATTATCATGAACAAGGAAATATAATAATAACTAATTTATTATTGCCTCTAGGGCATATTTCCAACACAGGGTTGGGTATTAGATTTCCGGCGCTCTCTTTCCCCTGTGGAGTTGGAAGACTGGCAACGCCTTACTGCTTGCTTCCCTTTGCTCTTGGAGGAAGAGGATTCCGTTGTTTGGCCCTTTTCCACCTCGGGGCGTTTTTCTGTTAAATTGGAGTACTCTAAGCTTATTTCCGGTGGCCGCTCTGCTAAGTTTAAGGATATATGGTCAGCCCGCATTCCACCTAAGATTAAAATCTTTCTTTGGCAAGCTGTCCACTGTAAACTCCCTGCGGCTGATCAAATTAAGAAGAGGAACGGGCTGAGCTCTGATAGGTGCGAGCTATGTGGGGCTCTTGAGAATACAGAGCATATCTTTTTTCATTGCTCTTTAGCTAAATTCATTTGGAGTTGCATCAGACTTTGGCTTCGTGTCAATTGGAACCCATCCTCGTTTGAGGACCTGAGGTAGTATACTAATTCTCTATCAGGCCAGTCTAAGAGGGTTTTCTTGGTGGGCTGGGCTGCGATCGGTTGGTCGCTTTGGACTACTAGGAACAAGTTCACGATTGAACACATTTTCCGGCTAACCACATAAGCTGCTTATTTAAAGCCAATGGCTTTTTGCAGCGATGGAGATTATTGACTAAGGATGGGGACCTTCAGGCGTTCGACGACATGCTATCTAAAATGAAATCTACGGCGTCTTCCCTGCTGCGGCGCTCTTCGAGGACGGCTTCCTAACTCCCTGCTGCTTGTTTGATGGACTGCTGGCCTGCGTGCCGTGTTAGGCTGGTTGCCTTGTATTGATACTTCGGTTTCTTAGTATGTTAAACTTATGTGGTGTTTCGTGCTGGTGTTATAACTCTGCCTGGTGGCTTTATCTATAAAGTCGGGCTATCGCCTTTTCTCTAAAAAAAAGGGTTGCTTGCGTTGTTCCCCTTCTTTCTTCTAACAACCAAATGTTCTAGCAACTTCAAGCAAACAAATATATCGTGATCACCGACGTACCACCCAAGTGATTGTTTTTTTTAAGTTTAAGCCGACTTCACCTGGACCATCGGATTGAAATCCAACGCCAGTCCCTCTTCTTCATGTCGACGCCTAAAATTTCTTATCCCTAGCCCCCAACCAGTCGCCGCCACCTTCAGCTGGCAACCATTGTCGTGTGCCGCCTCACCGCACCAACCTAACTGAGCCGCCATATATGTTGTGTCGTCGCCCCCCAGCCTTCCCTTGAAACCCCGTACACTAACTCCGACATGGTTGTCACGCCCAATATGCAATCCTATCCGAGAGGAACTCGAAGGTCCCACCAAGGATAGAGCCGCATATTGAAATGCTTTTGCAAGGTGGATATCATTACATCGTACCATTACATAATATATGGGGATACATACAAAGGTTCTTTTGATCGTTGTGTTCTCAATCCTCTTTTCATCCAGCTCACTTCTCTTCGAATTGATTCGACCTTCCTTGTCTTTTGCTAGATCAGTCCTCAGTTCTTTCTCAACGACGTTGTTTCTCCGTCCGAAGATTAAAAAAATGTCGTCTGAAGTTGTCTTTCCTTTTCCCGCCGGCCAACCCCTTTTATTTCCGGAGTATGAGCCTCTATTTGAGCATCAATCTCATTCGTGCAGGAGCCTCTTTAGTCTTTCCTCAATCGTGTCAACCCGTGAATTCTCGTCAACTTCATCATGGTTCGTCTCGTTTTCTTTTCTGGTGGATTCAATTAGAATTTTTGGGTTGATCGTATTCTTTACCTTGGCTTAAATGTTTCCCCTTGCTCGTTCACCTCTCGTCATTCAATCGTTCTGGAGTTCTGAAGACATCTTAGATGATTCGTGTGTGTGTTTCAACTATTTCGAGGTTGTCACCTCATTCAAGTCTTTCGGTTGTTCCGGTGCATCATCTCTCTCTTCAACAATCCTTTCCAACGGTGTTTTCTTTTCAGTGGGCCCTAACCCACATGTCATTTCCCAGGATCTTACCCGACTCTTCTAATTTTCTGGAGTTATTCTCAAATTCTTTTTGAAGTTTGACGTAAGAATGAATTTCATCAGTCAGATGCTTTTCCAAGATCGATTTAGAATTACTTTTATTGTTGGCTCAACCTCTTCGCTTTTCATTCTTCCGGAGTATCTCAACAATTTTGGTGGTGTTCCTCGTTGTCATTCTCAACATTTGAAGACCGAAGAAAAGTTTTCCTCTAAATCTTGTCTGTTCTCTCAAAGATTCATGGTTCTAGCTACATGTTATCCTCTCAAATTATTTCGTTTGTCAGTAATTCTTTTCTTACCCATCCGGAGTATGTCAGGAGTTGTTTTCCGTTTTGTTTCACCGAAGGCCATCATTCCAGAAGAATTCTTCGTCCTCACATTCCAGCTATTGTTATCCAATTATCCCGGCGTGTCTGTCAAGTATTCTTTAATCAGTTCACGATATCTTTGTTCTTTTGTCTCTAAATTCCCTCAAGTATCTTCGTGTTTTCTAACTCTTCCCGGCGAGGAATTCTCGTTCTTCATCCATTTTGAATTCTCACGGGGGTTCCTTCATGATTCCTTTTCCTTTGTTATCATATCAATTCATTTGTTCTTTCCAATCCTACCGGTGATTTGTGGAAGACCTTCCCATGTTATGGCGCTATATCTCCCCTTAATCTTTTCCAACGCGAATAAGTAGTATGCAAATCCATTGCTTCTCATCAATTTAATTCATGAAGGATAAGCATAACATAATTCTTATTCTCTTTTCATCAAGTTGAGTAATCTCTTCTTTTCAGAGTTTGTTCATCATATCGCATTCTCGGTTCAAGTATTTTCATATTTTCTTTTCCGGAGTTCAAAGTTTCCTCGGCCATCTCGTCAGAAACTCCATCTAAATCATCGCAAGGCTTTAATCTTATTCTTTTCATCCTTCAATTCTGTCTCATCATCCTTTTGTTACCAGAGTTCTTCACGGTGGTTCGTAAGGAATTCATTCCTCAAGTGTTCATCAAGATTCTTGTAGGTGAAGCTCAAGTATTCTTCTTCTTGCTTATCGAGGTGCAATTAATTCTCCGTATTCTTTTGAAGTGGAGTTTTGCATTTCTTTGTTCTTCTCAGCTATTCAAGCTTTTGTTAGTGGCAAAAAAATCACCTCAAAATTTGGAGATGTTTTCAATAAGTCCACAACAAGCTTATTATTTTCGTTGTTGAATTTCCAACAATTCCGTTCAATCCTTCCTTACAAGGGCGCTTTTCCAACTCAATTGTGGTAGAATATGTCATTTTCTTCTTCGTTCTTTTCATGCAACTCTTTCAATTCTTCCGGAGGCATTGTGTTGTTCCTCTTGTCAAGTATCGTTCCATCTTGTCAAGTTCATGATCTATTCCATTCCATGTTCAACCAAGATGATATCCTTATTCCTTCATTATTATTCCATTTCTATCATCTTCTAACCGGAGTGGCTTCATAGTCTATCTTGTTCCTCGAGCTCTTGATTCTCGTCATATTTGTCGTTCCTCTTTTCTACCCGAGTGCTCGCGTCTTCGTTAATCTTCTCTCTTGTGTTCTTATTTCACCTCATCCTCTTTTCTTCCGTCTCGCTCCTAAGATCTCGGGACGAGATCTTCTGTTAGTGGAGGAGAGTTGTAACGCCCCGAGCCGATGCGCCAGGTGTCTTCCGTTTATTCGTCGTCATTGCCATGTCATTCTCTTGCGTGTTGCACTTTGCCATGTCGTCATGTGCATCTCATTTGCATTCATTTTCGTCTCTTGCATCCGGTCACTTTCTCCGTTGTCCGTTTCGGAATCCCACACTCGCACGCACCCATCGCACCTCCAAGATCTTGTTTCGTGAGCGGGAGAAAAACTTTCTTGGAATGGGATGAGAGTTTACGAGCGGTCTTGGTATATCACCGGTAGACCGCCTGTCAAATTTTGTTCCATTTGGAGGTCGTTTGATGCCCAACGGTTAACCGCATTAACCGCCGGACCTCTTTCTCTTTGCAGCCCAGCACCCCTCCACAACAGCCAACTAGCCCATCTAAACCCCCTCCATGCTCTCCGTCGTTGGATCGCGATCGTGAGGGCGAAAATCGCACCTCAATTGCCCTCTCCTAGCTCCCTCTACCTATAAATAAGCACCCCCCTTCAATTTCAGGCAAACCCTGGTCTCCTTCCTCCTCCCGCCGCCCGGACACGTCCGCTCTGCCGCGCCTCGCCCAGCGCCAGCCTCCGCCGGCCTGCGAGCCCAGGGCAGGCCCGCTGATACGTCTCCAACGTATCTATAATTTTTTATTGTTCCATGCTATTATATTATCTGTTTTGGATGTTTAATAGGCTTTATTATACTCTTTTATATTATTTTTGGGACTAACCTACTAACCAAAGGCCCAGTGCAAATTATTGTTTTTTTCTCGTTTCAGTGTTTCGTAGAAAAGGAATATCAAACGGAATCCAAACAGAATGAAACCTTTGGGAGGATCGTTTATGGAAAAAACGCAACCCAGGAGACTTGGAGTGGACGTCAAGGAAGCCACGAGGTGGCCACGAGGCAGGAGGGCGCTCCCAGGAGGGTAGGCATGCCCCCCACCCTCGTGGGCCCCTCGTAGCTCCACCGACCTACTTCTTTCGCCTATATATACTCATATACCCTGAAAACATCCAGGAGCACCACGAAACCCTATTTCCACCACCGCAACCTTCTGTACCCGTGAGATCCCATCTTGGGGCCTTTTCCGGCGCTCCGTCAGAGGAGGAATCGATCACGGAGGGCTTATACATCAACACCATAGCCTCTCCGATGATGTGTGAGTAGTTTACCACAGACCTTTGGGTCCATAGTTGTTAGCTAGATGGCTTCTTCTCTCTCTTTGGATCTCAATACAAAGTAATCCTCGGTCTTCTTGGAGATCTATAATGTAATACTTTTTGCGGTGTGTTTGCCGAGATCCGATGAATTGTGGGTTTATGATCAAGTTTATCTATGAATAATATTTGAATCTTCTCTGAATTCTTATATGCATGATTTGATATCTTTGAAAATCTCTTGGAATTATCAGTTTGGTTTGGCCTACTATATTGATCTTTCTTGCAATGGGAGAAGTGCTTAGCTTTGGGTTCAATATTGCGGTGTCCTTTCCCAGTGACAGTAGGGGCAGCAAGTGTAACATCCCAAATTTTCAATTTGGAATGTTTTACATAGGTCATTCATGCATATAATATTTTATTGCATTTCATTTCGCGATATTCGAAATTCTAAGAAACTCAAGGACCCTCGGAGAGAGTTGGGCATTTCACCGTTTTTCATATTTGACTTTTATCAAATATCGAAACAAAGATCACTTTGGTTTATTTATTTTTCTCTCCAAAATATTTTCATATTAAAATATATGAGTGGAGATAATATGACTTCTCCAAAATAAATGAAATACTGGAGGAAAAATATTAAAATCAAATATTTGATTTTATTCGGGTTTTATTGCTATTTTATTTGCATAGAAAAATCTGCGTTTTTTCGAAACTGCATTATAGGCCCAAATAAATGTTCACCTTGTCGGTATATTTTTAGAGGACGGGGAAAATTTATTTTGGGATTTTTGGAGTCCGTTTGGTATTTATTTTCTTTCTTTTTCTACACGTCAGAATATTAAAGAAAACGCGCAACCGACTAAGGGCTGTGACCGGCCAGGACTCCTCGGGCCGGCCTTTAGACCCCGAGACCCCGAGCCCCCAGCCGCCGCCAGCCCACCCGAAACCTTAGCCGCCGTCCCGCCTCGGGAATCGTGCCTCACCGCCGCCGCCCTTGGCGCCGCTGCCCTGCTGCCTTGCCGCCGCCATTGAGAGCAGCCGTCACAGCCTGCCGGACGCCACCAGCGCCGCGGACCTCGCCGCCGCCGTAGCCGCCGCCGCCGGTTACTTTTTTCTATTAAAAACCATTCGGTTTTAAAAAAAAACCCTAGATTCGTTTATTTTTTTAGATCGGTTTTTTCCGGTTCGGCTAAATAGCGGACGTTTGTCCGTATGTTCGTTTTAATGAACGGTTGTCGCCCGTTAGTCACAGACAGCGAACGTTCGTTCGTTAGCCTGTTCGTCAGTTTTTCTTTTTCTCGTGTTTTTCACGATTATTTTCGATCACGATTTCAGAACCAATTTTCGTTTTAGTTTATCTTTTCGCTCGTTTATCGGAATCAGGCGATTCAAGCACCTAGATCTTTGTCTCGAAACCCTCTTTCTATTTAACGAAATTGAACAAGATTTTGGTACTGTAAAATTTGACTTTAGTTCAGATTAGAAAAAGGATCTTGTTTCTTTCGCAGTTTGAGTTTCGTTGCTCCGTTTGATTTGATTCTTTTTGCAAACCAGAGTTCTTAAGTTGAACTTTCTAGTTAGTTATTCTTATTTTCGTTTTACCCTAGGTTTTGCGGATCGTCAGCAAGGCAAGTAACACATTGACCATACTCTTTTCATACCCAGTTTTTATGCATTAGTTCCAATCCTCAAACACTTCATGATTAGGATGTGATTAACTTGTGGTTTTGGGAAGTATTTGATGAGGTAGAACCTATTGCCCTGTTTTATTATCAAACCCTTGGGAGTTACTTCTACGTATTTCTTATATTGCTATGCTATGCTCGTATACATGGATTGGGTCTAAGTGTATCCATGATAGATGTGAGATTGTTAATTAATGGTTCAACTTAAGGTGGCAACCTTAATACACATCTGGGTGGATTGCTTGTTTGGGCACCTGGAGAATCCAGTGTTGTCCTAGGATATCCCGGAGTACCCGTGTGATTTTCCTACGGTCCTCCACCCAGGCTTAAAGGGATATTAAGATTATTCATGCTAAAAACTTTCGTGTGCAGCCACAAGCCATTATGGGCTCTAGCATAGCTTGAGTAAGTTATGTGACCTCTTTCAGTGGTGGGCTAGCAGATGTAGAGGGAAAGTAGGTGTAACTGTCCACCCAGACTAAAGATTTAATGGTTCCGAAAGACTGTGTCTTGGTTATCCGTTTCTCAAACACCATGTAGTGCAAGAAATCCAACGAAGGAGATCGAGTCTTGTGGGGAAAAGTGCGCAAACCTCTGCAGAGTGTACAATCTAATCATGGTTATCCGTGTCCCCGGTTATGGACATCTTGAGTATCTAGTACTTGGATTATCCTATTGTTTCTCATCACTCTAATTTAATTTGTTGGGTTAATGAATTATTTTAATTGGGATTGAGTTGGAGGAACCTTCTCAATGATGTTTCAACTACCATGATAGTTAAAATAAAACTTATTCCTTTGTTGTAGGGAAAAATTGGCTTTTCGCTAAAACCTCATAACCATAGAGCCTCCACCAGCCATATATGTATATAGTGATAGCATTTTTATGTTCATTGCTCTATTGTGTTACATTGCCAGCATATTCCATGTGCTGACCTGTTTTCGGGATGCAACATATCACGTTGCAGACTTTTCAGACAAGGAGTAAGGTTCGTTAGGTCGTTGCCGTGCAACTCAGCTATGTCGTTGGAGTTGATGGACTCACTTTATCTTCCAAGCCTTCCACTGTTATCGTATTAGATGGCCTTAAGCCATTTTATTGTAATAAGTTCTCTTTTGAGATATTTAATGTAATAAGTGTGTGATTGCTACTCTGTTATAAATCCTTGATCTTGTGTGTGTCAAGATTACCGATCCAGGATGACTTTGAAGCACGTAGACTTGACCGTTTGAGGTCGGGTCGCTACAAGATGGTATCAGAGCACACGTTGAGTGTAGGACACGACCACTAAGAAAAGCCATAGGTCACTCTTCTCTACTCATTTTTTACTCCTCTCCATTTTCTACTCTTTAGGATGGCGGATTCAAGGAACAAGTTTGCACAACCGGATGAAGACGCACCCTTTGGACGACACTTGAAGGAAGTCACTAGATACTTGAACATTGGAATACCAAGCTTCACCGAGACCTACAATGCCACTTTACCAGAAGAGGAACGCTGGATGATTCAAGTTCAAATTCCAAGAAGGACATTCACGCCAGTCACAGAGCCCATAGAGTTTTCCTTTGATGCCCCAACCTGGAGTCTAGGAAAAAGCATGGCAGCTCACATCGCCATGGGAAGCATTGGAGAAGTTTACCACAAGGATCTCAAGGATACTATCTACCAGATTTGTGGGCACCGAGATGAGCAATGGGAGATAGTCAGCACCAAGAAGGACATGTCCATTGCAGCTTTCATCCAGGAGTTAAACCAGCACATTCGACGCCAGGAGAACCAGATGTGCACAGACATGATAGATTTGAAGAAGGCGATGACAAGGATCACCTAACTTGAAGAGGAACACAAGTCTACATGCGATGGATACGAGGAGGAAATCGCTACACTATTGGAGAAGAACGACGCCCTGATAAAGAAGATCAGAGTATTCTTGGGAGACCCCACGCCAGGAGGAGAAGACGACGATTCCACTTGTCCGGAGAGCTACATCATCATCGACGACACTGACTCCGACCTCGACGATAGTGATGATGACTTTGAAGACGAAGCTGGAGCAGACATCATGGAGTCTTCCACCGATCAAAATTTCTAGATGACCACCAAATGATTAGTAGTATTCCCCCATGTATATAGTAGTAGTCCGAGCACTTTTACGATTTTCTAGACCGTTTGTATGCCCTTGCTTGATTGATTGAGTGTTATGATTGTGTTTGTATCATGTGCATATGGGTAGTGTTTTCTCACTAGACCTCATTTCTATTCTAATCTCTCCCCTCTAAACCCATCAGATGCCTCCGAGACGTGACACCGGATTTGTCTTTCCACCGAAGTTCACCTAGTTGATCCAACAGCAGAATGCCTTGATGCAAATATTAGTCCAGAACCAAGGCAACGACAATAACAACAAAAACAACAACCCTCCGCCACCACCACCAGTTGACAACTTAGCCCGCTTTCTGAGGTTACAGCCGCCGGTGTTTTCCAGTAGCACCGAGCCAATAGTTGCGAATGACTGGCTACACCGGATTGGAAGGGAGTTGACCACCGCTGGTTGCACAGATGCAAAGAAGGTGCGTTCCGCACATCAGTTGGATGGACCAGCAGCCTCATGGTGGGAGAATTACACATCCACCTTTCCCATAGCCAATGTTACTTAGGATCAGTTTCAGCAGGCATTCTGCACAGCCCACGTCTCAACTGGAGCTATGAGCATGAAGAAGCGTGAGTTTCGCAACTTACGCCAAGGAAACCGTACTGTGGGGCAGTACGTGGATGAATTTAGAAAGCTATCTCGTTATGCCCCTGATGATGTGGCCACAGATGCCGCAAAGAAGGAGAAGTTTATGGAAAGGCTCAATGATGAGATGAGCATGCAGTTGATGGTGGCAACATTCAACAACTACCAGGAGTTGGTAGACAACTCTTATGATTGAAGGGAAGCAGCAGCAGATTGAGAGCCGCAAAAGGAAATATGGACAAGGAAGGTACAACTCAGGAGCTCAGCAGAAGCCTCGTTTAACCCCGAACTCGGGAGGACTTGTCCATAACCATGGAGGCCACATCCACAATGGAGGGAGTTCCCACAACCACAATGGCCCCAAAAATGGAAACAGGGGGAGCACGCAGCAATCAGAACCGCTCTAACCCAGCCACACCCGCCAAGAAGGACCTAAGTCACATTACTTGTTTCAAGTGCGGGAAGACTGGACATTACGCCACAGAGTGCCGTGAAGCGAAGAATGGAAATGCCAATGGAAGCGCTGGGGATAAGCCCAACCCTTTCAACAGGGGACAAGTGAACCACGTGAACATGGAGGAGGTCGAGGAGCAGCCTGATGCAGCTATCGGTAAGTTTTTGGTTAAATCATTTACTGCAATCGTTCTTTTTGATACTGGTGCATCGCATTCATACATATCAAGGGGATTCGTGGATAAGTATAAACTGCCCACTAAGGTACTTAGGACACCCATGTTAGTAAGTTCGCCAGGAGCGGAGTATATGGCAAGCCAAGGATGCTTTCAGATGCCATTGACCATTGGAAGCCATGTTTTCCCCTCAGACCTGATAACTTTGGAGTCACAAGGATTGGATGTGATACTAGGAATGGATTGGCTATCGATGTATGGAGGAAACATCGATTGCGCGAAAGAAGTCAATTTTGCTCACTACCCCGGAGGGAAAAAGGATCAAGTATGTATCCAGGCATGCGCCAAGGAGGAGTCAAGTAAATTCTCTCACGGGAGTTGTTCAGGAGGAAGTGCCTGTAGTGAAGGATTTCCCGGATGTATTCCCGGAGGAGTTACCAGGCATGCCGCCAGATCGAGACATCGAGTTTTTGATAGAGCTATTGCCAGGCACCGGGCCTATATCAAAGAGACCCTACCGAATGCCCGCAAATGATCTAGAAGAAATCAAGAAGCAGATTAAGGAGTTGTTGGAGAAAGGTTACATCCGAAGAAGTTCATCCCCATGGGGAGCACCACTACTCTTGGTTGAGAAGAAGGATGGATCGTTAAGAATGGTTGTTGATTATCGTGCGTTGAATGAAGTGACGATCTAGAACAAGTACCCACTGCCGATGATCAATGATTTATTTGACCAGTTGACAGGAGCTAAGGTATTTTCGAAGATCGATTTGCGATCAAGATATCACCAGCTGAAGATTCGAGAGAAGGAGATACCTAAGAAAGCTTTCACCACAAGGTACGGGTTGTATGAGTATACGGTAATGTCTTTTGGACTGACTAACGCCCTGCCTATTTCATGAGTATGATGAACAAGGTGTTCATGGAGTTCTTGGATAAGTTTGTCGTGGTGTTTATAGATGATATCTTGGTATACTCAAAGAATGAAGAGGAACACAAGGAGCATTTGCGTTTAGTTCTCGAGAAGCTCAGGGAACACCAAGAATATGCAAAGTTCAGTAAATGTGAGTTTTGGTTGAAGGAAGTTGGATTTCTTGGACATGTTATATCAGGAGAAGGTATAGCAGTGGACCCTACCAAGGTTCAGTCAATCACTGGGTGGTTGGCACCCACCTCAGTTGGAGAGATCTGCAGTTTTCTTGGACTCGCGGGATACTATCGGAGATTTATTGAGAATTTTTCTAAGATTGCGAAGCCTATGACGGCATTGTTGAAAAAGGACACTAAGTTCCATTGGACTGATGAATGTGAAGCAAGTTTCCAGGAGTTGAAGAAGCGTTTGACTACAACCCCAGTGCTGATTCTGCCAGATATACGCAAGGTTTTCCAAGTGTATTGTGACGCCTCTCGCTTAGGACTTGGAGGAGTACCGATGCAAGACGGAAGAGTTGTTTCGTATGCCTCACGACAACTGAAACCGCATGAGTTGAATTATGCCATGCATGATTTGGAGTTAGCAGTTGTGGTGCATGCGCTCAAGACCTAGAGAAATTTTCTCTTTGGAAACCGTTGCGATGTATACACGGATCACAAGAGTTTGAAGTACATTTTCACACAGAAGGAGCTTAACCTCAGGCAGAGGAGATGGTTGGTGCTCATAAAGGATTATGATATGAAGCTGCATTACCATCCAAGAAAGGCCAATGTCGTAGCAGACGCTTTGAGCCGTAAGAGTTATGTTAACACCCTCGTAAGCAGAGGGATGCCAAAGGAGTTAGCCGAGGATCTCAGGGAACTTGCATTTGGAGATAGTTCCTAAAGGTTTTGTGGCAACATTGGAGGTTCAGTCAACACCATTGGAAAAGATTCGAGAAGCTCAGAAGGATGAAAAAGAGATTGCTGAGATAAAGGAGAAGATGAGTGAAGGGAAAGCCAAAGGATTTCGTGAGGATGAGCACGACAACTTGTGGTTTGAGGACCATATATATGTCCCCAATAATGCAGAGATCATCTAGTTGATACTAAAGGAAGCTCATGACTCGCCATCCTCGATACACGCCGGAAACACTAAGATGTATTTGGATTTGAAGGAGCGTTTCTGGTGGACTGGTACGAAGAAGGATATTGCCGAGTATGTAGCCATATGTGATGTATGTCAGAGAGTGAAGGCAGAACATCAGAAGCCAGCAGGATTGCTACAGCCTATGCCGATACCCGAATGGAAGTGGGATAAGCTTGGCATGGATTTTATCACCGGATTGCCCAGGACCAAATCGAGATATGATTCTATCTGGGTAGTAGTGGATCGCTTGACCAAAGTAGCTCACTTTATCCCAGTGAAAACTACGTATACAAGTGCGAAGTTGGCCAAGATATACATGACCAGGATCATATGTCTGCATGGAGTTCTGAGGACCATAGTATCAGATAGAGGAACGCAGTTTACTTCAAAGTTTTGGCATCAGTTGCACCAGACTTTGGGTACGAGGCTAGAGTTCAGCACAGCCTTTCATCCGCAGACTAATGGACAGACCGAGAGAGTCAATCAGATTCTGGAGGACATGTTGAGAGCTTGTGCGCTAGATTACAGATCTAGTTGGGATGACAACTTTCCCTACGCGGAGTTCTCGTACAACAATAGCTACCAGGCTAGTTTGAAGATGGCACCTTTCGAAGCTCTGTATGGAAGAAGATGCCGAACACCGTTGATGTGGGATGAAGTTGGAGACCACCAGTTGTTTGGACCGGATTTGATTAAGGAATCAGAAGAGAAGGTTAAGCTGATTCGAGATAGACTGAAGGTATCTCAGTCCCGACAGAAGAGTTATGCGGATTCGAAATGCAAGGAGGTAGTCTATGAAATCAGAGACAGAGCGTATCTGCGAGTATCACCTCTTCGAGGAGTTAATGTTTTGGAGTTAAAGGAAAGTTAGCTCCGAGATTTGTGGGACCGTACCGTGTTTTGGAATGCATGGGAGAGGTTGCCTACAAGTTGGAGTTACCCGAAGGACTGTTAGGAGTTCATGATGTGTTTCACGTTTCCCAGTTGAAGAAGTGCCATGCAGAGATGGTCGATATCCCTCTGAGAGATACCGTGCCCCTGGAAGCGATTCAGTTGGACAGTGATTTGACATATGAGGAGAAACTCTTGCCACCGAGTTACTCGCATGACAAGGTTATCAAGTTTTGCAAAGTTCAGTGGAGCCACCATACCAAGGATGAAGCCACCTGGGAACGAGAGGATGATCTTCACAAAGACCACCCACACCTATTTTCTATCAAACCCGAATCTCGAGGGCGAGATTCATCTTAAGGGGGGTAGGTTTGTAACATCCCAAATTTTCAATTTGGAATGTTATACATAGGTCATTCATGCATATCATATTTTACTACATTATGTTTCGCGATCCTCGAAATTCTAAGAAACTCAGGACCCTAGGAGAGAGTTGGGGATTTCACCTTTTTTCATATTTGACTTTTATCAAATATCGAAACAAGGATCACTTTGGTTTATTTATTTTTCTCTCCAAAATATTTTCATATTAAAATATATGAGAGGAGATAATATGACTTCTCCAAAATAAATGAAATATTTGAGGAAAAATATTAAAATCAAATATTTGATTTTATTCGGGTTTTATTGCTATTTTATTTGCATAGGAAAAATACTCATTTTTCAAAATTGCATTATAGGCCCAAATAAATGTTCACCTTGTCCGGCATATTTTTAGAGGACGGGGAAAATTTATTTCGGGATTTTTGCAGTCCGTTTGGTATTTCTTTTCTTTCTTTTTCTGCACGTCGGAATATTAAAAAAAACGCGCAACCGACTCCAAGCCGTGACCGGCCAGGACTCCTCGGGCCGGCCTTTAAAGCCCGAGACCCCGAGCCCCAGCCGCCGCCAGCCCACCCGAAACCCTAGCCGCCGCCCCGCCTCGAGAATCGCGCCGCGCCGCCGCCGCCCGCCGCCCGCATGCCGGATCCGCCGCCGCCTCGTGCACCGCCGCCGCCTCTCACGCCGCCGCCTGCCGCCCGCCGCCGCCGCCGCCGCCGCCGCATCGCCGCCCCCCGCCGCCGCCGCCGCTGGACCCGCCGTCGCCGCCTCGCGGACGCCGCCGCCCCGCCGCCGCCCACGGACGTCGCCGCCGGTTATTTTTTTTCTACTAAAAACCAATCGGTTTTAAAAAACCTAGATTCGTTTATTTTTTAGACCGTTTTTTGGTTCGGCTAAATAGCGGACGTTCATCCGTACGTTCGTTTTAACAAACGGTTTTCGCCCGTTAGTCACAGACAGCGAACGTTCGTTCGTTAGCCAGTTCGTCGGTTTTTCTTTTTCTCTGGTTTTTCACGATTATTTTCGATCACGATTTCTGATCCGATTTTCACTTTAGTTTATCTTTTCGCTCGTTTATCGGAATCAGGCGATTCAAGCGCCTAGATCTTCGTCTCGAAACCCTCTTCCTATTTAACCAACTGGAACAAGATTTTGGTACTGTAAAATTTGACTTTAGTTCAGATTAGTAAACGGATCTTATTTCTTTCGCAGTTTGAGTGTCGCTACTCCGTTTGATTTGATTCTTTTTGCAAACCGGAGTTCTTAAGTTGAAATTTCTAGTTAGCTATTCTTATTTGCGTTTTACTCGTGCATCTGTGATTCGTTGCTTATGTATGCTATTGTTTGTTTGCGATAGAATTCCCAGAGTGCGAATCGTGCTACTACGAGTCCCTAGGTTTTGTAGATCGTCAGCAAGGCAAGTAACACATTGACCATACTCTTTTCATACCCAGATTTTATGCAGTAGTTCCAATCTTCAAACACAGCATGATTAGGATGTGATTAACTTGTGGGTTTTGGAAGTAGTTGATGAGGTAGAACCTATTGCCCTATTTTATTATCAAACCCTTGGGAGTTACTTCTACGTATTGCTTATATTGCTATGCTATGCTCGTATACGTGGATTGGGTCTGAGTGTATCCATGACAGATGTGACATTGGTAATTAATGGTTCAACTTAAGGTGGCAACTTTAATACACATCTGGGTGGATTGCTTGTTTAGGAACCTGGAGAATCAGTGTTGTCCTTGGATATCCCGGAGTACCCGTGTGATTTTCCTACGGTCCGCCACCCAGGCTCAAAGAAATATTAAGATTATTCATTCTAGAAACTTTCGTGTGTAGCCACAAGCTATTATGGGCTCTGGCATAGTTTGAGTAAGTTGTGTGACCTCTTTCAGTGGTGGGTTAGCAGTCGTAGAGGGAAAGTAGGTGTAACTGTCCACCAAGAATAAAGAGTTAATGCTTTCGAAAGACTGTGTCTTGGTCATCCGTTTCTCAAACACCATGTAGTGCGAGAAATCCAACGGAGGAGATCGAGTCTTGTGGGGAAAAGTGCGCAAACCTCTGCAGAGTGTACAATCCAATCATGGTTAGCCGTGTCCCCGGTTATGGACATCTTGAGTATCTAGTACTTGGATTATCCTATTGTATCTCATCACTCTAATTTAATTTGTTGGGTTAATGAATTACTTTAATTGGGATTGAGTTGGAGGAACCTTCTCAATGATGTTTCAACTACCATGATAGTTAAAATAAAACTTATTCCTTTGTTGTAGGGAAAAATTGGCTTTTCGCAAAAACCTCATAACCATAGAGCCTTCACTAGCCATATAAGCACATAGTGATAGCATTTTTCTGTTCATTGCTCTATTGTGTTACATTGCCAGCATATTCCATGTGCTGACCTATTTTCGGGCTGCAACATATCACGTTGCAGACTTTTCAGACGAGGAGTAAGGTTCGTTAGGTTGTTGCCGTGCATCTCAGCTATGCCGTTGGAGTTGATAGACTCACTTTATCTTCCAAGCCTTCCGCTGTTATCGTATTAGATGGCCTTAAGCCATATTTATTGTAATAAGTGATCTTTTGAGACATTCGATGTAATAAGTGTGTGATTGCTACTCTGCTATAAATCCGTCGAGTACTGTGTGTGTCAGCATTACCGATCCAGGGATGACACTAAAGCACAGGGACTTGACCGTTTGAGGTCGCTACAGCAAGGCACGTATTGTATTGTTGCCATCGAGGATAAAAAGATGGGGTTTATATCATATTGCTTGAGTTTATCCCTCGACATCATGTCATCTAGCTTAATGCGTTACTCTGTTCTTACGAACTTAATACTCTAGATGCATGCTGGATAGCGGTCGATGTGTGGAGTAATAGTAGTAGATGAAGAATCATTTCGGTCTACTTGACACGGACGTGATGCCTATATACATGATCATGCCTAGATATTCTCATAACTATGCACTTTTCTATCAATTGCTCGGCAGTAATTTGTTCACCCACCATAATATATGCTATCATGAGAGAAGCCACTAGCGAAACCTATGGCCCCCAGGTCTATCTTCCATTATGTTAATCTCCCGCCAACTAGCTATTTCTATCGCCATTTATTTTGCAATCTATACAACAAAAATACCAAAAATATTTATCTTATTATCTTTACTAGATCTCTCTTTTGCAAGTGACCGTGAAGGGATTGACAACCCCTCTATCGCGTTGGTTGCAAGGTTCTTAATTGTTTGTGCAGGTACTACGGATTTGCGTATAGTCTCCTACTGGATTGATACCTTGGTTCTCAAAAACTGAGGGAAATACTTAGCTACTTTGCTGCATCACCCTTTCCTCTTCAAGGGAAAACCAACACATGCTCAAGAGGTAGCAAGAAGGATTTTTGGCGTCGTTGCCGGGGAGATCTACGCACAAGTCAAAACATACCAAGTACCCATCATAAACTCTTTTCCCTCGCATTACGTTATTTGCCATTTGCCTCTCGTTTTCCTCTTCCCCACTTCACCTTTGCCTTTTCTTCGCCCTCCTTCTGTTCGATCTTGTGTTACCATGTGCCTTCTTTTTGCTTGCATCTTCACTTGCTAAAAGTTTATGGATCCTCATCCCCTTACTAATATTTTTAAGAGATCCAATTATGATGAACCAATTTCTAGTGATTTGAGTGCACTAGATTATCTTTATGAGGTTTTGCTTGAAATTCATGAATCTGAAAATTGTGATGAAGAAATTTATGAAGAGATTTACGATAGCTCCTTGAATAAAAAGCATGATTGCAATGATTTTACTATAAATTCTCTTGATGTCAGTTATGCTAATAATATGCAAAACCCTAAGCTTGGGGATGCTAGTTTTGCTATGTCTACTACTTGTTGCAATGATCATGATTGGGGTGTTCTTCTTATGATCTTGAAAATTTATTTAACCCCCGTGATGAATATGAGATTGATAATAATGTTTGCAATAATATTGAAAGTGGGTTTTGAAGAGTCTCAACTTTAATTAGATCCCACATATTTGGAAAATATTCAATCTTATGAAATTTTTGATTAAAGTGGGTTTGGAGAGGTCATGACTTTAGCTAATGTTAATCCCACTATTTTGGAAGAGTGTCAACTTCGCATGCACGTGGATCGTGTTGAGAATATGTTATGTGACTACTATTTTGTTGAATTTGCCTATGATCCTACATGTAATTATTATGAGAGAGGAAAATATGGTTGTAGAAATTTTTATCTTACTAAATTACCTCTCGTCATGTTGAGATTGCTATCGTCTCTTTCTTCTTCCTAGCATATGCTAATTTTTTCTTGCTATGATAATGTGTTTGCTTATAAAATGCCTATGCATATGAAGTATGTTAGACTTAGATGTGTTTATCACATGTTCTATGATGCTCTCTTTGTGCTTTAATTCTTGTCTTTGATGTGAGCATCATTAAAATTATCAATGCCTAGCTAGGGGCGTTAAACGATAGCGCTTGTTGGGAGGCAACCCAATGTTATTTTTGTTCCTTGCCTTTTGTTCCTGTTTAGTAACAAATAATTCATCTAGCATCTGGTTAGATTTGGTTTTATGTTTTAATTAGTGTTTGTGCCAAGTAAAACCAATAGGATCTTCTTGGGTGATAATTATTTGATCTTGCTGAAAAAAGTCAGAAATTTTATGCTCATGAAAACAATTGTTAAAAATCACCAGAACGTGATAAAATACTGATTCCAATTGCAGTAGATCAATAAACAAATTGTCTAGGTCGTCCTATGTTTGCAGAATTTTTGGACTTACATAAGTACGCGTTTGAATCAGATTGCTACAGACTGTTCTGTTTTTGACAGTTTCTGTTTTGCGTGTGTCATTTGCTTATTTTAATGAATCTATGGCTAGTACCGGGGGGTATGAACCATATAGAAGTTGAATTATAGTAGGTTTAACACCAATAAAAATAAAGAATGAGTTTATTACAGTACCTTAAAGTGGTGGTTTGTTTTCTTATACTAACGGAGCTCATGATATTTTCTGTTGAGTTTTGTGTTGTGAAGTTTTCAAGTTTTTGGTTAAAGATTTGATGGATTTTGGAATAAGGAGTGGCAAGAGCCTAAGCTTGGGGATTCCCAGGGCACCCCAAGGTAAAATTCAAGGACAACCAAAAGCCTAAGCTTGGGGATGCCCCGGAAGGCATCCCCTCTTTCGTTTTCATCTATCGGTAACTTTACTTGAGGCTATATTTTTATTCACCACATGATATGTGTTTTTCTTGGAGCATCTTGTATGATTTGAGACTTTGCTTTTTAGTTTACCACAATCATCCTTGCTGTACACACCTTTTGGAAGAGACACACATGAATCGGAATTTATTAGAATACTCTATGTGCTTCACTTATATCTTTTGAGCTAGATAATTTTGCTCTAGTGCTTCATTTATACCTTTTTAGAGCACGGTGGTGGTTTTATTTTATTGAAATTATTGATCTCTCATTCTTCACTTATATTATTTTGAGAGTCTTTTATAACAACATGGTAATTTTCTTTGGCTATAAAATTAGTCCTAATATGATAGGCATCCAAGATGGGTATAATAAAAACTTTCATATAGAGTGCATTGAATACTATGAGAAGTTTGATACTTGATGATTGTTTTGAGATATGAAGATGGTAATATTAAAGTTGTGCTAGTTGAGTAATTATGAATTTGAGAAATACTTGTTTTGAAGTTTGCAAGTCCCGTAGCATGCACGTATCGTAAACGTTGTGTAACAAATTTGAAGCATGAGGTGTTTCTTTGATTGTCCTCCTTATCGGTGGCGGTCGGGGACGAGCGATGGTCTTTTCCTACCAATCTATCCCCCTAGGAGCATGCGCGTAGTGCTTGGTTTTTGATGACTTGTAGATTTTTGCAATAAGTATGTGAGTTCATTATGACTCATGTTGAGTCTATGGATTATACGCACTCTCACCCTTCCATCATTGCTAGCCTCTTCGGTACCGTGCATTGCCCTTTCTCACCTTGAGAGTTGGTGCAAACTTCGTCGGTGCATCCAAACCCCATGATATGACACACTCTATCACACATAAACCTCCTTATATCTTCCTCAAAACAGCCACCATACCTACCTATTATGGCATTTCCATAGCCATTCCGAGATATATTGTCATGCAACTTTCCACCGTTCCGTTTATTATGACACGCTTCATCATTGTCATGTTGCCTTGCATGATCATGTAGTTGACATCGTATTTGTGGCAAAACCACCATGCATAATTTTTCATACATGTCACTCTTGATTCATTGCTCATCTCGGTACACCGCCGGAGGCACTCATATAGAGTCATATTTTGTTCTAGTATCGTGTTGTAATCATTGAGTTGTAAATAAATAGAAGTGTGATGATCATCTTTATTAGTGCATTGTCCCATGTGAGGAAATAAAAAAAGAAAGGCCAAAAAGGCCAAATAAAAAAGAGAAAGGCCAAATAAAAAAAGAGATGGCCCAAAAAAATGAGAGAAAAGGAGAGAAGGGACAATGTTACTATCCTTTTTTCCACACTTGTGCTTCAAAGTAGCACCATGATCTTCATTGTAAAGAGTCTCTCATTTTGTCACTTTCATATACTAGTGGGAATTTTCATTATAGAACTTGGCTTCTATATTCCAACAATGGGCTTCTTCAAATGCCCTAGGTCTTCGTGAGCAAGCAAGTTGGATGCACACCCACTTAGTTTCTTTTGTTGAGCTTTCATACATTTATAGCTCTAGTGCATCCGTTGCATGGCAATCCCTACTCCTTGCATTAACATCAATTGATGGGCATCTCCATAGCCCGTTGATTAGACACGTTAATGTGAGACTTTCTCCTTTTTTGTCTTCTCCACACAACCTCCATCATTATATTCTATTCTATCCATAGTGCTATGTCCATGGCTCACGCTCATGTATTGCGTGAAAGTTGAAAAGTTTGAGAATACTAAAGTATGAAACAATTGCTTGGCTTGTCATTGGGGTTGTGCATGATGAGAGCATTTTTGTGTGACAAAGATGGTGGATGGCCAAACTATATGATTTTGTAGGGATGAACTTTCTTTGGCCATGTTATTTTGAGAAGACATGATTGCTTAGTTAGTATGCTTGAAGTATTATTATTTTTATGGCAATATTAAACTTTTGTCTTGAATCTTTCGGATCTGAACATTAGTGCCACAATAAAGAAAATTACATTGAAAATTATGTTAGGTAGCATTCCACATAAATCTTTTTTGTCATTTACCTACTTGAGGACGAGCAGGAATTAAGCTTGGGGATGCTTGATACGTCTCCAACGTATCTATAATTTTTGATTGTTCCATGCTATTATATTATCTGTTTTGGATGTTTAATGGGATTTATTATACTCTTTTATATTATTTTTGGTACTAACCTACTAACCAAAGGTCCAGTGCAAATTGTTGTTTTTTGCCTATTTCAGTGTTTCGTTAAAAAAGAATATCAAACGGAATGAAACCTTTGGGAGGATCGTTTCTGGAACAAACGCAACCCAGGAGAGTTGGAGTGGATGTCAAGGAAGCCACGAGGTGTCCACAAGGCAGGAGGGCGCGCCCGGGGGGGTAGGCGCGCCCCCCACCCTCGTGGGCCCCTCGTAGCTCCACCGACCTACTTCTTTCGCCTATATATACTCATATACCCTGAAAACATACAGGAGCACCATGAAACCCTATTTCCACCGCCGCAACCTTCTGTACCCGTGAGATCCCATCTTTGGGGACTTTTCCGGCGCTCCACCAGAGGGGGAATCGATTACGGAGGGCTTCTACATGAACACCATAGCCTCTCCGATGACGTGTGAGTAGTTTACCACAGACCTTCGGGTCCATAGTTACTAGCTAGATGGCTTCTTCTCTCTCTTTGGATCTCAATACAAATATCTCCTTGATCTTCCTGGAGATCTATTCGAGGTAAAACCTTTTGCGGTGTGTTTTCCAAGATCCAATGAATTGTGGGTTTATGATCAAGTTCATCTATGAATAATATTTGAATCTTCTCTGAATTCTTATATGCATGATTTTATATCTTTGCAAGTCTCTTCGAATTATCAATTTGGTTTGGCCTACTAGATTGATCTTTCTTGCAATGGAGAAGTGCTTAGCTTTGGGTTCAATCTTGCTGCGTCCTTACCAATGACAGTAGGGGCATCAAGGCACGTATTGTATTGTTGCCATCGAGGATAAAAAGATGGGGTTTATATCATATTGCTTGAGTTTATCCATCTACATCATGTCATCTTGCTTAATGTGTTACTCTGTTCTTATGAACTTAATACTCTAGATGCATGCTAGATAGCGGTCGATATGTGGAGTAATAGTAGTAGATGCAGAATCGTTTCGGTCTACTTGACACGGACGTGATGCCTATATACATGATCATGCCTAGATATTCTCATAACTATGCACTTTTCTATCAATTGCTCGGCAGTAATTTGTTCACCCACCGTAATATATGCTATCATGAGAGAAGCCACTAGTGGAACCTATGGCCCCCGGGTCTATCTTTCATTATATTAATCTCCCGCCAACTAGCTATTTCTGTCTCCTTTTATTTTGCAATCTTTACTTTTCAATCTATACAACAAAAATACCAAAAATATTTATCTTATTATCTTTACCAGATCTCACTTTTGCAAGTGACCGTGAAGGGATTGACAACCCCTCTATCGCGTTGGTTGCAAGGTTCTTAATTGTTTGTGCACATACTAGGGATTTGTGTGTAGTCTCCTACTGGATTGATACCTTGGTTCTAAAAAACCGAGGGAAATTCTTACGCTACTTTGCTGCATCACCCTTTCCTTTTCAAGGGAAAACCAACGCATGCTCAAGAGGTAGCACCCGCCGGCGCGCAGCCAGCACCGCCTCCCGCTGCCTCGCCCGCTCGCTCGCCCGCCGCCGCCGCTGCCGCTTTGCGCCGCATCGCGGCGCCGCCCACCGCCAAGATTGCGCGCCGCCGCCTCCGCGCCTCGCGCCGCCGCCTCCAGCGCCCGCGCCGCCCGCCGCCATCAGTTGTGCCACCGCCGCCGTCAGCTGCGCCGCGGCTTCCTACCAAGCCTTGCCGCCGGCCGGATCCGCCGCCCTGCGGCCCCTCCCTGCCTCCTCGCCGAAAGCCGCCGTCGTGGAGCTCCTCCGTCGCTGGATCCGGGGAAGGTGGATCAGATCCACCACTCCCCGATCCAAACGTGCCTCCTCGTCCTCGGATCTCCTCGTCCGGGTCCTCCCCATCCCGGATCCTCCCATCCCGTTTTCGCGAGGTTGATTTTTGTCCAAGTCCCCGATTCATGTTATTATGTGTGCATCTTTGTCATGTCATAACTTTGTGCATGTTGGTCCGTTTGAAGTGTATGATATGTCAAATTGTTCATCTCGTGATGCTCTACATGAGGGTTTCATTTGGATTCATGTTACTGTTTGGTGCCTTAATCTCTATTGAAAAAGTGCTAAATGCTATAACCTACTGAAAACTGCTATAACTTGCCTATTTGTCTTTTTCATAGCATTTTGTGTGATTATCTTTTGAGCATCATGTCAACATGTTTTAGAAGCATATTCATGCCATCTTTACAGTGATGAAATCCATGCATTTTTAATGTGACCTGTGGTGACTAGCACAAGCATGAAAAGTGAGCTACTTGCTATTACTGATTTGAGACACTTTAGAGTTTTCTGCTAAGCCTGAACCTGCTATATTATGTTGCCATGTTAACTTGATGCTACTAGTGAATATATGCATAATCTGGAGATTCTCAGTAAGGATGTTTTGTAGATCATATCATACTCTAGCCATCCATGTCCTTGTTTGCAATTATAGCCTTCTGTAGCTTGTCATTACCATGCTCTAAAGTTGCTAAATAATATTTCTTCCAGCCTGTTATCAGTAAGTTCAGTTTTGCCATGTGAATAGCTAGTGTTCCATGCATCCTATGGCCATGTTCTTGACATGAGTAGCTGTACAAATATGTCTTATTGTTGTTGGTTGTATTCACATTCCATGATATGCTTTATGTTGAGTTAACAAAGCTTGAAAACATGTCTACTTGTCACTGTTTCTGCCTTGTCCAGTAAATTTCACCAAGTCTGGGAATCTGTTATAATTTGCAATCTTGTCTTGATGAATTCCATTTATCTATAGGTTATATGGAGATGCCTAGTAATCATGTTTTGCCATGTTTAACCTGTACTTTAATGTCATGCTTTTTCTTGCTATGTTCTTGCACTGTAGCATCATTGTTTCATGCCTTCAACATATCAACCGAGTTCCCAAATCCCAGGATCACAACAGCACAGAGATCAGCTAGCAATCTCCTGCATGACAACGAAAGCTGCAGCGCGGGCAGCCACCAAAGGGATCTCAGACGTGTTGCTCGCCATCTCTTCTGCCACCCCGGCGTTCATGTGGACCAATCCACTGATGCTCAAGGTGCCCGGCGGTCCCAGCATCACTAGGTTCAGATCCGGTACAACTGCTGCTGGCTGTGGTGGTAGTGGTAGTGGTAGTGTTGGGCAGAGTGGCGCGGCGGCGGCGGCTTGTGGCGGTAGCGGCAGCGTTGGCCCCAGTGGCGTTGTTGGCGCGGCCGCGGGCACCGCAGTTACAACAGTATGGGGAGCCTGGCTGCATGTGCACGGGAAGAGCAGCTGCTGCATGCCCTAGCCACCGCAGGACAACACCTGCAACTAATTGACATGTAAGCCCGAGCCTTCCCCCGTGAGGAAATTACTTAGCTAGAGTGCAAAGGCAGAAGGCTAGAGAAAGTACCTGGATCTATTGCTGGAGTGACTTCATGTACTCTATGGCATGGTCCAGTGTAGAGCATTGCTAATCAATCTGAGATTCAGTGTTGTAATTGCTTAGACAATTTAGGTTGCATCATCCATCTCATTGCATACATGCATGATCAATATAATGTTCAGTAGGCAAACCTGCTCAGACGAGTGCCTTTGTGCATCGCCGCTGCCTCTCGACGCCACCGAGCATGGTAAGACAGAGTCTTCCTCTTTTAACACCAAAGAATCCTATTCATAATGTATACCATTTTAAATGGTTTTGCTAATTCGAAGTTGTAGGCTTGCAGTTTGGAAATTGAGCAAATTTAGCATAAGTTTGCTGCAATTTTTAGTCCATATGCAGTGCATATGAGGTGGTGTCAATCGAAAAGTTTAATTATGCCCAAATGATAAGTGCCACACGTTAGGTGTATGGCACTCCGGCCCTAACGTTTTTCAACGGCAATTTCAGTTACGCAAGGATAACAAATTCAAGTGACACACAACAAGTTTCTGTCAAGAATAAACTTAAGCACGAAAGTTGCCATGATTATAAACTAAAGTTTTCATCCTTGCGTAACTAAATTTGTCATAAAAAACGTTTGGAATTGCTCATACCTGACATGTGGCACTTATCAGGGTCCTTATTATGAGGCTTTCTAACAATCTGTTTTCTCGTGTTGCAAGCTATTTTATTTTATTTTGCGAGGGACGAATTAACATTGTTGTCTTCCTTATACAATATGTGACTTGCTACTACAACTATATGTTTAATGGATCATCTTGTAATACTACTAAAACTATAATGGGCCCAATTGACATATTCAAATCAACATCTAAGGTACTGTAAGAACATGTATCAAACCATCAGCTAGCTAATGTGTCCAAGCAAAAATATCAACCAAATGAACAACCAATAATAATGTGAGATAACACATCATCAGCACATAATATTCTACTACTATAGAAGGAAAATAAAACCATTGAAGGAATAAAAAACATCTACGGTAGATGGAAGTACCTTGATAAAAAGAGAAAATTAGAGAAAAAACAAGCAGTCAAATATGGTAAAAAAATGCAGACACTTCAGATTAAAACTTTCATTAAAGTTGCATGATCTGGGAAGTACAAGTTTAGGCTAACCAAGGTGCAATTTTAGGTGACTGGGATATTTCAGGCAACCGAGAATTAGTAAATCTGATTATTTATAAAGGCGAGTAAATGCTAGAGTGTGGACTTTATATAATTACCAAACAACATGAGAGTTGGGAATAGGTAATGTTTTATTTAACATCAAATAACATAAGTACTCCCTCCCTTCACAAGTATAAGATGTTCTAACTTTTTTCAGCTTCAGATGTATATAAACGCATTTTAGTGTATTTGTTTACTCATTTCAGTCTGCATATAGTTCACATTGAAATGTATACCAAATATTTTATATTTGTGAACTGAGGGAGTATCTTTGAGAGATGCAACGGATTTTTTTCATAATCACTGAACAAACAAAAATGAGATACCTAGATTTTCGCAATGAATTTGTTGATCAAAGTTACTCCATATCCCACAAATCTGGAGTAAATTGCAAAAAACCACCACAATTGGGTCAAAGTTTTCAATGCTTTACAAAAAAACCACCAGAAAACATGCATTTTGGTGGTGTTTTGATGATATTTGCACAATTATGGTGGTTTTTTGCAATTTACTCCACAAATCTGAGCAACATAGTGGAGATGCATGTGTAAATAACCTGAGGTGCAGAGCTGCCATGCCCTTCCCTCCACATCCTCCACAGTTCGCCTGCCGTCACCTCGTCGGCCGTGGTGCCCATCCGCTGCCTCGGTCCAACGCTCGCAGTTGCTGCCTTGGCATTCACCGAAGATAAATCATCAACGACCTGCGAGTAGCCGTGCGCGGCCGCAGCTCCAGCTGCGCAGCCACCGCTTTCCCCCTCTCGCCACAGCCTCCACCATTCCTCCAACGCCTCGCCTGCCACCGTCGCGTCCTTTGGTCCACCTTCGGCCTTGCTCTTCCTCTCGCCGGGTGAAGAAGATGCGCCGCCGGCGTCGTCGCTGTCGCTGCTTCGCTGGTCACTACACCTACGGACAAGTTACAGGCTGCAGCCTACGGACTACCTATCCCTAACTAGTCCTGGCCATGGGAAGCCCGGCCCGGCCCGACGCTACCCCCGGGCCGGGCTCGGGCCTAGTTTTTGAGCCCGAAGGCCGGGCTGGGCCGGGCCCGGGCCCGTCATTTTTGCAGTTTACTGAAGGTCGGGCCGGGCTCGGGCCCAGAAACACAGGCACGATGGCCAGGCCGGGCCGGGCCCGGGCCTGGGTTTTTTGTGTCGGGCTTGGCTAGGCCCGGCCCGAAGCCCGGCCCGGCCCGAGGTTTGGCCAGGTATATCCCTAACCAATCTCTCGCCCCCTCTGATTTGCATGGTGGGGCCGGCCATCATGATTTCCCAATCCTTTAATCACACGTCTGTCCGTAGCGCATCGTCTGTAAAAATCTGCGAGTAGTTGTAGCAAAGCTCCTCGGCGACATATATATGTACCATCGTTTAAGTGTAAACTACGGGGTAGTATATAACCAGTATGTGCTGCTGATCGATCTACGGTCTACATGATCCTTCGTTTCTAGTGAATATATGCATAATCTGGAGATTCTCAAGAAGGATGTTTTGTAGATCATATCATACTCTAGCCATCCATGTCCTTGTTTGCAATTATAGCCTTCTGTAGCTTGTCATTACCATGCTCTAAAGTTGCTAAATAATATTTCTTCCAGCCTGTTATCAGTAAGTTCAGTTTTGACATGTGAATAGCTAGTGTTCCATGCATCCTATGGCCATGTTCTTGACATGAGTAGCTGTACAAATATGTCTTATTGCTGTTGGTTGTATTCACATTCCATGATATGCTTTATGTTGAGTTAACAAAGCTTGAAAACATGTCTACTTGTCACTGTTTCTGCCTTGTCCAGTAAATTTCACCAAGTTTGGGAATCTGTTATAATTTGCAATCTTGTCTTGATGAATTCCATTTATCTATAGGTTATATGGAGATGCCTAGTAATCATGTTTTGCCATGTTTAACCTGTACTTTAATGTCATGCTTTTTCTTGCTATGTTCTTGCACTGTAGCATCATTGTTTCATGCCTCCAACATATCAACCGAGTTCCCAAATCCCAAGATCACAACAGCACAGAGATCAGCTAGCAATATCCTGCACGACAACGAAAGCTGCAGCGCGGGCAGCCACCAAAGGGATCTCAGACATGTTGCTCGCCATCTCTTCGCCACCCCGGCGCTCATGTGGACCAATCCACGATGCTCAAGGTGCCCGCGGTCCCAAAGATCACTAGGTTCAGATCCGTACAACCGCCGCTGGCTGTGGTGGTAGTGGTAGTGGTAGTGTTAGGTGAGTGAGTGGGCGGCGGCTTGTGGCGGTAGCGGCAGCATATTGGCCCGATGGCGTTGTTGGCGTTGCGCTGGCACCCAGCAGTTACAAACAGATGGGGAGCCTGGCTGCATGTGCACGGAAGAGCAGCTGCTGCATGCCCTAGCCACCGCAGGACAACACCTGCAACTAATTGACATGTAAGCCCGAGCCTTCCCCCGTGAGGAAATTACTTAGCTAGAGTGCAAAGGCAGAAGGCTAGAGAAAGTACCTGGATCTATTGCTGGAGTGATTTCATGTACTCTATGGCATGGTCCAGTGTAGAGCATTGCTAATCAATCTGAGATTCAGTGTTGTAATTGCTTAGACAATTTAGGTTGCATCATCCATCTCATTGCATACATGCATGATCAATATAATGTTCAAGAGGCAAACCTGCTCAGACGAGTGCCTTTGTGCATCGCCGCTGCCTCTCGACGCCGCCGAGCATGGTAAGACAGAGTCTTCCTCTTTAACACCAAAGAATCCTATTCATAATGTATACCATTTTAAATGGTTTTGCTAATTCAAGTTGTAGGTTTGCAGTTTGGAAATTGAGCAAATTTAGCATAAGTTTGCTGCAATTTTAGTCCATATGCAGTGCATATGAGGTGGTGTCAATCGAAAAGTTTAATTATGCCCAAATGATAAGTGCCACACGTTAGGTGTATGGCACTGCCCTAACGCTTTTCAACGGCAATTTCAGTTACGCAAGGATAACAAATTCAAGTGACACACAACAAGTTTCTGTCGAGAATAAACTTAAGCACGAAAGTTGCCATGATTATAAACTAAAGTTTTCATCCTTGCGTAACTAAATTTGTCATAAAAACGTTTGAATTGCTTTCACTGACATGTGGCACTTATCGTGGTCCTTATTATGAGGCTTTCTAACAATTTGTTTTCTCGTGTTGCAAGCTATTTTATTTTATTTTTGAGGGACGAATTAACATTGTTGTCTTCCTTATACAATATGTGACTTGCTACTACAACTATATGTTTAATGGATCATCCTGTAATACTACTAAAACTATAATGGGCCCAATTGACATATTCAAATCAACATCTAAGGTACTGTAAGAACATGTATCAAACCATCAGCTAGCTAATGTGTCCAAGCAAAAACATCAACCAAATGAACAACCAATAATAATGTGAGATAACACATCATCAGCACATAATATTCTACTACTATAGAAGGAAAATAAAACCATTGAAGGAATAAAAACATCTACGGTAGATGGAAGTACCTTGATAAAAAGAGAAAATTAGAGAAAAATAAGCAGTCAAATATGGTAAAAAATGCAGACACTTCAGATTAAAACTTTCATTAAAGTTGCATGATCTGGGAAGTACAAGTTTAGGCTAACCAAGGTGCAATTTTAGGTGACTGGATATTTCAGGCAACCGAGAAATAGTAAATCTGATTATTTATAAAGGCGTAGTAAATGCTAGAGTGTGGACTTTATATAATTACCAAACAACATGACAGTTGGGAATAGGTAATGTTTTATTTAACATCCAATAACATAAGTACTCCCTCCCTTCACAAGTATAAGATGTTCTAACTTTTTTCAGCTTGAGATGTATATAAACGCATTTTAGTGTATTTGTTTACTCATTTCAGTCTGCATATAGTTCACATTGAAATATATACCAAATATTTTATATTTGTGAACTGAGGGAGTATCTTTGAGAGATGCAACGATTTTTTTTTCATAATCACTGAACAAACAAAAATGAGATACCTAAATTTTCGCAATGAATTTGTTGATCAAAGTTACTCCATATCCCACAAATCTGGAGTAAATTGTAAAAAACCACCACAATTGGGTCAAAGTTTTCAATGCTTCACAAAAAAACCACCAGAAAACATGCATTTTGGTGGTGTTTTGATGATATTTGCACAATTGTGGTGGTTTTTTGCAATTTACTCCACAAATCTGAGCAACATAGTGGAGATGCATGTGTAAATAACCTGAGGTGCAGAGCTGCCATGCCCTTCCCTCCACATCCTCCACGGTTCTCCTGCCGTCTCCTCGTCGGCCGTGGTGCCCATCCGCTGCCTCGGTCCAACGCTCGCAGTTGCTGCCTTGGCATTCACCGAAGATAAATCATCAACGACCTGCGAGTAGCCGTGCGCGGCCGCAGCTCCAGCTGCGCAGCCACCGCTTTCCCCCTCTCGCCACAGCCTCCACCATGTTGCCGTAACCTTCAGTTTCAGAAGACAGTAGGGTTTTAGGTGTCAAAATTTTCAGTTTCGACAGTAGTCTTTTAGTTTCAGTTTCGTCAGAGATAAACCGAGCTGCGCCGGAGTAGCTAGCTAGTTTTGCGGCGCGCTTGACCCGATCGTGGGATGGCACGACTGCACGGTCACGGTGCCATGATGGGCGACGAGCGGGGAGTGCTGGGATGGCGGCACTCGCTACCTGATCGCGTCTGATTCTCTCGTTTCTGTTAGATCGTGTGAGACTGAAATAAAAGGTGAAAACCGGAAAAGCTGCAAAAACTTAAGCAGTGCAGAAACTACTCTCCCTCTCGCACCCACTCTTGAGTTGAGCTCCGGTGATCGCCTGAGCGAGAGTCGACGAGGTCTTCCTGACAATTGGTATCAGAGCCCCGTTGCTCGATCACCTGTGGAGATGGCAGGACCTGACAGCCCGGGCAAGAGCGTGGTGGATTCAGGGAACAGCGGCGGCGGCTCCGTGGTCGTTCACCAGCACGTCGTCCGCGACACCGGCGGGGCCTGGCCCATGCTGACACGCACCAATTACGCGGATTGGGCCCTCCTGATGCAAGTCATGCTGGAGGCACGCCAGCTCTGGGTCGCCGTCAACAACGGGACTCCGGAGCGCGAGACAAATCGCACGGCGATGGAGTGTCTGCTGAGATCTGTGCCGCCGGAGATGACGTCCACGCTCGCCGTAAAGCCCACGGCAAAGGACGCCTGGGGCACGATCAAGACAATGCGGCTGGGCGTGGCACGCGTGCGTGAGGCCAAGGCGACGTCGCTGCGCCGTCAGTACGAGGCGATCAAGTTCAACGACGGCGAGAGCATCGACGATTTCGGTATGCGTCTGTCTTCTCTGGTCACTCAACTTGAGTTGCTAGGTGACAAGATCGGTGAGCCCGCCATCGTCCGCAAGTTCCTCTCGGTTGTCCCAAGGCGTACTCGCAGATGGCGTGCACGATCGAGACCCTGGTCGACCTCAACACACTGGCGCTCGAGGAGTTGATCGGGCGGCTCAAGGCCGCCGAAGAGAGATACGATCTGGACACGGCGCCTGACGCCGAGGACAGCAATGGCAGACTGCTCCTCACAGAGGAGGAGTGGTTTGCGCGCCTCAAGCTGCGAGAAGGCGATGGCTCGACAGGCAGCAACGGGCGCGGCGCTGGTCGCGCGCAGGACGCGCAGCGGACGCGTGGCCGTGGCTGTGGCGCTGGATGCGCACCAAGAACGGAGATAGATCCAAGGATATCGCCGCCATCGCAAGCAGGTTGGGCATCGGGCGCGGAGTGCAAGAACCGTGTCAAGGAGCAGGTCAATCTCGCGCAGACAGGCGCGAAGATGAAGAAGCTGGGTTGCTGGCGGCCCAGTCGTGGTCTATTCGAGAGCGGCGGCAACGACGTGCACGCGGCGCCAGTCCACCTCGTCGAGAACTCGGTACAAGTCAACCTCGGGGCCGAGGACGGCACCCGCGGCGGGCGGTGGTACCTGGACACGGGCGCCTCCAACCATATGACAGGCGATCGCTCGGCGTTCTCCGAGCTCGACACAAGCGCTCATGGAGCGCTGTTCGGCGACGGCTCCGCTGCCGCAAGATTCGCGGTCGGGGACGATCCTCCTGGTGTGCAAGATCGGCGAACACCTCGCGATCACGGGGGTGTACTTCATTCCCCGCCTTCGCACACACATCATCAGCCTGGGCCAGCGCGAAGAGAGCGGCTGCCGTGCATCGATCCGTGGAGGTTATCATGCGGCGCGACCGCAACGCCGTCTGCTTCGCCAAGGTAACCAGGGCACCAATCGCTCAGATACTATAGCTCTCCAGATCGCACAGCCTGTGTGTCTTGCAGCCCAGAGTGTATCGATGAGGCGTGGACGGCACGCCGCTACGGACACCTGAACTCGGCGCCTCGCGCGAAACCGGCGCGGCAAGGCATGGTGCGCGGATGCCTCGATCGGCAAAGCGGATCAGTTGTGCGACGCGCGTTCGGCCGGCAAGCAACGACGGCATCGTTCGCGCAGAAAGCGAAGCACCGCGGCCGTGGAACGGCTCGAGCTGGTGCATCGGCGACCTTCGCGCCGATCTCGCCGGGCGACTCCAAGCGGGAAGAAGTACTTCCTCCTCCCGTGGACGACGCGACGCGCTACATGTGGCTCGTGTTTGCTCGTGATCCAAGGACGAGGCGGCCGCAGCAATCTAGCGATCCAGCGAGAGCAGAGTCAGAGTCCGGACGCAAGCTGAAGACGTTGCGAACAGATCGGGGCAGCGAGTTCACATCGGGTTCGTTCACGGCCTACTGTGCTGAACTTGGCGTGGCACGACACCTCACTGCGCCATACTCACCGCAACAAAACGGCGTGGTTGAGCGGCGCAATGGCATGGTGGTGGGCATGGCCCGGAGCTTGCTGAAGGCAAGGAGCGTGCCTGGCGAGTTCTGGGGAGAGGCGGTCACCACGGCGCTTTTCCTCCTGAACCGGTCGCCAACGAAGAGTCTGGATGGGCAGATGCCGTTCGAGGCGTGGCACGGGCGCAAACCGAGTGTGCATTTCTTACGCACTTTCGGATGCGTGGTGCACGTCAGGAACACGCGCCCCGGCCTGAAGAAACTTGACGACCGCAGCCGGCCCATGATCTTCGTCGGCTACGAGCAAGGCACAAAGGGATACCGAGCCTACGACCCTGCAACAAGGCACGTGCACGTCACCCGCGACGCTGTCTTCGACGAGGGGGCTCGGTGGAACTGGACTGCAGAAGGGGACGCCGTGAACTCGTTCAGCGGCGCCGACACGTTCGTGATCGAACACCTTGCGAGCAGAGCTCCAGGAGCGACAGAAGAAGATGCAGCAGCCACCTCGCCTCCGTCCACGCCACCAACGTCCCCAGCAACGTCGTTTGCAGCATCGTCTTCCACAGGGCAAGCTACTCCAGCACCGGTCAGTCCAGAAGGGGTGGAACTGGTGTCGCCACCGACGTCGTTCAGCGACAACGTGCTCGATGCGGCTGACGACATAGAGCGCGAGCACCGATTCCGCACTCTGCAGAACGTGCTGGATTTCGGCCCGGCGGATGACCCCGATGAGGAGCTGCACTTCCTCGCAGCAGAGGAGCCTGCCTCGTTCTCAGAAGCGGAGCAAGAGGCGAACTGGCGGCGAGCCATGATCGAGGAGATGGCCTCGATCGAGGACAATCAGACCTGGCATCTCACCACGCTCCCGCCGGGACACCGCGCGATCGGTTTGAAGTGGGTGTTCAAAGTCAAAAAGGACGCCCAAGGAGAAGTACTCAAGCATAAAGCCCGTCTGGTGGCGAAGGGCTATGTCCAACAGCACGGCATCGACTACGACGAGGTGTTTGCGCCAGTGGCTCGCCTTGAATCCGTGCGAATGCTGCTGGCGCTCGCGGCGAACGCGGGCTGGGCGGTTCACCACATGGACTCAATTCCGCTTTCCTGAACGGAGAACTCGAGGAGGAGGTGTACGTGTAGCAGCCGCCCGGATTCGAAGTCGCCGGCAAAGAACACCTGGTGCTGTGCCTGAACAAGGCATTGTACGGGCTCAAGCAGGCACCCAGGGCCTGAAACACCAAGCTCGACACGTGCCTGGCCGAGCTGGGCTTCACGCGGTGCCCGTCAGAGCACGCGGTGTACGCCCGGGGCACGGCGACTCGCTACCGCCGCTGGCGTGTACGTGGACGATCTGGTGATCACCGGGTCAGACGCCGAGGAGATCAACAAGTTCAAGGGTGAGATGCGAAATCTATTCAAGATGTCTGACCTTGGATTGCTCAGTTTCTACCTGGGAATTGAGGTGAAGCAGAGCGCGCACGGCATCGTCATCAGTCAGAGCGCGTACGCTCGGAAGTTACTTGAGAAGAGCGGCATGGCAGGATGCAAGGTGTGCCACACGCCCATGGAGCCGCGGTTCAAGCTGTCCAAGCAGAGCACGGCACCGGCAGTTGATGCAACAGAGTATCGGAGCATCGTCGGCAGCCTGCGCTACTTGGTACACACGCGCCCTGACCTGACTTTCTCTGTCGGATACGTCTCGCGCTTCATGGAGGCACCAACAGAAGAATATCGCACCGCTGTCAAACACATTCCGAGGTACATCGCCGGCACGCTACAGCTGGGGTGCATGTATGCCAGAGGGAAAGACGCGGCGCAACTTGTTGGTTACAGTGACTGTGATCTGGGGGTGACATTGACGATCGGAAGAGCACCTCCGGAACGCTGTTTCTCCTTGGAGGTGGCGCAGTGACTTGGCAGTCTCAGAAGCAGAAGATCGTCGCTCTCTCGAGCTATGAGTCCGAGTATGTTGCCGCGACCACGGCGGCCTGCCAAGGCATTTGGCTGTCGCGGCTGCTCGGTGAGTTCAGAGAATCAGAGACTGTGCGGTGAAGCTCAAGGTAGATAACAAGTCCGCGATCTCCCTGGCAAAGAATCATGTCATGCATGATAGATCGAAGCACATTGAACTCCGGTACCACTTCATCAGAGACTGCGTGGAGAAGAAGAAGATCGAGCTCGAGTTCGTGGCAACAGAACATCAGCTCGCAGACATGTTCACCAAGCCGCTCGGACGGGTCCGACTACAGCAGCTACGCTCAAGCATTGGAATGGTGGAAGCGATCCCCTGAGACTTCAGATTAGGGGGTGATTGTTGTCGTAATCTTCAGTTTCATAAGACAGTAGGGTTTTAGGTGTCGAAATTTTCAGTTTCGACAGTAGTCTTTTAGTTTCAGTTTCGTCAAAGATAAACCGAGCTGCGCCTCAGAGTAGCTAGCTAGTTTTGCGGCGCCTTGACCCGATCGTGGGATGGCACGACTGCACGGTCACGGCGCCATGACGGGCGACGAGCGGGGAGTGCTGGGATGGCGGCACTCGCTACCTGATCGCGTCCGATTCTCTCGTTTCTGTTAAATCATGTGAGACTGAAATAAAAGGTGAAAACCGGAAAAGCTGCAAAAACTTAAGCAGCGCAAAAACTACTCTCCCTCTCGCACCCACTCTTGAGTTGAGCTCCGGTGATCGCAGGAGCGAGAGTCGACGAGGTCTGCCTGACACACCATTCCTCCAACGCCTCGCCTGCCACCGTCGCGTCCTTTGGTCCACCTTCGGCCTTGCTCTTCCTCTCGCCGGGTGAAGAAGATGCGCCGCCGGCGTCGTCGCTGTCGCTGCTTCGCTGGTCGAGAACGGGCTGCTCCACGCGGCAGCCGTCCCGCCACTACACCTACGGACAAGTTACAGGCTGCAGCCTACGGACTACCTATCCCTAACCAATCTCTCGCCCCCTCTGATTTGCATGGTGGGGCCGGCCATCATGATTTCCCAATCCTTTAATCACACGTCTGTCCGTAGCGCATCGTCTGTAAAAATCTGCGAGTAGTTGTAGCAAAGCTCCTCGGCGACATATATATGTACCATCGTTTAAGTGTAAACTACGGGGTAGTATATAACCAGTATGTGCTGCTGATCGATCTACGGTCTACATGATCCTTCGTTTTTATATTGCGTACCTTTCGTTGCTCAGCTGAGGGTGGCCATTGCCGGTCGCCTTCCCTTGGCCCCCGGCGCCATGGCTGTCGTCACTGGAATCGTCGCCGGGGTACTCTGGTGCACGGTATTTCATCGCTCGTAGCCAGAGACAGAGTTACTTCCGACGAACCAACCGATCGACGATATCTTATATATACACGCACGTACGACCGAACCACTTGCATCATACGAACAGACATTCCGTAGGCGAGGCCTGCATGCATGCACACGTATTGTGTAGCCAGGTCCAGGTGTGCATCCGTGCACCAAAACACGGCCGTGCTGGTGAGCTGCCAATTCTATAGGGCACTAGCTAGCTTGTAGACGCATGGACTCGAGGATTGGACGAGATGACGATGAAGGGGCAATAGGTGCACACGCATGAAATCATGAGGAGATACATGCGGCGCGCGGCGCCCGCACACGTGTACGTCCTTGGGGCCCCGGCCCCCGTGGGCGGGAGGTGGATCCATGGATGCAGCCAGACGCCTGGGTTGCGACCAACGGTATGCAGTACGTGCATGCAGCTCAACAGCTAGCATACGATCGAGTTCCAGATACGTAGACAAAATGACAAGTGCAACCCGGTCGCTTGGTTCCCGTATGAGACGATAGTCGGTTGAGTAGTCGATCACATCCAGACACCGGCCAGAATATGTAGCCACGCCCCAGCCGCCACCGGAAGGGCGACTGAGTAGCTAGCTAGCTAGTATAGCTAGTCAATCGCCGCACACGACAATTTATCCAAGGGCAATTTTTGTCTTTATGTATGTATATGTACTACCATGTGTCCCATAATATAGAGTGTTCGACAAAAAACTATCATTTTAGAGGTTACCGTCCCACAGAACGATCACATTTTAAAAACTAATAAAAAACTACCAAAATTTTCTAATTTCGTGACTAAAATCTATCACTTTTGAAAAATGGTCTGTTTAGACGATTTAAACATGTTTATGAATATGCAGGACCCACCCGTCGGAGCTGATGTAATGGCAAAGTCAACTCAGTTAAAAAATACAATTGTTCATCCAGGCTCCACACTGCACCCCTGCTCCATCTCCCGACCCCGCACCTCTCCTCCCGACCTCGCTCGATCTGGCCAGCGAGGCAGCCGCTGGCCGCCGGCACCGCGGGATCCGACAGCACCCGCCCTCCATCTCCTAGCGAGGCAGCTGCCGGCGCCGCGGGATCCAGCGAGCACCCGCCCCTCCATCTCCGGCGAGGACGATGCCGGCCCCGCGGGATCCAGCGAGCACCCACCTCTCCATCTCCGGCGAGGGCGATGCGTCGACCCCGCGGCATCCAGCGAGCACCCGCCCCTCCATCTCCAGTGAGGACGCCGCTGGCGCCGCGGGATCCGGCGAGAACCCCCCCATCTCCCGGTGAGGAAGTCGTCGGTGCCGTGGGATCCAACGCTGGCCGCCGGCGCCACTGTTCCAGGAGACTGCTGCTGGTGGTTCCCGCCAACGTAGTTGCGACGCTCCTCCTTCCCAATGCTCGCGCCGCGTCGAAGCGCTCCTTGTCGGCCGTGACCAGTAGGCCCAACTCCTCAATGTTCTCGGCGGCGCGGAGACCTCATCACCGGCGGCGGCGTGGCAGTGCTCGTGAGGTGTTTGTTGAAATGCCAAATAGAGAGAGAGGGGACAAGGAAGAAGAAGATTGGTGCTGACTTGCGGGCCCCACCTGTAATAGCAGTCAAAATAAATGATGTTGACTTTGTCGCCATGTCAGCCCTGACAGGTGGGTCCCGCAATGTCATAAACGTGTTTAAATCGTCTAAACCGACCATTTTTCAAAATTGGTAGATTTTAGTCACAGAATTAGAAAATTTTGGTAGTTTTTGGTCAGTTTTTAAAATGTAGTAGTTGTGTGAGATGGTAACCCCTAAAGTGGTAGTTTTTTCAAACACTCCATAATATAAGACATTTTCCCAAGCTATATTAGCTTGCCAAAACGTCTTATACTCATACGAATTCTATATGAGGGGGCATACATATTCTAGTGATTCTTTCGTCCAACACTCGATAATACTTTCATAATAAACGTGATTCTCTCATTTAAAAAATAATATTCTCTCTAGTAACGTGACCCAGCCAAATCAAAGAATGATACGCTGCATAATTAACGTGATCTTCCCGTCCAAATACTCTCATACTCATATGAGTTCTACAGTGGCGGATAGAACATGAGAATATGAATCTTACTTTTAGCTCCGTGTGAGTTTGACACTCCATATTTATCACCTTCATCGTCGGAACCTCGAAAGATAGATGACAACCGAGGGTGGGGATTGCGATTTGCAAAATAGAATCATGTGTCTAGTTTTTTGGGGGGTGTGTGGAGCGAAAATATTGATGGGATTGATGTGAATCATTGTGAGAGGTGAAGGATAAGAGCATCTCCAGTCGTTGGCCCTCCAGGAGGTGCTAAAAATCGCCCCCTGGGAGCGCACCGGCGCAAACCGTGTGCTGGGGGCATGATGCCCCCCAGTCGCGGCGTCCACGATATTTTTTAAAAACTAAAATCCGGTACAAACTAGGCGCAAATTCAACCAAACTTCGGTGAGTTCACTCATATTTAAAATATTTTACAAAAAAAGAAAAAAAAACGCTACTAGGCCCGCCGTCGCCCTCGCTGCTCCTCGCTGCCTGCCGCCCATGAAGCTCTGCATGCCGAGGAGCCTGTAGAATTGCGCGTAGTCGCCACCGCCGTCGTCGTCGTCGCCTCCTCCGCGGCCGCCGTCCCTGCTGCAACCCTCCCCAGGTTGGCGCGGCGTGTTGGACGGTCCGGGGGCGTCCTCGTCCTCGTCGCTATCGAGGATCACCACACCGTTCTCGTCCTCGCGCCCACACTTGCGGGCGGCAATCTCCTCCAGGGCACGGCGCTGCCGGACCATCTCGTCGCGGAGGTAGTCGTCCCGCGCCCACTTTAGGGCGTCCTCGTCGGAGAAGCCGCACCGGACCATGGCCTCGTACTCCGCGGGGAGGCCGGGCTCCGCCTTCGGCCTGACGAGGACAAGGCGGCCAGAGGCGGGGGACCGATGCGGATGCCGGGGCTGCGGGTGCGGGCTGACCGGAGTGTCCTGGGGATCCGGCTTGACGGGGCAGAGGCATGGAGAGCCGGACGAGCGGCCAAGCCAGGAGGAGGACGCCCCCGGGTCCATGCGCCTCGGCGTCCATGAGCTCCCACGCCGGCGGGAGAAGGACGGGGGAGAGGGATACTCCAGCCTGGGCGTGTTGCCGCGATGTACTCGAGGACGGCCTCCAGCGTGCGGCCGGGCACACCCCACCATTGGCGGCGGCCTTCGGAGTTGAGCCTTCCGGAGGGCACGACGCCGTTGGTGGCCTCGAGCTGCTCGGCGTGGCGGCGACGGAAGTAGGGCTCCCACAGCTGGCTGTCAGGGACGTACCGTGGACCTTCCCTCGCCGCTTGCGGTAGAGAGGCGCGGATACGCGCGATCTCCGCACGTCGCGCCGCCCTGGTGGGCGGTGGTGGCACCGGGACCCCGCCGGCGCTGATCCTCCACACCCCGGGCACCCGCATGTTCGGCGGGACCGGATACTCGGCCTCATAGATGAGCCGAGCCGCTTCGTAGGTGTCGGCGTCGGGTTGCTTCGCCACCGCTGCCGCTTAGGAAGCGCCGCCATGGTTGAACTGGAGACGGCGAGAGGAGAGGGATGAACGGGGCGTCGGTGGGTGGAGAGTCTGTGCGTCACCGCGCGCTTGGGGCGGCTTATATAGGCGGAGGTGCCGCGCGTACGCATGGCCGCCGTGTTACGCGTGGCGACCGAGGGACGTGCATCGTCCGGTCTTCATTGCGCCGCCCGTGAGGCATCAATGGAGGAGGCTGACCGACGCGGCAGCGCGCGGCAGCTTTGGCATTGATTCGCCGCGGGAACCGAGGCGATGAGGACGAAGGCGAAGCGGCGAGAAGAGCCGAGTCGCTGCCAAGGAGGGCCCGCCGATTTTCGTGCCAAAAACGATTCGACCGGCGCCCCCAAGCGCCCCCAGCGTGCCGGGTTTGGCCTGGGTCCGCCGGTGCCAATTTCGGCCCGAGCCGGCGAAAAATGGGCCTTTGGGGCGCGTCTGGGCCGATTTTGGCGCCGGGTCGAAAAATCGCTCGAGGCCTTTGTTGGGGCGCGGCCGAGATGCTCTAACGGACGATCGTCGGTGTCAAACCGCGGATCTCGGGTTGGCGGTCCCGATCAGGCGTCTAAGGTCGATGGTTACAGGAGACAGGAACACGATGTTTACCTGTGTTCGCCTCTCTATGGAGGTAATACCCTACTTCCTGCTTGATTGATCTTGATGAATATGAGTATTACAAGAGTTGATCTACGATGAGATCGTAATAGCTAAACCCTAGAAGTCTAGCCTGTATGACAATGGTAATGAGTATATCCTTTCCGGACTACACCCTCCGGTTTATATAGACACCGGAGGGTGGATCTAGGGTTACATAGAGTCAGTTACATAAGATGGAATCTTCATAGTTGGTCACCAAGCTTGCCTTCCATGCCAAGGAGAGTCCAATCCGGACACGGGTACAGTCTTCGGCCTTCGCATCTTCACACCACCAGTCCGCCCATGGATAACAGGCCGGACGCTCAAGGACCCCTTAGTCCAGGACTCCCTCAGTAGCCCCAGAACCAGTCTTCAATAGCGAGGTGTTCGTCACACAAATTGTCTTCGGCATTGCAAGGCGGATTCCTCCTTTAATGACTTTCAAGTAATGTATTCCGTCGTAGATTCAATGTCTCCCCTCAGCTTCTACTCGTTAATAACCTCGTATTCCACGTGTCGAGTGAATGCGGGAGGTCGGGGTATTTTTGCAAATAACACCCCACTCAGGCCAGGAAGAGCGCATATTTAAAGAGATCAGATCTTAGATCCATTCAGCATCCCGCCGAGAAAAATCCCCAAAGACTACTGGGAGAAGCCATTCCAACATGGCTAGCATTCCCAGTTCCTCCTCCGACTCAGAGAGAGGCGAGTGGGAGAGGTGTTCAGTGGCCCACAACTAATTAGAGAAGCTGCAAACGCAGGGATTTCTCCCCCCTGCAGATTTGGTCCCTGTTCGAGCAGGGCTAGCTTCCCTTAACGGTGAGACCCAGGCGGTGGGTTTTCCCAATCCATCAGGGGGGAGCGAGTTTGTTTCGTCCCTTATCTGCTAAGGGGCGTTGGGTTTCCAATCCATCCGTTCCTCTGGGGGCTTCTGGAATACTATGGCCTTCAGCTGCATAACTTTACTCCCGCCCATTCTGCATATTATGGCTACGCCGCTTGAAAGCGAACTGTTCCCGGGCATTGAGGCCCATTTCAAACTGTGGAGCAAGTTGTTCTGTCTTGTCCCGCGCAACCACTAGGGGTCAATATTTGAAGTGGGTGGAGCCGAAGTATGGCGCGTCGCCGATACCGGATACCTGTCCGGCACACCAAGGAAGGCATCTGAAGAATGGCCTTCCGAATGGTTCTATATAGAAGACATCTCTCTTCCCGACCCAGTTCGCAAGGGTCTCCCAGAATTTGCAAGCGTTCCGCTGAAGAAACGCATAGCTGGCGTCCCCGAAGTCTTGAAGAGGAGGACAGTGCGGAAGTTCATCAGCTCCTGGGCAAGATAAGGATGCTTGCCCAGTCCGGTTTTACAATAGTAGAGGTAATGGCGACCTCCATAGTGCGGGGGGTTCGGCCACTTCAATACAGAGGGCTCCCAATGTGGCACTACAACGGGGAGGATGAGGCCTCCCGTTGTGGTCGGAAAGGTCCGGACACCCCCGCCGCTCTAGCCAAGATACTGGTCGAGCTGTTCAAAAGGGAGGAAGAAGAATTTCTTCGCATCAATCATAGAGACGGGTACTCCATGTACAACCCTCCCAGCTGGGTAAGTCCTAACCCCTTTGCTTTTATTCACTCCGCTCTCTTAGCCATTTTTAACGAATTCCCCATCCGTTTATTTTGAAACAGCACTGGTGGAAGGTAACCGAGGGGCTTAATAGCCCTGCCCCACAGCCGGAGAACCACAACCAGCAGCTTGATCCTGGTTTCGAAGAGGACCCGAATATATTTGTGGTACTCACGGAAGGCGTGTTCTACCAGGCGAGCTATGAGAGCACGGAAGTGGCCATCATTGCCGATTATCCTGGTCTTCTCCCAGCTTCCCACGTAAGTAATCAGGAGAAATCCCCCTCGAAAGAGTTTCCTCGCACTGCCTCACCCGCCGCACTATCTCATGCTTCAAAGGGGAGGCGTTCGGCACGTCATGCTACGCCGGGGATGACTCCAAAAAGAGTGGCTCCCGCGCCGAGCAAGGCCTTGAAAAGGAAGGTCGGCGAAGACAAGGCATGTCCTTCGTCGAAGAGGTACGGATTTGAAGGTATGCTTTAGCACTCGTACCCAACCGTGATTGTTATGTTGGTCCTGTATCAGTAAAAAGGTTCGCCAGACTATGTCCGGGGATCCGGCCGGTCGCACCCCCGACAACCGGGATTTAGATCCCACCGGAGAGGTGGGGCCGCTATGGGGACGACGCCGGACTGTCCTTCGGTCGAGGGTTCGGGAGATATGTCCGTTACCAACTCGGAAGTAGAGAGCGCCATGAATCATCGGCGCTGGAGGGCTGTCTTGCGAGACCCCAAGTTCTCGGAAGAGGCATTCAATGCCTTCAGCTCGGCTGACGCATACATCCGAGCTGCTCGAGATGGGCTTAGAAAACCACAAAGCAACATTTGACAGATGTGCAGGTAAGTTTTCTTTGTCTGAAAAGGATAACCATATGCCCGTAGGCCCCGAGACTGAAAGCAGTTGGTACAAATGATTTAAGGATCGTTGTATAACCAGGTCCTTACCAAGAAGAATGGCCTGCTAGCCCAAGAGCTGGAGCAGTGTCGAGCATAGCTAAATGATGCTACCGTCGAACTGGAAAACTTCAAGAAGGCGTCTTCTGGTAACATTCCCCCCCCCCCCACCCCATTGAGGGACAAATAATTGTATACCAATTTGTACCAATACTGTTGTTGATCGCAAAATAGGATCGCCAGATCAACTTGAAGAGAAGTTGAAGGTCGCCCAAACGGGAGAGAAAGAGGCGAAAAGGCTACACGCCAGCGAAAGCGTAGTCTTGACCCGAGTCAGAGGGGAGAAAAACAAGCTTCGGGATTCCAACACTACATTGGGCGAAGAATTGAAAGATGTGCGGGCCTAGCTAGCCGACTCCGTGAAGGAATACAAGAAGCTGCGGGGTGGCATATTCAGTATGTGTCTGAACTATCTTTAGATTAGTTCGGAGATAAATGGAACTGATATGGTTATGATTGCAGGTATATTGACGGGTTATCCTGAAGAGGAGGTGTCTGGATCATCAAGTGATATACTGCAAGGGCTGTCGCAAGTGCACGAACAGGCTCGGCTGGCGATGCGGAGTGTTGCCAAGGCCCTATGGCCATCCGCCTCCCCTCCAGGAAGTATGGAGAAGCTTGTAGAGCTGTTCAAAGGAGCGCGGCAGTGTATCCGACTATGGAAGACATCGGCCTACCGAGAGGGCGCGCAAGAGGCCTGGGCCATGGTGAAAACGCGATACACCAAGCTGGACCCTAATCACTTGGCCCGTGTCGGACCGCTAGGGTCGAATGGGGAAGAAATTCCCGTTAGTTTAGTATATGACCAAGTAGAGGTGGCCGCCAAATATTCCCAACAGGATTGTAAGTTAGACCGCCTTTTGGACGGTGTAGAGGAGTGATACGTCTCCAACGTATTTATAATTTTTTATTATTCCATGCTATTATATTACCCCTTTTGGATGTTTATGGGCTTTATTTTACACATTTATATCATTTTTGGGACTAACCTACTAACCGGAGGCCTAGCTGGTATTGCTATTTTTTTTGCCTATTTCAGTATTTCGAAGAAAAGGAATATCAAACGGAGTCCAAATGGAATGAAACCTTCGGGAGCGTGATTTTTGGAAAACGTGATCCAGAGGACTTGGAGTGCAAGTCAAGAAGCAGCCGAGGCCTCCACGAGATAGGAGGGGCCCCCCTATAGGGCGCGTCCCCATATCTCGTGGGCCCCTCGGGTGGCCACCGACGTACTTCTTCCTCCTATATATACCTACGTACCCCAAAAACATCCAGGGGCACCACGAAACACAATTTCCACCGCCGTAACCTTCTGTATCCGCGAGATCTCATCTTGGAGCCTTCGCCGGCACTCTGCCGAAGGGGGAATCAACCACGGAGGGCCTCTACATCAACATCCTCGCCCCTCCGATGAGTTGTGAGTAGTTTACCACAGACCTACGGGTCCATAGTTATTAGCTAGATGGCTTCTTTCTCTTTTGGATCTCAATACAATGTTCTCCCCTCTCTTGTGGAGATCTATTCGATGTAAACTCTTTTTGTGTGTTTGTCGAGATCCAATGAATTGTGGGTTTATGATCAAGTTTATCTATGAATAATATTTGAATCTTCTCTGAATTCTTTTATGTATGATTAAGTTATCTTTGCAAGTCTCTTCAATTATCAGTTTGGTTTGGCCTACTAGATTGATCTTTCTTGCCATGGGAGAAGTGCTTAGCTTTGGGTTCAATCTTATGTGTCCTTACCCAAAGGATGTAAAGGGTTGCAAGGCACGATTGTATTGTTGCCATCGAGGATAACAAGATGGGGTTTATATCATATTGCATGAGTTTATCCTCTACATCATGTCATCTTGCTTAATGTGTTACTCGTTCTTATGAACTTAATACTCTAGATGCATGCTGGATAGCGGTCGATGTGTGGAGTAATAGTAGTAGATGCAGCAGGAGTCGGTCTACTTGTTATGGACGTGATGCCTATATACATGATCATGCCTAGATAATCTCATAACTATGCGCTTTTCTATCAATTGCTCGACAAGAATTTGTTCACCCACCGTAATACTTATGCTATCTTGAGAGAAGCCATTCTCGCCTTTGTCCAAGAATTTCACCAAGTTTGGGAATGTTATAATTTGCAATCTTGTCTTGATGAATTCCATTTATCTATAGGTTATATGGAGATGCCTAGTAATCATGTTTTGCCATGTTTAACCTGTACTTTAATGTCATGCTTTTTTGCTATGTTCTTAATCAGAAAGCATCATTGTTTCATGCCTCCAACATATCAACCGAAGTTCCCAAATCCCAAGATCACAACAAGATAGGATCAATATCTCACGAAACGTCAAAGGATCTCAGCATGTTGTTTCTCACATCTTCTCGCCACCCCGGCGCTCATGTGGACCAATCCACTGATGCTCAAGGTTCCGGTCCCAAAGATCACTAGGTTCAGATCCACAACCAATTGCCGGGTGGTAGTGGTAGTGGTAGTGTTAAGAGTGACATGGGCGGCGTAAGCTTGTGGCGGTAGCGGCAGCAAGCAGCCCTGACAAGAAAGTGATGCACCAAGCAGTTACAAAGATGGGGAGAGCTCAGGCATGTGCACGGAAGAGCAATGCAGATGCCCTAGCCACCGCAGGACAACACCTGCAACTAATTGACATGTAAGCCCGAGCCTTCGTGAGGAAATTACTTAGCTAGAGTGCAAAGGCGTATATAGAGAAAGTACCGGATCTATTGCTGGAGTGATTTCATGTACTCTATGGCATGGTAGAGCATTGCTAATCAATGAGATTCAGTTGTAATTGCTTAGACAATTTAGGTTGCATCATCCATCTCATTGCATACATGCATGATCAATATAATGTTCAGGGCAAACCTGCTCGACGAGTGCCTTTGTGCATCGCCGCTGCCTCGAGCATGGTAAGACAGAGTCTTCCTCTTTTAACACCAAAGAATCTTATTCATAATGTATACCATTTTAAATGGTTTTGCTAATTGGGTTGTAGGTTTGTAGTTTGGAAATTGAGCAAATTTAGCATAAGTTTGCTGCATTTTTAGTCCATATGCATATGAGGTGGTGTCAATCGAAGTTTAATTATGCCCAAATGATAAGTGCCACACGTTAGGTGTATGGCACTGCCCTAACGCTTTTCAACGGCAATTTCAGTTACGCAAGGATAACAAATTCGTGACACACAACAAGTTTCTGTCGAGAATAAACTTAAGCACTTAAAGTTGCCATGATTATAAACTAAAGTTTTCATCCTTATGTGAACTAAATTTGTCATAAAAACGTTGAATTGCTCGCACTGATATGTGGCACTTATCGTGGTCCTTATTATGAGGCTTTCTAACAATTTGTTTTCTTTGCTGCTATTTTTTATTTTATTTTACAGGGACGAATTAACATTGTTGTCTTCCTTATACAATATGTGACTTGCTACTACAACTATATGTTTAATGGATCATCCTGTAATACTACTAAAACTATAATGGGCCCAATTGACATATTCAAATCAACATCTAAGGTATCTGTAAGAACATGTATCAAACCATCAGCTAGCTAATGTGTCCAAGCAAAACATCAACCAAATGAACAACCAATAATAATGTGAGATAACATCATCAGCACATAATATTCTACTACTATAGAAGGAAAATAAAACCATTGAAGGAATAAAAACATCTACGGTAGATGGAAGTACTTGATAAAAAGAGAAAATTAGAGAAAAATAAGCAGTCAAATATGGTAAAAAATGCAGACACTTCAGATTAAAACTTTCATTAAAGTTGCATGATCTGGGAAGTACAAGTTTAGGCTAACCAAGGTGCAATTTTAGGTGACTGGATATTTCAGGCAACCGAGAAATAGTAAATCTGATTATTTATAAAGTAGTAAATGCTAGAGTGTGGACTTTATATAATTACCAAACAACATGACAGTTGGGAATAGGTAATGTTTTATTTAACATCCAATAACATAAGTACTCTCCCTTCACAAGTATAAGATGTTCTAACTTTTTCAGCTTGAGATGTATATAAACGCATTTTAGTGTATTTGTTTACTCATTTCAGTCTGCATATAGTTCACATTGAAATATATACCAAATATTTTATATTTGTGAACTGAGGGAGTATCTTTGAGAGATGCAACGATTTTTTTTTTCAGAAGATAATTGTTGATCAAAATATCTATTATCCATATTAAATCTGAGAATTTTCAATCGTTTCAAAACCAAGAAAACATGCATTTTGGTGGTGTTTTGATGATATTTGCACAATTGTGGTGGTTTTGCAATTTACTCCACAAATCTGGAGCAACATAGTGGAGATGCATGTGTAAATAACCTGAGGTGCGCTGCCATGCCCTTCCCTCCACATCCTCCACGGTTCTCCTCGCCTCTCGCCGGCCGTGGTGCCCATCCGCTGCCTCGTCCAACGCCGCAGCTGCTGCCTTGGCATTCACCAAGATAAATCATCAACGACCTGGCAGTCCAGCCATACCAACCGCTTCTCGCCACAAAGCCTCCACCATGTTGCCGTAACCTTCGCCAGAAGATGAGGGTTTAGGTGTCAAAATTTTCAGTTCGACAAGAGTCTTTTTAGTTTTGCCGAGATAAACCGAAAGCGCCGAGCCGGAGGCTAGTTTAGCGGCGCGCTTGACCCGATCGTGGATGGCACGACCGCACGTCACGGTGTGCGATGGGCGACGAGCGGGAGTGCTGGATGGCGGCACTCGCCACTGACGCGGCTCTGATTCTTCTCGCTTTTAGATCGTGAGACTGAAATAAAAGGTGAAACCGAAAAGCTGCAAAACTTAGCAAAGCAGAACTACTTCCTCTCGCACCCACTCTTGAGTTGAGCTCGGTGATCGCTCGAGCGAGAGTCGACGAGGTCTTCTCGACAATTGGTATCGAGCCCGCTGCTCGATCACCTGTGGAGATGGCAGACCCGACAGCCCGGCAAGAGCGTGGATTCAGGAACAGCGGCGGCGGCTCCGCGGTCGTTCACCAAAGACGCTGCCGTCTGCTGGAGCACGGATTGGGCTCGCCCGGCGCCGAGGCACGCCACTCACAACGCGGATTGGGCTCCTCGCCGGGCGTGTTCTGTCCGAGATCAGGCTGCCGAGATGACGCCCACGCGCCGTAAGCACGGCAAGAAAGGACGCTGGGGCACGATCAAGACAATGCGGTTGGGCGTGGCACGCGGCGAGGCTGGGCGACGCCGCTGCGCCGTCAAGACGAGGCGATCAAGTTCAACGACGGCGAGAGCATCGACGATTTCGGATGCTCGTTTTCTTCGTCACTCAACTTGAGTTGCTAGGTGACAAGATCGGTGAGCCCGCCATCGTCCTGCAAGTTCTCTCGTTGTCCCAAGGCGATTTCGCAGATGGCGGTACGATCGAGACCCTGGTCGCCTCAACACACCGGCGCCGAGGAGTTGATCGGGCGGCTCAAGGCCGCCAAGAGAGATACGATTCGACACGGCGCCGACGCCGAGGACAGCAATGGCAGCATCGCTTCGCTGAGGAGGAGTGGCGGCGCGCTTGCTGCGAAGGCGGCGGTCGACAGGCAGCAACGGGCGCGGGCGCCGTCGCGCAGAGGACGCGCAGCGACGCGGTGGGTTGCGGGCTGGATGCGCAAAGAACGGAGATAGATCTATTCGCCAAGCACGCAGGTTGGGCATCGCGCGAACCGTCAAGGAGCAGGTGGACTCGCGCAGACAAAGCGCGGAAGATGAAGAAGCTGGGTTGCTGGATGGCCTGTGTCTGTGGTCTATTCGAGAGCGGCGGCAACGACGTGCACGGGCGCCAGCCCACCTGCCGAGAACTGTATAAGCCACCTCGGGAGGATCGCACTCCGCCGGGCGGGTGGTACTGGACACGGGCGCCCAACCATATGATAGCAGCTCTGAGCGTTGCCTGGGCGACGCCTGGTTGCCAAGATTCGCGGTCGTGGGACGATCCTCCGTGTGCAAGATCGGCGAACACCTCGCGATCACGTGTACTTCATTCCCGCAGACAGAGAGCCGCTGCCGCATCGATCCGTGGAGGTTATCATTGCCGCGCAACGGTACCGACTGCCAATACGAGAAGTTTGCATCGCGACGAGTCTGTGTCTGGCCCGTGAGTGTATCGAGGCGGGACGGCACGCCGCACGGACACTCAACCGGCGTTTCGCGCAACTGCAAGGCATGGTGCGCGGATGCCTCGATCGGCAAGATCAGGCGACGCGTGCTTCCGGCTGCAAGCAACGACGGGCATCGTCAGCGAGAAGAAAGAAGCAGGCGGGCCGTGGAACGGCTCGAGCTGGTGCACTTCGTCAGCGATTCAGCCGGGCGACTCCAAGGAAGAAGCTCCGGGGATCGACGATATGCATCCAAGATGCAGCAATCTAGCGATGAGTCCACGCGAAGCTGAAGAGCGTATAGACGCAGTAAAGATCGCAGCAGTTATCGGGTTCGTCACGGCTCATCGTGGTCAACAACTTCACCGGCGCCATACTCACCGCAACAAAACGGCGGTTGAGCGCGAATGGCATGTGGTGGCCCGGAGCTTGCTGAAGGCGAGCGGCTCGGCGAAGTTCTGGGAGAGGCGGTCACCACGGCGCTTTTCCTCCGAACCGTCGCCAACGAAGAGTCTGGATGGGCAGATGCCGCTCGAGGCGTGGCACGGCGCAAACCGAGGTGCATTTTTACGGATGCGGGTGCACTGCCGGAAGAAACTTGACGACCGCAGCCGCCCATGATCTTCGCCGGCCAAGGCAGCAAGGCAATACCGACCCACGACCTTCGCAACAAGGCACGCCACCGCGACGCTGTCTTCACGAGGGGCCTGTGGAACCGGATCAGAAGGACGCCAACTGCCGACACGCCAGGATCGAACACCTTGCGAGCAGAGCTCAGAGCGGCAGAAGATGCAGCAGCCACCTCGCCCGCCCACGCCACCAACGCCCCAGCAACGCTTGCAGCATCGCTTTCCACAGGCAAGCTACTCCAGCACCGTCAGTCCTGAAGGTGGAACTGGTGTCGCCACCGACGCCGTTCAGCGACAACGTGCTCGGCGGCGGACGACATAGAGCGCGAAAGATTCGCATTCTCGCAGAATGCTGATTTCGCCCGCGGATGACCTCCGAGCTGCACTTCGCAGCAGAGAGGAGCTCGCCGTTCTCGAAGCGAGCAAGAGGCGAATGGAGGAGATATCGACCGACACCGACCTGGCATTCACCACGCCTCCCCGCCGGGACACCGCGATCGGTTTGAAGCGGGTGTTCAAAGTCAAAAGGACGCCAAGGAGAAGTACAGCATAAAGCCGGGTTGGCGGCGGTATGTCCAACAGCACGGCATCGACTACGACGAGTGTTTCGCTTTTGAATCCGCGAATGTTGCGGGCGCCGCGGGCGAACGCGGCTGGGCGGTTCACCACATGGACTCAATTCGCTTTCCTGAACGGAGAACCGAGGAGGAGGTGTACGTAGCAGCCGCCTCGGATTCAAGTCGCCGCAAAGAACACCTGGTGCTGTGCCTGAACAAGGCATTGTACGGGCTCAAGCAGGCACCCAGGGCCTGAACACCAAGCTCGACACGCGTTTGGGCCGAAGGCTTCACGCGTGCCCGCCAGAGCACGCCGTACGCCGGGCACGGCGACTCGCTACCGCCGCTGGCGCGGTACGCGGATCGATCTGGTGATCACCGGTCGACGCCGAGGAGATCAACAAGTTGTGAGATGTAAATCTATTCAAGATGTTCGGATTTTGATTGTCACAACGGAATTATCAGAAGATGCGCGATACAGCCCGCTTGGATGCAAGGTGTGCACACGCCCATGGAGCCGCGGGTTCGTTGTCCAGCAGAGCACGGCACCGCAGTTGATGCAATGTAGTATCGGAGCATCGCCGCAGCCGCGCTACTTGGTACACACGCCGCTCGACCTGACTTTTTCTGTCGGATACGCCTCGCGCTCATGGAGGCACCAACAGAAGAATATCGCACCGCTGTCAAACACATTCCGGTACATCGCCGCACGCTACAGCTGGGTGCATGTATGCCGAGGGAAAGACGCGCGCAACTTGTTGGTTACGTGATGTGATCCGGGGTGACATTGACGATCGGAAGAGCACCTCCGAACGCTGTTTCTCTTGGAGGTGGCGCAGTGACTTGGCAGTCTCAGAAGCAGAAGATCGCCGCTTCTCGAGCTATGAGTCCGAGTATGTTGCCGCGACCACGGGCGGCCTGCCAAGGCATTTGGCTGTCGCGCTGCTCGGTGAGTTCAGAGAATCAGAGATGTGCGGTGAAGCTCAAGGTAGATAACAAGTCCGCGATCTCTGGCAAAGAATCATGTCATGCATGATAGATCGAAGCACATTGAACTCCGTACCACTTCATCGAGACTGCGCGGAGAAGAAGAAGATCGAGCTCGAGTTCGTGGCAACAGTAACATCAGCTCGCAGACATGTTCACTGCCGCCGGACGGGTCCGACTACAGCAGCTACGCCAAGCATTGGAATGGTGGAAGCGATCCCTGAGACTTCAGATTAGGGTGATTGTTGTCGTAATCTTCAGTTTCATAAGACAGGGTTTAGGTGTCGAAATTTTCAGTTTCGACAGTAGTCTTTAGTTTCAGTTTCGCCAAGATAAACCGAAGGCGCCAGAGTAGCCTAGTTGGCGGGCGCTTGACCCGATCGGGATGGCACGACTGCACGGTCACGGCGCCATGACGGGCGCATTTAGCGGGAGTGCTGGGATGGCGGCACTCGCTACCTGATCGCGTCCGATTCTCGCTTTCTGTTAAATCATGTGAGACTGAAATAAAAGGTGAAAACCGGAAAAGCTGCAAAACTTAAGCGCAAAAACTACTTCCTCTCGCACCCACTTGAGTTGAGCTCCGTGATCGCAGGAGCGAGAGTCGACGAGGTCTGCCTGACACACCATTCCTCCAACGCTTGCCACCGTCATTCCTTTGGTCCACCTTCGCCTTGCTCTTCCTCTCGCTGGTGAAGAAGATGCGCCACCGGCGCTGCGCTGTCGCTGCTTCGCTGGTCGAGAACGGCTGCTCCACGCGGCAGCCGCCCCGCCACTACACCTACGGACAAGTTACAGGCTGCAGCCTACGGACTACCTATCCCTAACCAATCTCTCGCCTCTGATTTGTATGGTGGGGCCGCCATCATGATTTCCCAACTTTAATCACACGCCTGTCCGTAGCGCATCGTCTGTAAAAATCTGCGAGTAGTTGTAGCAAAGCTCCTCGGCGACATATATATGTACCATCGTTTAAGTGTAAACTACGGGTAGTATATAACCAGTATGTGCTGCTGATCGATCTACGGTCTACATGATCCTTCGTTTTATATTGCGTACCTTTCGTTGCTCAGCTGAGGGTGGCCATTGCCGGTCGCCTTCCCTTGGCCCCCGGCGCCATGGGTTGTCGTCACGGAATCGCTCGTAGACAGAGTTACCTGACGCGACGCATCGCATATGACCGGAACCACTTGCATCATACGAACAGACATTCCGTAGGCGAGGCCTGCATGCATGCACACGTTGTGTAGCCAGGTCCAGGTGTGCATCCGTGCACCAAAACACGGCCGTGCTGGTGAGCTGCCAATTTATAGGGCACTAGCTAGCTTGTAGACGCATGGACTCGAGGATTGGACGAGATGACGATGAAGGGGCAATAGGTGCACACGCATGAAATCATGAGATACATGGCGCGCGGCCCGCACACGTGTACGTCCTGGGCCCTGGCCCCGTGGGCGGAGGTGGATCCATGGATGCAGCCAGACGCCTGGGTTGCGACCAACGGTATGCAGTACGTGCATGCAGCTCAACAGCTAGCATACGATCGAGTTCCAGATACGTAGACAAAATGACAAGTGCAACCCGGTCGCTTGGTTCCCGTATGAGACGATAGTCGGTTGAGTAGTCGATCACATCCAGACACCGGCCAGAATATGTAGCCACGCCCCAGCCGCCACCGGAAGGGCGACTGAGTAGCTAGCTAGCTAGTATAGCTAGTCAATCGCCGCACACGACAATTTATCCAAGGGCAATTTTTGTCTTTATGTATGTATATGTACTACCATGTGTCCCATAATATAGAGTGTTCGACAAAAAACTATCATTTTAGAGGTTACCGTCCCACAGAACGATCACATTTTAAAAACTAATAAAAAAACTACCAAAATTTTCTAATTTCGTGACTAAAATCTATCACTTTTGAAAAATGGTCTGTTTAGACGATTTAAACATGTTTATGAATATGCAGGACCCACCCGTCGGAGCTGATGTAATGGCAAAGTCAACTCAGTTAAAAAATACAATTGTTCATCCAGGCTCCACACTGCACCCCTGCTCCATCCCGCACCTCTGCTCCATCTCCCGACCTCAAGACTCTCCTCCCGACCTCGATCTGGCCAGCGAGGCAGCCGCTGGTCAGCGGCACCAAGGATCCGACAGCACCCGCCTCCATCTCCTAGCGAGGCAGCTGCCGGCGCCAAGGATCCAGCGAGCACCCGCCCTCCATCTCCGGGCGAGGACGATGCCGCCCCAAGGATCCAGCGAGCACCCACCTCTCCATCTCCGGGCGAGGGCGAGCGCGACCTCGGCATCCAGCGCAGCACCGCCTCCATCTCCAGTGAGGACGCCGCTGGCGCCGCTGATCCGGCGAGAACCCCCATCTCCCGGTGAGGAAGTCGCCGGTGCCGGGATCCAACGCCACGCCGGGCGCCACTGCCTGTGAGACTGCTGCTGGTGGTTCCCGCCAACGAAGCGCGACGCCTCTTTCCATGCTCGCGCCGGCAAGCGCCTTGTCGCCGTGACCAGTAGGCCCAACTCCTCAATGTTCTCGGCGCGGAGACCTCATCACCGGGCGGCGTGGCAGTGCTCGGAGGTGTTTGTTGAAATGCCAAATAGAGAGAGAGGGACAAGGAAGAAGAAGATTGAAAGGACTTATGGGCCCCACCTGTAATAGCAGTCAAAATAAATGATGTTGACTTTGTCGCCATGTCAGCCCTGACAGGTGGGTCCCGCAATGTCATAAACGTGTTTAAATCGCCTAAACCGACCATTTTTCAAAATTGGTAGATTTTAGTCACAGAATTAGAAAATTTTGGTAGTTTTTGGTCAGTTTTAAAAGTAGTTAGGTGTGAGATGGTAACCCCTAAAGTGGTAGTTTTTTCAAACACTCCATAATATAAGACATTTTCCAAGCTATATTAGCTTGCCAAAACGTCTTATACTCATACGAATTCTATATGAGGGGCATACATATTCTAGTGATTCTTTCGTCCAACACATAATAAACGTGATTCTCTCATTTAAAAATAATATTCTCTCTAGTAACGTGACCCAGCCAAATCAAAGAATGATACGCTGCATAATTAACGTGATCTTCCCGTCCAAATACTCTCATACTCATATGAGTTCTACAGTGGCGGATAGAACATGAGAATATGAATCTTACTTTTAGCTCTGTGAGTTTGACACTCCATATTTATCACCTTCATCGCGGAACCTCGAAAGATAGATGACAACCGAGGGTGGGGATTGCGATTTGCAAAATAGAATCATGTGTCTAGTTTTTGGGGGTGTGGAGTAAAATATTGATGGGATTGATGTGAATCATTGTGAGAGGTGAAGGATAAGAGCATCTCAGTCCTGGCCCTCCAGGTGCTAAAATCGCTCCTCGAGCGCACCAAGAACTGCAGTTGGGGGGCATGATGCCCCAGTCGCAAGGCCCACGATATTTTTTAAAACTAAAATCCGTACAAACTAGGCGCAATTCAACCAAACTTCGTGAGTTCACCATATTTAAAATATTTACAAAAAAGAAAAAACGCTACTAGGCCCGCCGCCTCGCTGCTCGCTGCTCGCCGCCCATGAAGCTCTGCATGCCGAGGAGCTCAGAATTGTGCCGAAGTCGCCACCGCCGCCGCCGTCTCCGCTGCCGCCGCCCCTGCTGCAACCTCTCCAGGTTGGCGCGTGTTGACGGTCCGGGCGCCTCGCCCCGCCGCTATCGAGGATCACCACACCGCTTGCCCTCGCGCCCACACTTGCGGGCGGCAATCTCTCCAGGCACGGCGCTGCCGACCATCTCGCCGCGGAGGTAGTCGCCCCGCGCCCACTTTAGGGGCCCTCGCGGAGAAGCCGACCGACCATGGCCTCGCATCCTGGAGGCGGGCTCCGCTTTCGCCCACGAGGACAAGCGCCGTGAGGCGGGGACCGGCGGATGCGGGGCTGGGGTGCGGCTGACCGAGTGTCCGGGATCCGCTTGACGGGCAGAGGCATGGAGAGCCGACGAGCGTGCTGCCAGGAGGAGGACGCCCCGGTCCATGCGCCTTCGCCCATGAGCTCCCACGCCGGAGAAGGACGGGGAGAGGGATACCCAGCCTCGGGCGTGTTGCCGCTGTACTCGAGGACGGCTCCAGCGGCGTCGGGCACACCCCACCATTGGCGGCGGCCTTCGAGTTGAGCCTTCCGGAGGGCACGACGCCGCTGGTGGCCTCGAGCTGCTCGGGCGGGCGGCGACGGAAGTAGGGCTCTACAATGGCCGCCGTGACGTATCGGGACCTTCCTCGCCGCTATGTAGAGAGCGCGATACGCGACCGCGACGCCGCGCCGCTCTGGTGGGCGGTGGTGGCACCGACCCCGCCGGCGCTGATCCTCCACACCCCGCACCCGCATGTTCGCGGACGGATACTGCCTCATAGATGAGCCGAAGCCGCTTCGTAGGTGTCGGCGTCGGGTTGCCGCCACCGCTGCCGCTTAGGAAGCGCCGCCATGGTTGAACCGAGACGGCGAGGAGAGGGATGAACGGGCGCGGTGGGTGGAGAGTCGTGCGCCACCGGCGCCGCTTTGGGGCGGCTTATAGGCGGAGGTGCCAGACGCGATGGCCGCCAGTGCACGCTGTGGGATACCGAGGGACGGCATCGTCCGGTCTTCATTGCGCCGCCGTGAGGCATCAATGGAGGAGGCTGACCGACGCGGCAGCGCTGCAGCTTTGGTATTGATTCGCCGCGAACCGAGGCGATGAGGACGGACGGTTAGCGAGAAGAGCCGAAGTCGCTGCTGGGAGGGCCCGCCGACGCGGCTAAAACGATTCGACCGGCGCTCTAAGCGCCCCAGCGGTTGGTTTATTCGGGTCCGCCGGTGCTAATTTCGCCCGAGCCGGGCGAAAATGGGCCTTTGGGCGCGTCGCCGATTGATAAAGGGGGGAAAAATGGGGGGGGAAAAATTTTTTTCCCCCCGGGGGGATTTTTCCCCCCCTTTTTTTCCCCAAAAACCCGGGTTTTTAAAAAAAAAAAAAAGGGGGGGGGGGTTAATTTTAAAAAATTTTTTGGGGGGGTTTTTTCCCCAAAAAATTTTTTTTTTTTAAAAATTTTGGGGGGGGGAAAAACCTTTTTTTCCCTTTAAAAAAATTTTTTTTTGGGGAAAAAAATTTTTTTGGTTTAAAAAAAAACATTTTCCAAAAAATTTGGGGTTTTTCCTTAAGGGGGGGGGGGAAAAAAAAAAAAAAAAAAATTAAAAAAAAAAGGGAAAAAAAAATTTTTTTTTCCCAAAAAAATTTAAATTTTTTAACCCTTTTTTTTTTTTTTTGGGGAACCCTTTTTTTTTTTTCCCAAAATTTTTTTTTTAAAAAAGGGGGTTTTTTTTTTAAAAAAACCTTTTCCCCGGGAAATTTGGGCCTTTTTTTTTTTTTTTTTAAAAAACCAAGTTCCAAATTTTGGGGAAAAGGGAAATTTTTTTGGGGGGGGAAAGGGTTGGGGTTTTGGGGGGGCCCCCAAATTTCCCCCAAAAAAAAAAATGGAAAAGGGGAATTTTTTTAAATTTTTGGGGGGGGGGGGGGCCCCCGGAAGGAAAGGGTTTTGGGGGTTTTTTTTTTTTTAAAAAACCCCAAACCGGGGGCCCCTAAAGGAAAAAAGGGTTTTTTTTAAACCCCTTTGGCCCCTTTTTTTCCCCCCAAAAAAATTAAGGGTTGGGTTTTCCCCAAGGCCCAAAAATTTTTGGGGGGAAAAAAAAAAAAGGGGGCCCCCCCTTTTTCCCTTTTTTTTTTTTAAAAAAATTTTTTTTCCAAACCCCTTTGGGGCCTTTTTTGGGTTAAAAGGGAACCCCCCCCCCTTTTCCCCTTTTAAAAAAAGGGAAAAAAAACCCCGGGGCCTTTTTTTTAAAAAAAGAAAAGGGGAATTTGGGGGAAAAAATTTTTTGGGGGTTTAATTTAAATTTTAAAATTTTTGGGTTTTTCCCGGGGAATTTTTTTTTTTTAATTTAATTTTGGCCTTTAAAAAATTTTAACCCCCAACCAAAGGGGAAAAAAATTTAAAAACCCCTTTTATTTTTGGGTGGTTTAAAAAAGGGGAAAAAAAATTTTTTAAAAAAAAAAAAAAAATTTAAAAAAAGGGGGGGAAAAGGGGAAAAAACCCTTTTAAAATTCCAAAAACCCCCCCTTTGGGGGGGAACCGGGGCCCCCTTTTTTTTGTTTTGGGGGGAAAAATTTTTAAAAATTTTAAAAAAAAAGGGGGGGGAAAAACCCCCAAAAAAGGAAAAAAAAAAAAACCCAAAAAGTTAAAAAGGGGCAAAATTTTTCCCCCAATTTTCCCAATCGGGGGTTGGAAAGGGGTTTTTAAAAGGGGGGTTTTAAAAAAGGGGGGGGTTTTTTTTTTGGGAAAAAAAAATTTTGGAAAATTTCAAAAAGGCCCAAAATTTTGGAAAGGGGTTTTAATAAAATTTTTCCCCTTTCCCCAAGCCCAAAAAAAAAAAAAAAGGAAAAAACCCAAAAAAAAAAAAAAATTAAAGGGAGGGAAAGGGAAAGGGAAAAAAAATTTTTTTCAAAACCAAATTTTTTCCCGGGGTGGCTTTTTTTAAAAAAAGGTTTTTTCCCCAAAATTTTTTTTAATTTTTCCCTTAAGGTTTTTAAAAATTTTTTAAAAACCTTTTGGGTTTCAAAGGTTTTAATTTTAAAGGCCGAGGTTTTTAAAAACCAAGGAAAAACCCCCTTTAAACCCTTTTTTGGGTTTAAAAAAAATTTTTTAAAAGGGGAAAATTTTAAAATTTTGGGGGGTTTTTGGGGTTTTTAAAAAAAAGGGGGCCCTTTTTTTAAAAGGGGCCCCCGGGGGCCCCCCCAAAAAAAAAAAAGGGGGGAAAAAAAAAAAATTTTTTTTTTTAAAAAAAAAAAAAAAAATTTTTTTTTTAAAAAAAAAAAAATTTACCTTTGGTTTCAAAAAATTTAAAAAATTTTTTTAAAAATTTGTTTTCCCCCAAATTTTTGGGGTTTTTTAAAGCAAAATCGGGAAAAACCAAAAAAACCCCAAGAGTTTAAATTGGTTTCCCGGATTTTTTCCCCAACCCAAAAAAGGTTGAAGGCCCGGGGAAATGGTTTTAAATTTTCCCTTTTTTAAAAATTTTTTTTTGGGGTTTTTAAAAATAAATTTTAAAAATTTTTTTTAAAAATTTGGGAAAAAAAGCCCAAAATCCAAACCGGGTTTTTTCCCCAAATAAGGCCCAAAAACTTAAAAAAAAAAATTTTTAAAAAAAAACCCAAATTTTTGGTTTTAAAAAAAAAAAACCCCCCTTTTGGAAAAAAAGGGGGGGAAAAAAAAGGGAGGGCCCCGGGCCAAAAACCCCGGGGGGCCCAAATTTTTCCCCCTTTTAAAAAAAATTTTGAAAAAATTTTTAAAAAAAAAAAAAAAAAATTTAAAAAATTTAAAATTTTCCCCAAAATTTTTTCAAAATTTTTTTTTTTTTTTTTTTTTTAAAGGGGGGCTTCCAAAAAATTTTTTTTTTAATTTTTTTGGGGAAAAACCCCACCCAAAGGTTTTAAACCCCCTTAAATTTTTTAAAAAACCAATTGGGTTTTTAAAAATTTTTTGGGGGAAATTTGGGGGAAAATGTTAATTTTTTTTTTTAAACCCAAAACCGGGGTTTTGGTTTGGGGTTTTGGTTTTTAAAAAAACCCCGGAACCCCCAAGGGGAATTTTTCCCCCCCAACCCCAAAAAACCCCTTTTTTTTAGCCCCCCGGGCCCTTTTCCAAAAGGGGGGAAAACCAAAAAAATTTTTCAAAAGGGTTAAAAAACCCCCGGTTTTGGGGGGGGAACCCCAAAAAAACCCCCCCCCCCAAAAAAGGGGGTTCTTTTTAAAAACCCCCTTTAAAAAAAGGGGCCCCTTTGGGCCCGAAAAAAATGGGGTTGGTTTTTTTCCCAAAAACCCCTTTTTTTAAAAATCCCCCCCCAAAAGAGGGGGTTTTTTTTTGGGGGGGGTTTAAAAAAAAATTTTCCCAATTTTTGGGCCCGAAAACCAAATTTTATTTAAAAAAAGGGGGGGGGAAAAATCTTAAGAAAAAAATTTTTTAAAAAAATTTTTTCCCCCCCTTTTTTAAAAAAAGGGTTTTTTAAAAAAGGAAAGGGGTTTTTCCCCCAAAAAAACCCCGGGAAAAAATAAAAAACAAAAAAAAACCCCCAAAAACCCAAAAAACAAAAAACCCAAAGGGAAAAAACCAAAAAATTTAAAAAAATTTTCCTCCCCCCAAAAAACCTTTTTTTCAAAATTTTTAAAAAAAAGGTTTTAAACCAAAAAAAATTTTTTTAAAAAAGGGAAAAAAGAAAAAAAAAAAAATTTTTTTTTCCCCCAAAAAACCTTTAAGGGTTTTTAAAAAATTTTTTTTTTTAAAAAAAATTTTTTTTTTCCCCCAAAACCAAAAATTTTTTTAAAAAATAAAAAAATTTAAAAAAAAAAAAAAAATAAATTTTTAAAAAAAATAAAAGGAAAAATTTTTTTTAAAAAATTTCCCAAAAATTTTTTTTTTGGGGGGGCCCCCCAAATTTTTAAAAAACCACCAAAAAATTTTTTTAAATCCCCCAAAAAAAATTTTTTTCCCAAATTTTTTAAAAAAAATTTTTAATTTTTTTAAAAAATTATTTTCCCCAAAACCCCCAAAAAATTTTCCCCAAAAAAAAAAAAAAATTTTTAAAAAATTTTTTTTTAAAAAAAAAACCCCCCAAATCCAAAAAAATTTTTTTTTAAAAAAAAAAAAAAAAAAAAACCCCCCCCCCCGGGGGGGAAAAAAAAAAAAAGGGGGGAAAAACCCGGTTAAAAAAAAAAAAAAAAAAAAAAACCCCAAAAATAAACCAAATTAAAAAAAATTTTTTTAAAAAAACCAAAACCCCAAAAAAAAATCCCCCCCCCAAACCCAAAAAAGGGGTTTTTTTTGCCCCCTTTTTTGGGGGGGAAAAAAAAGGAGGGGGTTTTTTTTGGGGGCCAAAAAAAAAAAAAAAAAAATTTTTTTTTTTTTCCCCCCCAAAAAATTTTTAAAAAAAAAAAAAAAGGAAAAAAAAAGGGGAAAACGGGTTTTTTTTTTTAAAAAAATTTTTTTAGGGGGGGGGGGAACCCAAAAAACCCCCGGGGGGGGGTTTTTTAAAAATTTTTTTAAAAAATTTTTTTTCCCCCGGGAAAAAAACCCCCCCCAAAAAACCCCAAAATTTGGGGGGGGGCCCCCCCTTTTTTTGGGGGGGGGGGGGCCCCCCCCCCTTTAAAACCCCTTTTTTTTAAAAAATTTTTTTAAAAAAAAAAAAAAAAAAAAATTTTTTGGAATTTTTTTTAAAGGGGGTTTTTTTTAAAAAAAAACCCCCTTTTTTTAAAAGGGGCCCTTTTTTTTTTTAAATTTTTTTGGGGGGGGGGGGAAAAATTTTGGGGGGAAAATGGTTTTTGGGGGGGGGGGGGGGGGGAGGGGGGTTTTTCCCTTCCCCCTTTTTTTTCCCCGGGGCCCCAAAAAACCCCTTTGGGGGGAAAAAAATTTAAAATTTTCCCCAAAAAAACCCATGGGGGGGCCTTTTGGGGGAAAAAAAGGGGGGGGGTTTTTTTTTTGGGGGTTTTTTTTTTTTTTTTTTTGGGTTTTAAAAAAAAAAATTTTTTTTTTTGGGGTTTTTTTTTTTTCCCAAAAACCCAAAAAAAAAATTTTTTTTTTTTAAAAACCAAATTTTCAAATTTTGGGGTTTTTCCCCTTTTTTTTTTCCCCCCCGGGGGTTTTGGGAAAACCCTTTTTTAAAACCCAAAATTCCCTTTGGGAAAAAACCAACCAAAAAAAAAAACCAAACCCAAAAAATTTGGGAAAAAATTTTAAAAAGGGAATTTTTTGGGGGTTTAAAAGGGGGGGTTTTTCCGGGGCCCCCCCCAAAAACCTTTGGGCCCCCCCTTTTTTTTTTTTCCCCTTTTTTTTTGGCCCAAACCCCCGGGTTTCCGGTATCCCTTTCCCCTTTTACCCCCCTTTTTTTAAAAAACCCCTTTTTTCCAAACCCCCCCCAAAAAGGGGAACCCCCCTTTTTAAAACCCCCCTTTTTCCCGGGGAAAAATTTGGGTTTTGTAAAAACCCCCCCCCCCCGGGGGTTTTTCCCCCTTTTTAAAAAAAAGGGGGGGGTTTTTTCCCCCATTCCCCAAAAAATTTTAAAAAGGGGGGGTTTTTTAAAAAAAAATTTATTTTTCCCCACCAAATTTCCCAACCCCCAAAAAAATTTTTTATTTTTTTCCCCCCCCCCTTGGAAAAAAAAACCCTTTTCCCAAAAAAATTCCCTTTGGGAAAAAAGGGGGTTCCCGGGGAAAAATAAAACCTTTTTTCTTCCCCCGAATTTTTTTGGGGAAGGGGGTTTTTTTAAAAATCCAAAAAAATTTTTTTTAAAAACCCCAAAATTTCCCCCCAAAAAAAAAAACCCCAAAATTAAGGCCCCCCAAAAAATTTTCCTTTTTTTTAAAAATTTTTCCCAAAAATACCCTTTTCCCATTGGGGAAAAAAAAATTTTTTTTTTTTCCTTTTTTTTTTATTAATTTCCTTTCCCCCGGGAACCCAAAATTTTCCCCAAAGGGAAAAAACCCCGGTTTCCCAAAATTTCCCTTTTTCCCCCCCTCCCTTTTTAAACTCCGGGGGTTCCCCCAAAGGAATTAAAAATTTTTTCCCCCCAAAATTCCCCCGGGGAAAAACCCCAAAAAATTTTTTTAAAAAACCCCCCCCCCCCAAAAATTTTTCCCAAAATTTAAATTTTTTTTTCCGGTAAACCAACCGGGGGAAAAAAAAAAAAAAGGGGGGGGGGGGTTTTAAAAAGGGGGTTTGTTTTTCTTCATCGAAGGTTTTATTTCGGTTTTTTAGTTTCGTTTTTTAATTAGTTTCGGGTTTTTTTCCGGTTTAGGTTAAATAGCGAACGTTCGTTCGTTCGTTTTTAACGAACGCATTCGTCAGATTAGTTTTGTTAACGAACGTCCGTTCGTTAACCCGTTCGTCGTTTTTCTTTTTCTCGGATTTAATCCGTGATTTTCCTGATCGCGATTCCTGATCTGATTTTCGTTTTATTATAACTTTTCGCTCGTTTATCGAATAAAGGCGATTCAAGCGCTGGAGTTTCGTCTCGAAACTCGCTTCGAATAATCCACTTAAACAAGTTTTTGCTTCTGTAAAATTTGACTTAGATCCAGATTAGTAAAACGAAGTTGTTTTCTTCGCCGTTTGACTTTCATTGCTTCGTTTGATTTGATTCTTTTGCAAACGGAGTTCTTAAGTTGAACTATCTGGTTAGATCTATTCGAGTTTTACCTGTGCATTAGATGAGTACTTATTGTATGCTTGTTTGTTTGTTGCGTGATAGAATACCCAAGTGCGCGCTTTGTTACGTGTCTCTAGGTTTCATGGATCATCGACAAGGCAAGTAACACTTTGATCATACCTCTTCTCATACCTAGTTTTTATGCATTAGATCTATCCTCAAACACTTGCATGATTAGGATCTAATTAAATTGTGGGTTATGGGAAGTAGATGAGGTAGTACCTATTACTGTTTTATTATAAACCCTTGGGAGTTACTTCTCGTTTGCTTATTATGCCATGCTATGCTAGTATACGTGGATTGGGTGAGTGAATCCATGATGATGTGAGATTGTTATTTAATGGTTTATTTAAGGTGGCAACTTAAACACACATCCGGGTGGATTGAGGCACCTGGTTTCTATCAGGACTTGTGCATATTTCTTGGACCGCCACCTGTGCTCAAAGGGATCATGAGATTATTCAAACTATAAACTTCCGTGTGCAGCCAGAAGCCATTATGGGCTCTAGCGTAGTTGACTAAGTTGTGCGAACTCTTACGGGTAGGCTAGCTGATGTAGGGGATGTAGGTTGGTACGGTCTACCCACATGTAAGGTGCTAGCGCTTGTGAAAGACTATGTCTCGGTCATTCGTCTCTCAAACACCATGTAGTGCGAGAAACCAAACGGAGGCGATCGAGTCTTGTGGGGAAAAGTGCGCAAACCTCTGCAGAGTGTATAAACTAATCATGGTTAGCCGTGTCCCTGGTTATGGACATCTTGAGTATCTAGTACCTGGATATCATGTGAATCTCATCATGTTACTTCTAAATTAATATTGTTGGGTTTTTAATGAGTACTTTTAATTGGGATTGAGAATGCTGTCAACCATTCTCTATGTTTCACAACCAGCATGATAGTTAAATAAATTTAATCCTTTGCAGTAGGGAAAAATTGGCTTTATGCAAAACTGTAACCATAGAGCTTTCCACCAGCCATATATGCATGTAGTATAGGCTTATTCATTCCATTATTCTCTATGTGTTACATTGCCAGCATATTCCATGTGCTGACCCGTTTTCGGGCTGCAACGTTTCATGTTGCAGACTTTTCAGACGACGAGTAAGGTGCATAGGTCGTGGTTCTATACTCAGTGATGCCGTTGGAGTTGATGGACTCAATTATTCTTCCAAGCCTTCCGCTGTTATCGTAGTAGATGGCCTTAAGCCATATTTATTTTATTAAGTTCTCTCTTGAGACATTCGATTATAATAAGTGTGTGATTGCTACTCTGTTATAAATCCTTCGAGTACTGTGTGGTGTCAGCATTACTGATCCAGGGATGACACTGAGCACAGAGATCAGACTGTTTGAGGTCTGGTCGCTACAGAGCTCCAATCTCAGAGGGGCTCTGAAAGTGCGTTATATCGACTAGAGGGGGGTGAATAGGCGATTTTTATGAATTCTTCACTGAGGAATTTGTCGGTGAGGAAATTCCTTAGCGAAGAACTACTTGCAGCAGAATAAGTACTCAGAAGTAAGCATAAGAAAATGCGGGCATGGTCATCATGATGAAATGAAGACAAACAAAGAGTACAGAAAGCGTAAACACAGGATAGCACAAGATGAAGACAAACAGACTGAAGAAATTGAACTGAGGAAATTGAGAAAGTCTTCAGTCAAAGTCTTCAAACACATATATGAATGAACACTTAGCACAGTAATGAGGAAATGAAAGAGTTGAGGAAATAGAACCAGTTAGGTTGGTGAAGACAATGATTTGGTAGACCAGTTCCAACTGCTATCTCAGTTGTACGTCTGGTTGGAGCGGTGAGTATTTAAATTCGAGGACACACAGTCCCGGACACGCGATCGCGAGCACGCAGCTCAGACACCAAGTCCTCACCATATTCTCCTTGAACTAAGGTCACACAGACCTCGCCCAATCACTCGTGGTAAGTCTTCAGGCGACTTCCAAACCTTCACAGACTTGGTCACTCGGCGATCCACAATTCCTCTTGGATGCTCTAGACCATGACGCCTAACTGTCTGGAAGAAGCATAGTCTTCAAAGGTAACAAGCATCAGATCCACGCAGGATCAATCTCTTGATGATGCTCAATCACTTTGGGTTTGTAGGGGTTTGGTTTTTGGGTTTTTCCTCACTTGATGATTTTCGCTCAAAGTCCTCAAAGGATGGGTTGCTCTCAAATGACAAGTGTCAAGTTTCTCTCGGAGCAGCCAACCAGCTAGTGGTTGTTGGGGCGGCTATTTATAGCCTAGGGAGCAGCCCGACATGATAAGACATAAATGCCCTTCAATGATATGACCGTTAGGTGGATAAGATATTTTGGGACAGGTGGCAAGAAGACAAAGAACGGTCGGAAATTTGACTCTCAAATTCCTCGGGGCTATCATGTTCCTCATCGTAGGCAATCCGCCTTTGGCGAATTCCTAACTCCTCGGTCATAACAAATTCTCGGTGACTGGAAGAACTTCGTCTCTGTCCTCAAGAAATTGACTGAATCTGTATGAGATTTCCAAAGGCTTCACTCAAAGGATTGGTAGGTGTAGGATTTTGAGTTGAGCATCACATGGAAATTTTTCCTTAGTATTTCCTCGACCCCTTTAACGAAGACGGTGTTTCCTATGACTCAAGAAAGAGAAAACGAAACTACGAAAACAAAAGTCTTCACGCTTCATGTTCCTCAAATGAATACCAAGTCTTCAAGGTCACACCAATTTCTTCACTTTCAAAGTCTTCGTAAAGTCTTCGAATATCAAAGTCTTCATCGAAGAACTTCATTTTAGGGTCAACTTTCACCGTAAATATCAAACTCCTCATAGACTTATAGACCTGTGTACACTCATAAACACATTAGTCCCTTAACCTATAAGTCTTCAATACACCAAAATCACTAAGGGCACTAGATGCACTTACAATCTCCCCTTTTGGTGATTGATGACAATATAGGTTAAGTTTTCAACGGGATAAACATATGAAGTGTAAATACTGATGTTGAGGAATTTGATTGCAAGATATAAAGAACTCCCCAAGATGTGCATAGTGAGGAATTTGCTTTTGAGGCAGTGCACATTTGAAGAGTTGAATCATGGAGATCTCCCCCTATATCTTGTAATTCATACACGCATTTGACATATAATATGAAGAATTTGAAATGCATGATGAAATATGGTGCTTGATGAAATTCAGCATGCGTGCGATAACATTAATGAGGAACAAGCATGCAGAATAACGCATCAAGAGTATCAGAGCTTACTGCATCAAAAGTATCAAAGCACCATCGGGTTTAAGATTACAACTCGATCCAATAAAAGTTTCGGAAGAACGAGAGTTGTAACTTAACAAAAAAATTGCCCATATAATAGACCCGCTTGAATACTAACTCAAATTTCTCCCCCTTTGTCATCAAATGACCAAGAGGATCGAAACTGAGGACTAACGCCCCTAAAGAATTTCAAGTTTATGAAGGAGCGCCAGCGTTGTTGGGTTCGGTTGTTGTAGTGGGGCCTGCTGCAGTGTCGTCCAAGTCTTCATTTTCATCAGTTTCTCGTGATGAAGAATAGGAGCTGGCCACCAAGGAAGGAACTTTGACCTTCTTGTATTTCTTCAGAGGAGGTGCAGACCAGCCAAATTCTTCCTTGAGACCCATTGTCGCCGCTTCTTCCGTGTTGTAGACATTTGAAAGAACAGCCAGTGCGTTTGAAGGTTTCATGGAGGTAGTAGTGGTTTTCTTCACCGCATTGTGTGTAGAGGTCATGTTGTGAAGAATTGAACCAAACCGACGCTTGACCCATTTATGATTGCGATCAACCTTCCGATGAAGACCGAGGAGTAACTCACGATCAGTCATCACCGTGGTGTGTGGCTTGAGGACTTTGCTTCTTGAGGTATTTGCGGCGAGTCATGTGTGGCGAGTCATCATTGGTGGAGTAGGATGCAGCTTTGTGAAACTGTCCATCCAATGGACGAGTGCCTTCATCGATCACAGCAGTTGCCTTGCCCTTGTCATCAGCTGAGGTAAATGTCCGTTTGAGGACTTCAATCAGGGGAAAGTAACTGCAGTGGTTCAGAGTATCAGCCTTGTAGTTGAGTGAAGACCTTGTCCTGATGAACCTCATAATCCATGGTGCATAAGGCTTCAGCTCAAAAGGTGACATAGCAATATTCACCAGAGTCCTCATGAAGAAATCATGGAAGTTGACGGGAACGCCATGAATGATATTGAAAAGCATATTCTTCATGATGCCAACGACTTCTTCATCATTTGAGTCGTGGCCTTTGATAGGACTCATTGTCTTCGTCAGAATCCGATAGATAGTCCGAGGCACATACAATAATTCCTTGACGAGGAATTTGGTTCTTGGGGCCTGCCCTGGTTTCAAAGGCTTCATCAGCACTTGCATATAGTGATGTGAAAGCTCAAGTTCGTTGTAGATACAACGAGCACCATCAAGGGGAGGACTGAGTGGTAGAGCACGAAGCAATTCATTTTTGGTGCCTTGTAGTGAGTATTTTCGGACATCCAGCCTAACACCCATGAGTTCACGTCTTGGCGTCTCCGTGATGTGCAGCGTTGCATAGAATTGAAGAATGAGTTCTTTATTCCAATCACGGATGTCAGCAGAAATTCGAAGTCCTCGTCGTGAAGAACACCGAGGACTGGCTCAAGCTGGCAGAGACTCCATGTCCACATGAGGAATATGTGCATGATCAAGACTTTGTCTTTGTTGAAGAGCACCGAGGAATAGAAATTGGCTTGACTAGCAGTCCGTAAACGCCTCTTCCGTATGCGAGCAGAATCATATGGATTGTAATCATGAGGAATACGTGCTTTCGCCAAGAAATCTTCAGCCTTGAACTTTTGCTTTGTTGAGAAGGGATTCTTTGGCTTTGGCGGTGGAGTGTCGATGAGTTGCATCACGACCTCTGGAATCGCAATCTCAGGTTCTTCAGTCGAGGAATTTCTTGTTCCTCTACAGTGTACCGAGGATCAGCAGAAGAGTTCATCGGCGCTAGTGGCTGGAATTTCTTCATGGACAGATGAAGTGGGATGAGTTTCTTCAGAGCCCATTAGAACTGTTGGAGCAGGGGACTGAGGAATCTGTTGAATTGGGGTGAAGAGTGGAGAATTTGGATGCTGACTTTCCCAAAAGTCATCGTTCATCACTGGCGTTGTGCTTCCAATATCCACATCTTCTTCAATTTCCTCAACACCGGCCTCTTCAGTTGTGAACTGAGGCATAGGCGAGGAAATGATTGGGGTTGAAGGGATTGCTTCCACTTCAATTTCTTCATCAATCTGCTCTGACGAAGCAGCAGAATGATCTTCTTTATCAGATCCGCTTGGGATCTCATAATCTTCACCAAAAGGAACAATGTCCTTTGATGGAATTGAGGAAATTGGAACAACATCAATAGGATTTTCAAAGGAGCTGGTCATTGGCTTCATTTTCTTCGCAGCCGAAGAATTTGACGCAGCTGATGCTTTCCGTTTCTTCACTGCATCTCGTTCTGCAGCCTTTGTCTTCATCACATCAGAGGCAGGTGGAAGATTTGGAGTTGGCGTTGGCGCAGGAGGAGCTGAGGAATTTGGTTGATTTTCCTCAGGCGCAACTGATGCAGTTGCCCTGACTTGTTCAGTTTCTTCAGGCGCACCACTAGTGGATGCCCTGGCAATTTCTTCAGCGGCTAGAATGGAGTCATCAGCCCTGGAACTAGCATTGTCATCAGCAGCCTGAACTTCATCAGCGGTGCTGGCATGTTCTTCAGTCTGCTGAGCTGAGGGTCTAGCCTGAGGAATTTCATGTTGCGTTGGGGCAGCAACATTGGTGAACTTCTTCGTCAGGTTGACGAATCTGACTTTGGCTCCTTGCCAATCAACATAATAGGAGTTAAATTTGTTGCTGAGGTCTTTGATGTCAGCCTGCATCTTGATAAGTTCCTGAGTTTTCATCTTCACAACGTTTTTCTTCAGCAGTTTCTCCTTTCTGTACTGTGATTTCTTGATCTCTCTGGCCGTATCAAATTTCCATTTCTCCTCTTGGATGAAATGAGTCAGCATGTGACTTTGGCGGTGTCAACTTGAAGTCGAGCATAGGAGTGTTTGGGTCCTTGTGCCAGAGATCAATGTAGTCTAGGATCGCTCTTGGATCCAACAGCAGTGGCACAGGTGTGCCTTTGGCTCTAGCGGCCCTTTCTTGGCGGTCTCTGATGATTTCCGCAAGTTCATCATCATCAGCCTCATCATCTTCAGGTGGATCTTGGAAGGCGACATGTTTCTTCTTGGGACTTGGCCGATGACCTCGTCTAGCTGTGGCCTTAGTCTTCAGCAGAGTCGGGCCAGATGAAGAATTTGGTGCAGCTCAGAACTTGTCAAACACGGAGGCAATGGAGATGCTGCAGTCCTTGGCACGTGGCGGATGCACAGTGAGGACTTTGTCTGAACTGCCGAGGACTTTGTAGGAGCAGGTGAGGACTTGGGAGGAGCAGGAGCAGCATGAGGAATTGGTCGTGAGGGCTGGTGAGGAACTTGGCCGTGAGGGCTTGTTGGTGAAGCACTTGGCTTGTAAAGGGCTTCTTTGCCATAGATTTTCTTGGCTTGACAGAGGCCTCGATGGCAGCAGCAGAGAGCAGAGTCCTCATTAAATTTCTTCACAGCCTCATTGGCTTGTCTTGCCAATTTGGCTTGGCGCTTGGCCCATTCTTCAGAAAGTCCTCACCACGCTTGATCTTTGGTGGGGTCGACTTCTTGACCAGGTGCCAATGGAGCTCTTGGGCATGGAGGATTGAGAGCTAATTTCTTCATGTACTTTGGAGTTACATATTTGTACTCCTCCATTCCTTGCCCATCTCCTTTCAATCCTTTGAATGCGCACCTTGCGCTGATTTTTGTTTTCTTTGCGAACTCGGCTTCATCAGTGTGCAATAATCAGCATATATTTCCTCGGGGATCTCAAACGCAGTCATGACCTCAGGCCTCTTTCCTCCTTCTCGTGGCTTCTTTCCATCGCCATATTCTTGGTGAGGAATTTGAACAAGCGAATTCTCCAAGAAGTATGCAACTTTTCTTCGAGGAACGCTGCAAATGAGTTAAGTTGATGAGAACCTAGAGATTCAGCAGCGGACATGAGTACTGTGAAGCAGTATAGTTGCGAGGAATTTGGAGAGGTCATATGCATTCTCGTAAGGTTTTCAAAAAGAACTAGTTTGAGGAATTTGATCAGATGAGCCTTGAAGAATTTCACTAAGCGATCTTTGTCTTAGGTTCCATAGTTGTATAGATCGAGGATCCACACAATTGAGGAATCTTGAAGAAAATCATTGCTTAGAGAAACGAATCAAGAGCATATTTTGTTTGAGGTGTTCATATGTGTGAAGATTTGAAGAATAAACACCTTTGAAGATTTTCAGGTAGGTTTGAGAATCAAAGCGAGTAATAAAAGTAACTTTTAATTACCCGAAGTGAAGAACACGACGAACTGATAAGAACAGATGGGAAGTTCGTCAGGTTAGATCTTCCACGCCCTAACTTGGCGAAGGAAGACAGCTACGGTGGCGGCGGAGTGAAGATTTCCGCGGTCGGCGCGAGTACGTCGGTGACGAGGTCGAGGCAGTGAAGCTTTTCCTCACCGGCGACGATGGAGTAGCGGCAGCGCTAGGGTTTGAGAAGCTCGCGAGAGAGCGGTCGGCGGAGTAAAGGAAGTGAGGAAGGGAAGAGCGGTATATATAGCCACGGTGAAAAACTGTTCGCTCAAGATTTGGGACTAACGTGCCTGACCCTTCTCATTCGCTTGACATGTGTCACCCACGTACTGAGAAGTGGAGATTGTGTTAGATCGTGGGTGAATAGATAAATCTATCGTGGGATGCGGAACGGTTTGAGCGGCAAAAACAAAAGTTTGGATAAGATTAGTTTTAAAGTTCCGTTCGCAATTTCTTCAGCTGACTAGGACACAGTGAAGATTTTGAACGAGTTTCAAATAGAACGCACATGAAGAATTTGTGAATAGATTGGGTTGAGTATAGCATAGAGGGAGAAGGGTCCGATCACATTCACTTAGCAGAAAAAGCGACTTGAAGAAATAGCCATAAGTGAATGCTGTAGAGGACATAAACCCATATATATAATGAAGAAAAACGACGGAAACAGTGAAGATTTGGAAAAGTTGAAGAATTTGAAAAACTGAAGAATTTCAAAAACTGAGGAAAACTCAAATTGAAGATTTTCAACTTTGGTGGTGGCGTGACCCACCGTATAAGAATGATGATTTCGACACCGCGTACAATTGTCGAGGGTTCGAGAAGCAAATTCTTCATTAATTTCTTCACACTTAGAGTGTTATTCTTCATTGATTGAAGAAAACGTTTCTTCTTGTGTTGCACATCTAAGTCATCAATTTTGCATAAGTGTCGGGATGTGTGTCCTTTCAAAGAACATTCAAGATTCTAAGATATTTAGCTCACAACGCAACTTGCTAAATCTCTTCTCATCCAAGGGCTTTCGAAGATATCGGCTAGTTGTTCTTGGTCTTCACATGCTCGATGGAGATGTCGCCTTCAACACATGATCACGAAGAAAATGATGACGAATCTGAATGTGCTTTGTCTTCGAGTGCTGAACTGGGTTGTGAGCAATCCTGATGGCACTCTCATTGTCACAGTAGAGAGGCACATTCTTCACGTCGATGCCTTAGTCCTTGAGAGTTTGCTTCATCCACATCAATTGAGCACAACAAGAGCCAGCAGCAATGTATTCAGCTTCTGCGAGTGAAGCGGTGATACGCAATTCTGTTTCTTCGAGGACTTACTGAACAAAGATCGTCCGAGGAAATGACAAGTACCAGATGTTGACTTGCGGTCCACACGATCACCAAAGATAGTCGAGTCAGAATATCCAATGAGATCAAAAGTAGAGCCCTTGGGGTACCATAATCCTAGTGTTGGTGTGTGAGGTAGATATCAAGAATATGCTTCACAGCCTTATGGTGTGATTCCTTGATGTAGCTTGAAATCGGGCACACATGCAAACACTAAGCATTATATCTGGCCTAGATGCACATAAGTACAATCTGAGAACCAATCATGGAGCGGTATACCTTGTGATCAAGTCAATACCATTTTCATCGATGCATAGATGGCCATTTGTGGGCATAGGAATTTTGACACCTTTGCAATCTTGCATGCGAATTTCTCCAGGACATCTTTGAGGTATTTCTCCGAGATATGAATATGCCATTGTGTTGTTGATTTAATTTGAAGACCTAAGAAGAATTTCAACTCTCCCATCATAGACATTTGATATTCTTCACTCATCATATAGGCAAATTCATCACTATAACGTTGGTCAAGACAGCCAAAGATAATATCATCAACATATATTTGGCACACAAACAGTTCACCATCATATGATTTAGTAAAGAGAGTAGGGTCGAGTGAACGGGTGTGAAGCCATTCTTCACGAAGAATTCCTTCAATGTATCATACCACGCCTGTGGGGCCTATTTGAGACCATAGAGGGCCTTGTTGAGTCTCAAGACTTTGTCGATTCTTTGGATCTTCAAAACCAGGGGTTGAGCAACATATAATTCTTCCTCAAGCTTACCATTGAGGAATGCACTTTTCACATCCATTTGATATAAAGTGATATTATGATGGTTAGCATAAGCAAGTAATATATGTAATAGCCTCAAGTCTAACAACAGGTGCAAAAGTTTCATCGAAATCAATTCCTTCAACTCCGTGTGTAGCCTTGAGCTACAAGTCGTGCCTTATTCCTCACCACAAGGCCATTTTCATCTTGCTTGTTGCGGTAGATCCACTTTGTGCCAATGATATTATGCTTGCGAGGATCTGGACGTTTGACGGTTCCTGACATTGTTGAGCTCGAATCGATAAAATTCTTCTTGCATGGCCTGAATCCACTCAGCTCGAAATGCTTCATCTACCTTAGTGGGCTCTGTGATAGAGACAAAAGCATAGTGCCCACAAAAGTTAGATAAATGTGAAGCTTTTGAGCGTGTGAGAGGACTGGCGCTTCAATGTCATCGATGATCTTGTCAACTTGCACTTCTTTTGCAACGCGAGGATGAGCTAGTTGTCGCCGAGGAATTTGATCATTTTCCTCAAAGACCATTGTCTTCGCATTATCTTCAGTGCATCACTCGACGTTCTTCGCGACAGAATGAATTCTTCAGCAGATTCTTCAAGAGGGAATGACATCCTCGCTGTTTTGAACTGAATAGATTCCCAGAGCTGGTTCATCTAACACGAAGGTAGGTGCTCTCTTTGCGAGCCATTAGTTTCATCGAACCGCACATCTACAAGATCAACAATCTTGTGAAGAGCGATGTTGAAGACTCAGTAGGTGTGTGAGTCCTTCCGTAACCAAGCATAAAACCTTCATGTGCTTTCGGTGCAAATTTAGAATTGTGATGAGGATCTCTAATCCAGGATTTAGCGCCGAAGACTTTGAAATAACTCACATTGGGTTTCTTGTCAGTGAGGAGTTCATAGGCAGTCTTCTTGAACAATTTGTGAAGATACACTCTGTTGATGATGTGGCACGCGGTATCAATTGCATCAATCCAAAAACGACTAGGCGTTTTGTATTCATCAAGCATAGTGCGAGCCATCTCAACAAGAGTTATGTTCCTGCGCTCCACGATGCCATTTTGCTGAGGAGTATAGGGAGCAGATAACTCATGAGTAATACCAAGTTCATCAAGATAGGCATCAAGACCGGAATTCTTGAACTCAGTTCCATTCTCACTCCTGATGTGTCTGATCTTCACACCAAAGTTAGTTGAAGCCCTCGAGGAAAATCGTTTGAAGACTTCCTGCACTTCATTTTTGTAAGTAACAATGTGTACCCATGTGTAACGAGAGTAATCATCAACAATAACAAAGCCATATAGAGATGCATCATTAGTGACTGCTGAGTAATGATGTAGCGACCTGACCCAAAATCGGTCAAATCTCTGTGTCTGTACCATCCCAAGATCATGCTGGCACTCACAGTACATTGATGAAATAATCAAAGTTCAATCACACCTGAATTTATTACACGATTCTCATATCGAGTCTTTATTACAACTGAATAAATTCGGCCGAAGGCCAACTCATGAGAAATAAACTAAGTAAAACTGCGGAAGCGTAGAAGAATAGCGAGTCCATCCGACTCCAAGGGCAATCGCAAGCGCGGGCGTAGCCTCCTCCCGATCGGAAAACTCCTCCGCAACATAAGGCGTTGCAGCCGTGTAGGTCAGCATTTTGAATATGCTGGCAAGACATGAATAGAGAATAATAAAGTATTACTAATACTATATGCAATTTGGCTGTGGGGCTCTAAGTTTCATCATTTTGCGAAAAGCCAATTTTTCCCTACTATAGTGGACTTGCTTGCAATTACTACAAAATTGTTGGTAGTTATTGAGATGGTTCCGCCAACCAATGTCACATTCCCAAATTGTTAAGTCATAACCCCCCTCAATTAATTTATTAATTACAATGTTGAGATTTCCGAATACTTCCAAGTTCCAGAGGCTCAAATTGTCCGTAACCGGGGACACGGCTAATCGATTAGATCTTTCTCTCGAGAGGTTTATGACTTTACCCGCAAGAATCGCTCCTCCTTTTAAGTCTTCGCACTTCATGGTGTTTGAAGACGGACGAACTAAACAGGGTCTTCCAAGAGTTCTTCCGCCACCGCCGTACCCATCCAATCCTACCGTTCTTCTACATTCGTAGCACCATCCGCCCGAGTCACAACTAGGGTTGACCAAGCGAGCCCATAATGGCTTGCGGCTGCGAGTAAGCTTCCGTCAATGGGGTATACATCCGTCTCTTCGTGGCTGGGTGAAGCTTTCCGCAAGATGTCATGGCGCTTCTCCATGCATCCCGCCAACCACTTGGGTTCTCCAGGTGCCGTCAACCGCCCTCCACCCAAAGAGTGAATTCAAGTCCATCTTGAGCATTGAAGTTCATGGGGTTGTCATCATCTTGACTCTCACATCTCCCTTATGAATTCACTCAACCAACCCCATCTACGAGCGTAGCAAAATTAAACTACTTCGTCCCGGGTCATGGTAACAAGGGGAATTGGTTCATCCTACCTCATGATACTACTCAAGAACATAACTTCAAAATTTCACCTACTGCATGCATGGTGGGGAGGTATAACTCTAATGAAATAAAAATCATAGGTATTGTAAAGAAACATGATCAATGACTTGCCTTGCTGACGATCTTCGTAAGCTAGGGACTCGTGGTAGCAAGCTTCGCACTCCGGAAATTCTACCGAGGCAAACAATAACCATAATAAGCATACAACATATGACCACTTAACAATAATAACATACTAACATAACACACCAAAACAAACAAATCAAACCCAAAGAAAACTCAAAGAAATCCAACTCAAAGTTTTCCTACTTCAAGCAACAACTAAAAATAGTTTTACATTACAAAAAATTTCTCAACAGAACCTAATCATGGTTTTATGCTAACTTAACAGAAAAGAATTCATCATGCAACTAGGAGCAAAAAGAATCACTTTAAAATCTATTATAAAACTCCTATTAGGCCTAAAGCAAATCTTAGTAAGAAAAATAAAATAAAAGTTTTATTTAATATAAATAAAAGTTCATGCTCTAAAGTAACAGAAACTAACCTAGAATAATCTATCACATATGAAAAATAAATTTATTTGCTAATTAAAACAATAGGAAAACAGTAGCTAGTTAATTAATTAAGAATAACATGATTCTGATTAAAACTATTTTTTATTAATCCTAAAATGCCCAAATAAATTCCTACAGTTAGGCAATGTCAAAACAAAGTTGTGACAAAAAGAATCACTAAAAAATAATTTTCCTAACTCTTTTATAGCAGATTTACTATTCTGTCTAAATTTAAAATAAAGCTATTTTAAATAATTTTAACATGCCTAATTATATTTTCTGCAGAAACTATAAGAAATTTTCAAACCAACAAAAAAGAATCACTTAAAAATATTAAGTAGATTAAAAGATATGAATTTTTCAAATCTGAAACTATTCTGTTAAAACAGAAAACGAAAATAAAGAAGAACGGCCTAATGGGCTAACTAACATACAGGCGAATTTAACTAAACGGGCCCTAGGGTTAAAACGAGTCGGGCCGGTTCAAATAAAACCTAACAAATCGATCTAAACCGGAAATAAACCGGTTCACTAACTAAACCTAAATAAAACCATACCCCTTCGGGGGTTCTAATCTACGCCGTTGAGATTAGATCGGACGGCGGGGGTGGACTCTGGTGACTTACCGGACGGCGACGGCGACGGCGGCTCGGGCGGCGAGTGCTCCGGCGTCTCCGGTGGTCGGGCGCGACGGCGGGAGCTCCGTGCGGAGTCTTGGCGCGACGAGGGGTGGGTTTGGTGGAGTCGGGCGAGCTCGGGGTGACCGGGCGAGCCTGGGTGGCTAATGGCGGCGGCGTTCGGGTACTCAGCGAAAGTGCGTGCGGAGGAGGAGAGGGTCGGGCAAGGGCGAGGGGGGAACGGGGTAGAGGGGGGGTATTTATAGATGGGGCCTCGCCTTGGACGAGGGGCAATTGGGGAGGATTGTGGCGAATCCCGGATCCGCGGATCCGGCGAGAGGCGCGCGGGCGGGTGGCGTGGGTGAGGGAAGAGGAGGTGGGGTCCACCTGCCGGTGAGAGGAGGGGCGTTGCGGTCGGGCGACCACGCAGGAGGCTTTCGGGCGGGCGCTCGGCGTGGGCTCATGTTGGGGCTCGACTGCTGGTCGGCTGACTGGTGGGCCGCCTGGTGTTGGTTGGGCAGTTGGCTGGGGCGCCTGGGGGCTTTTCTTTTTCTAATTTATTTTTTTTGAAAATAAAAAAGAGATAAATTACATAGAATATAAATATTTTATATAGGACATATATATATCAAAATTATCGGGAATATTCCTATCATTTGAACATTTTTCCAGGCAAAATCCAGACTTTATAAAAATTCATTTTTTAAAAATTCAAATAAAACTCAAAATTGAATTCAAACTTTTTGGCAATGTTTTTCCTCTGGTATTTTTGGAGTGTCATGTTTACTCCTCTCATACTTTTTCTCAAGTATTTATCAGGCATAGTTTTGAAATAATTTCCACTTGCCAAAATTTGAATTCAAACTCCAAAACTTCTAAAACTTCAAATGCCACTCAAATTCAAACAACATGCATAGATGCTTAGCTATAATTGTAAAACATTCCAAATAGGAAATTTGGGATGTTACAAACCTACCATTCTTAAGATGAATCTCCCTCGAGATTCGGGTTGGCTATCAAATAGGTGCGGTGGTCTCAAGAAGGTCTTCTTCTCGCTCCCTGTGTGGCTTCTTCCTCGGAGTGATGACTCCACAAAGACCTTGCAAAACTTGATGATCTTGCTGCGGGTGACTCTATTCGCAGTCTCGATAATTCGGACGGGTTTCTCCTTATAATTCAGATCACCGTCGAGCTGTATGGCCTCTAGGGGCACCGTGGTCTCTCAACGGAATATCGGCCATGTCGGCATGACACTTCTTCACCGAGAAACATGGAAGACATCATGAACTCCGGACAATCCTTCCGCAATTCCAACTTGTAAGCAACTTCTCCACGACGCTCGAGGATTTTGTAGGGCCAATGAATCGGGTGCTAACTTTCCTTTGACACCGAACCTCTTGATTCCACGAAGCGGGGACACACGAAGATATGCTCGGTCTCCCGCTTCGTAAGTTACTTCCTTGCGCCATCGTCGGCATAACTTTTCTGTCTCGATTGTGCTATCTTGAGCCTATCTCGAATCAGCTTGACTTTCTCTTCGAATCTCGATAAGGTCGGAACCGAAAAGTGATCGATCTCCAACACTATCCCACAAAGAATGGTGTTCGCACCTCCTTCCGTATAGAGCTTGAAAGGGCCATCTTGATGGGTGATAACTGTTGTTGTATGAGAACTCTGCGTATGGCAAATTATCATCCCAGCTAGACCCATAGTCTAGCACACAAGCTCTCAACATGTCCTCCAGGATCTGGTTGACTCTCGGCCTGTCCATCATCATGCGGATGAAAAGCTGATTGAACTCCAGCCTCGCACCCAAAGTTTCATGCAACCGATTCCAAAACTTTGAGGTAAATTGTGGTCCTCTATCCGACATGATACTCCTCGAACTCCATGCGGACATACGATCCTGGTCATGTATATCTTGGCCAACTTAGCACTGGTATAGGTAGTCTTCACGGGAATGAAGTGAGCTACCTTGGTCAAACGATCAACCACTACCCGGATGGAATCATAACCTGAACGGGTCCCGGTAATCTGTGATAAAATCCATTCCAAGTTTCTCCCATTTCCAATCGAATCGGCAAAGGTTGAAGTAACCTGCTGGCTTCGATGTTCGCCTTTACTCGCTGGCAAACATCACATACCGCTACGCACTCGGCAATATCCTTCTTCATACCGCCCACCGAAACTTTCCTTCAAATCCAGGTACATTTTGGTGTTACAGGGGGTGAATCGAGTACGGTGAATCATGAGCCTCTGAAGAATTATCTTCCTGAGTTCGGGATCATTGGGCACATAAATACGATCCTCGAACCATATAGCTCCGTATTCATCCTTACGAAATCCTTTAGCTTTTCCTTCATTCATCTTTTCTTTATCTCATCAATTTCCTTGTCCGACTTCGGGCTTCACGAATCCTTTCACCAAAGTGGACTGAACTTCCAGAGTTGCAACATATCCTCTCGAACTATCTCCGATCGGAGATCTCGAGGTCATCGACTAACTCTCGGGTAATCCTCCCGCTATAAGAGTATTCACATAACTCTTACGGCTCAAAGCATCTGCTACAACATTAGCTTTCCACGGGTGATAATGCAATCTCATGTCATAGTCCTTTATTAACTCTAGCCATCTCCTCCGCTCGAGGTTCAACTCTTCTGCGTGAAAATATACTTCAAGCTCTTGTGATCTGTGTAAACATCACAACGGTTTCCGATGAGGAAATGTCTCTGTGTCTTGAGTGCATGCACTACGGCTGCTAACTCCAAATCATGTGTGGCATAATTCATCTCGTGAGGTCGAGCTGTCCGGAGGTATAAGCTACAACTTTTCCTTCCTGCATGAGTACTCCTCCGAGTCCCCGACGAGAAGCGCCACAATATACCGTAATCCTTGTGTATGTCCGCAAAATCAGCTTCGGGCTGTAACCAAACGTTTCTTCAATTCCTGGAAACTGGCTTCACAATCCTCGGTCCAAATGTACTTGGATTCCTTCTTCAACAACTCAGTCATGGGCTTGGCAATCTTCGAGAAGTTCTCAATAAACCTCCGATAATATCCTGCGAGTCCGAGAAAACTGCGGATCTCCTTGACTGAGGTGGGCGATCGCCAATCGGTGATCGATTCAACCTTGGCGGGTCAATCTGCTATTCCTTCTCCTGAAATAACATGTCCGAGGAATCCGACTTCCTTCAGCCAAAATTCACATTTGCTGAACTTGGCATACAACTGATGTTCTCGAAGTTTCTCCAGAACTAGACGCAAATGTTCCTTATGCTCTTCCTCGCTCTTGGAGAAAATCAGTATATCATCGATGAACACCACGGCAAACTTGTCCAGATATTCCATAAATACCTTGTTCATCAAATTCATGAAGTATGCAGGGGCATTAGTCAATCCAAATGACATGACGGTATACTCATATAAACCATACCTGGTAGTGAATGCTGTTTTGGGTATATCCTTTTCACGGATCTTCAACTGATGATACCCTGATCGGAGATCGATCTTGGAGAATACCTTGGCTCCAACTAGTTGATCAAATAGATCATTAATCATCGGCAGAGGGTACTTGTTCTTGATGGTCACGTCGTTCAATGAACGATAATCCACAACCATTCTCAAGGTTCCATCCTTCTTCTCTACCAAAAGAACTGGGGCTCCCCAAGGTGATGAGCTTGGCCGAATATATCCTTTCTCCAATAGCTCATTAATTTGATTCTTGATCTCTTTCAAATCATTCGGGGGCATCCGATAGGGTCTCTCGGATATCGGGCTGTCTTAGGGTAATAACTCAATCAGAAATTCAATGTCTCTGTCCGGTGGCATTCCTGGTAATTCCTCCGGAAACACATCGGGAAAATCTTGCACTACTGGCACTTCCTCCTGAACAACTCCCGTGAGGGAATTCAATTGATTCTTCATCTGGCTTTGTCTGGATACATACTTGATCCTCTTTTGCTCCGGGGTGGTGAGCAGAATCGACTTGCGGGCACAGTCTATGTTTCCTTCAAACTTCGTCAACCAATCCATGCCTAGGATTACATCCAAGGTCTGGGTTTCCAATACTATGAGGTCTGCGGAAATTTATGATTTCGATGTTGAGGGTTGCATGACAGCCTAAACTCGCCATCATTTCTCCTCCTGCTGAACCGACGAAGGGGCTTCTAAGGGTTTTAGTGGGCAACCCATACTTTTCCACAACTACCCTTGATATGAATGAATGCATTGCACCGTAATCAAATAGTACCAATATGAACGTGAATTCAATAAAACTTACCAACCACGATGTCCGGCTGATCATAGACGCCCTCCACGCCAATGTGGTTCACCCGAGCACGAGGGAAAGGGTTGGGCTTCTTCGCTGAGCTTCCATTGCCGTTTCCATTCCTCCGCTTGGCCTCCGGCAGTCGGTGGCATAGTGCCCTGTTTTCGGCACTTGAAGCAGGTGATGTGACTCAGATCCTTGAGTCGGGCGGGGCGATGCTGATTGCCATTGCTGTTTCCATTGCCATTGACATTGCGACTTGTTGTCCTGGTTGCGGTTGTTCCCATTTCCTCCATGGTTATGTCCTCCATGGTTGTGATGGGTATGCCCTCCCGAGTATGGGGCATAACGGGCTTCGCTGAGCTCTGAGTTGTACTTCCCCGGCTGTACTTCCGCTTATGCTATCAATCTGCTGCTGCTTGCCTTCAAGTATGGTGGCCTTGTCTACCAGCTCCTGGTAGTTGGTGAAGGTAGCCACCATAAGCTGCATCCCCAGCTCGTCATTGAGTCCCTCGAGAAACTTCTCCTGCTTTGCGGCATCTGTGGCCACATCATCCGGGGCATAGCGAGCTAACTTGCTGAACTCATCCACGTCTCGCCCCATAGCACGGTTCCCTGGCGTAAGTTGTGGAACTCACGCTTCTTGCACTCATGGCTCCAATGAAACATGAGCGTGCGGAAAGCTCGCTGGAACTGATCCCACGTGATGGTGCCGATGGGATAAGTGGCGGTGTAGTTCTCCCACCAAGAAGCTGCAGGTCCATCAAGTTGATGTGCGCAAAGCGCACCTTTTCTCGCATCGGTGCATCCAACGGTGATTAACTCTCTTCCGACCTTGCGGAGCCAATCGTCGGCCACAATCGCTCTCGGTCTGCTAGAGAACACCGCGGATTCAGCCTCAGGAATCGAGTCAAGTTGTCAACAGGGGGTGGTGGCGGTGGATTGTTGTTGTTGTTGTTGTTCTAGTTCTGAATGAGCATCTGCATGAGGGCATTCTACTGCTGGATCAGCTGGGTGAGCTCCGCCGGGAAGTTGAGACCGGGGTCATGTCTCGGAGGCATCTGGTGTTTTGGAGTGGATGAGAAAATTAGAATAGAACAATGGTCTAATGAGAAATAACACTACCCATATGAATGCACAATCATAATCACACCAATCATTTATTCAATCCACTCAAACATGGTTCAATCTCGATTACAAAATGCTCACGACTAATCGAAAATAACGGCCTAATTGATCGACGGAAAAGTAAAATAACATGGTGGTCGACTAAATGTCTTCATCAATAATCCTTGCGTCCTCTGGTCCGATGTCCTCCGGTGTGGCTTCCTCTGTTACGACGCCTCCTCTTGCGGCTTTCTCAAGTGGAACTCCCTTCATAATCCTGATCATTGCTCACGAGAGGTCCGTCATCTCCACTCGGAAACAGGTCCTCTCCCAAGTCCATCTTTTCCTCTAATGCGGCAACCTTCATCTTCAGGTCGTCGACTCTCTCCATGAAGTCCGCGATTTCTTCCTCATGGTCAAGGAAGTCTGCGTGTGCCTTCTCTTCCAGTTCCAGTTCACGGAACAACAGCCTCCTGTGTACCTTCGAGTTACGGCGAGTCTGGATCTCCCGTTTCCTGAGGAGACACTCCAAGTCTTGGACATAAGAGAGAATGGAGTCGTCCTCTATGGTACGGATGATATCTCCATTCCTTGCTCTGCGAGAAACCATGGCGAGGTCTGATGGATCGAGCTCGGCCCTGTACTCTTCTCGGAGATGTCCAAGTGCACGATATATCGCCATGTCTCTTCCGAGGATCCAGTTGAAGTCGGTAAACTCAAAGTCAATAGGCTCTGTATGTCCTCCGAAGGTTCTCCCTGGAATGTGCACCTCGATCCTGTAGCGGGTATCCGTCGGAAGTGCATTGGTAGGCTTCCCGGTGATCGAGGGCAGAGCAATCTTCAGCTTCTTCACCATCTGGACCAGCTTCCTGCCGAAGGGCATCGTCTCATCTGGCTGGCAAAACTCCGTAGCAAAGCGGGGTAAACTTCGCGCCATCTAGAATGTTGAAAATCGGAGAGAAGTCGAAATGAGCAGGGAGGATTACGAATGATAAGGATATAAAATAAATAGTCTCTTCCTATGGCTTTCCGATCCTAGGGGTTACGTCCTACGGTCGGCGTGTCTTTGTGATACCATCTCTGAGCGACTGACCCAAAATCAGTCAAATCTACGTATGTACCATCCCAAGATCATGCTTTGGCACTCACAAAGACATTGATGAAATAATCAAAGTTCAATCACACCTGAATTTATTACACGGTTCTCATATTGAGTCTTTATTACAACGGAATAAATTCGGCCGAAGGCCAACTCATGAGAAATAAACTAAGTAAAACTGTGGAAGTGTAGAAGAATAGCGAGTCCATCCGACTCCAAAGGGCAATCGCCAAGCGCGGAGCGTAGCCTCACTCCTGGTCGGAAAACTCCTCTGCAACATAAGACGTTGCAGCCGTGTAGGTCAGCATTTTGAATATGCTGGCAAGACATGAATAGAGAATAATAAAGTATTACTAATACTATATGCAATTTGGCTGAGGGGCTCTAAGTTTCATCATTTTGCGAAAAGCCAATTTTTCCCTACTATAGTGGACTTGCTTGCAATTACTACAAAATTGTTGGTAGTTATTGAGATGGTTCCGCCAACCAATGTCTCATTCCCAAATTATTAAGTCATAACCCCCCTCAATTAATTTATTAATTACAATGTTGAGATTTCCGAATACTTCCAAGTTCCAGAGGCTCAAATTGTCCGTAACCGGGGACACGGCTAATCGATTAGATCTTTTCTCTGCAGAGGTTTGCGACTTTACCGCAAGAATCGCTCCTCCTTTTAAGTCTTCGCACTTCATGGTGTTTGAAGACGGGACGAACGAAACATGGTCTTCTGAAGAGTTCTTCTGGCCACTGCCGGTACACATCCAATCCTACCGTTCTTCTACATTCGTAGCACCGTCCGGCCAGAGTCACAACTAGGGTTGACCAAGCCAGAGCCCATAATGGCTTGCGGCTGCACAGGTAAGCTTCCGGTCAATGGGGTATACATCCGTCTCTTCGTGGCTGGGTGAAGCTTTCCGCAAGATGTCATGGCGCTTCTCCATGCATCCCGGCCAACCACTGGGTTCTCCAGGGTGCCCGTCAACCGTCCTCCACCCAGTAGTGAATTCCGAAGTCCATCTTGAGCATTGAAGTTCATGGGGTTGTCATCATCTTGACTCTCACATCTCCCTTATGAATTCACTCAACCAACCCCGTCTACGAGCGTAGCAAAATTAAACTACTTCGTCCCGAGTCATGGTAACAAGGGGAATTGGTTCATCCTACCTCATGATACTACTCAAGAACATAACTTCAAAATTTCACCTACTGCATGCATGGTGGGGAGGTATAACTCTAATGCAATAAAAATCATAGGTATTGTAAAGAAACATGATCAATGACTTGCCTTGCTGACGATCTTCGTAAGCTAGGGACTCGTGGTAGCAAGCTTCGCACTCCGGAAATTCTACCGAGGCAAACAATAACCATAATAAGCATACAACATATGACCACTTAACAATAATAACATACTAACATAACACACCAAAACAAACGAATCAAACCCAAAGAAAACTCAAAGAAATCCAACTCAAAGTTTTCCTACTTCAAGCAACAACTAAAAATAGTTTTACATTACAAAAATTTTCTCAACAGAACCTAATCATGGTTTTATGCTAACTTAACAGAAAATAATTCATCATGCAACTAGGAGCAAAAAGAATCACTTTAAAATCTATTATAAAACTCCTATTAGGCCTAAAGCAAATCTTAGTAAGAAAACTAAAATAAAAGTTTTATTTAATATAAATAGAAGTTCATGCTCTAAAGTTACAAAAACTAACCTAGAATAATCTATCACATATGAAAAATAAATTTATTTGCTAACTAAAACAATAGGAAAACGGTAGCTAGTTAATTAATTAAGAATAACATGATTTTGATTAAAACTATTTTTTATTAATCCTAAAATGCCCAAATAAATTCCTACGGTTAGGCAATGTCAAAACAAAGTTGTGACAAAAAGAATCACTAAAAATAATTTTCCTAACTCTTTTTATAGCAGATTTACTATTCTGTCTAAATTTAAAATAAAGCAATTTTAAATAATTTTAACATGCCTAATTATATTTTCTACAGAAACTATAAGAAATTTTCAAACCAACAAAAAAAGAATCACTTAAAAATATTAAGTAGATTAAAAGATATGAATTTTTCAAATCTGAAACTATTCTGTTAAAACAGAAAACGAAAAATAAAGAAGAACGGCCTAATGGGCCTAACTAACGCCCTGGGCGTAACTTAACTAAACGGGCCCTAGGGTTAAAACGAGTCGGGCCGGTTCAAATAAAACTTAACTAATCGATCTAAATCGGAAATAAACCGGTTCACTAACTAAACCTAAATAAAACCACACCCCTTCGGGGGTTCTAATATACGCCGTTGAGATTAGATCGGACGGCGGGGGTGGACTCCGGTGACTTACCGGACGGCGACGGCGACGGCGGCTCGGGCGGCGAGTGCTCCGGCGTCTCCGGTGGTCGGGGCGGCGGGCGGGAGCTCGGTGGTCTTGCGCGACGAGAGGTGGGTTTGGTGGAGTCAGGCGAGCTCGGGGTGACCGGGCGAGCTCGGGGTGGCTAATGGCGGCGGCGACGTTCGGGTACTCCGCAGTGAAAGGCAAGGAGAGGAGGAGAGGTCAGGCGAGGGAGCGAGGGGGGCACGGGTAGAGGGGGGTATTTATAGGCGGGGCCTCGTCTTGGACGAGGGGCAATCGGGGAGGATTTGGCGAATCCGGATCCCGCGGATTCGAGAGCGGCGCGAGTGAGTGGCGGGCGAGGGAAGAGGAGGTGGGGTCCACCTGTCGGTGAGAGGGAGGGGAGCGTTGCGGTCAGGCGACCGACAGGAGGCTTTCGGGCGGGCGCTCGGCGTGGGCTCATGTTGGCCGGGCTCGACGTTGGTGGCTGACTGGTGGGGCCTGGGTGTTGGTTGGGCAGTTGGCTGGCGGCGCCAGTGGGCTTTTTCTTTTTCTAATTTATTTTTTGAAAATAAAACAGAGATAAATTGTATAGAATATAAATATTTTATATAGGACATATATATATATCAAAATGATGGGGAATATTCCTATCATTTGAACATTTTCCGAGGCAAAATCCAGACTTTATAAAAATTAATTTTTTCAAAATTCAAATAAAACTCAAATTTGAATTCAAACTTTTGGCAATGTTTTTCCTCTGATATTTTTGGAGTGTCATGTTTACTCCTCTCATACTTTTTCTCAAGTATTTATCAGGCATAGTTTTGAAATAATTTCCACTTGCCAAAATTTGAATTCAAACTCCAAACTTCTGAAACTTCAAATGCCACTCAAATTCAAACAACATGCATAGATGCTTAGCTATAATTGTAAAACATTGCAAATAGGAAATTTGGGATGTTACAAATGATTAGGACCAAAGAGGTCCATGTGAAGCAATTCGAAGGGACGAGTAGTGGTCATGATAGTCTTCGCTGGATGCTTGGCCTTGGTCATTTTTCCAGCTTCACAGGCTCCGCACAAGTGATCCTTGAGGAATATGACATTCTCAATGCCAATGACATGCTTCTTCTTTGCAAGTGTGTGCAAATTCCTCATGCCTGCGTGACCAAGTCGCCGATGCCATAGCCAGCCTTCTGAAGCTTTTGCAAGTAGACAGACGGCTAGTTGTGGTCCTGTAGAGAAATCAACAATATACAAGTGTCCTCTCCTAAAGCCTTCGAAGACTTTGGAATTGTCAGCTTCCATAATCACAACTCAACGATACTTGCCAAAGATAACAACCATATCAACATCACAAAGCATTGAGACTGACATGAGGTTGTATCCTAAGGACTCAACAAGCATGACTTTGTCCATGTGTATGTCCTTAGAGATCGCAACCTTACCAAGACCCAATACCTGACTTTTTCCTTTGTCAGCAAATATGATATGCTTCAGATGTGACGGTGATAAGGGAGTATCCATCAATAGATTCTTGTCACCAGTCATGTGATTTGTACATCCACTATCGAGGACCCACTCATTGGCTTTGGGTTGATCATCTTGCAGATGAATTAGTGCAACTTACGATCTCATATACTTCATCAGTGAAGAATATGATATCAAGTTCATCAGATGAATTTCATCAGGAAGTATAACAGATAAGTAGTATGAGGACGTGTGAAATGAAAGTTCATTTCTTCATGATTAGACTGCGTCCTTTGAGCAATTTTGTCGGGCCCCAAGAAATTCTTCAGACGTTAAAGCACGCCCGGAGACTGACCTGCAGAAGAGGTTAGTCCTTTTTCTTCACCACCCACATCTGAATGGGTGGCAAAGAGTTCATCACTCTGCGAGCACCATATGAGAATGGTGGCATAGAGGCCAATCCATTTCGTTTCACATAAGAGGGGTTAGGGTAAGCATATGAATAAGCAGAGAAATTCTTCGAGGACTTATGAACATATTGGTTTGAAGAATAATGCACATATTCATAGCCCTTAGCTCTACCCTGCGAAACAGAGTTGTTAGCACGATGATAATCATATGAGGACTTTGATCCTTTTGAGGAATTTGATCCACGTGAGGAATTTGGTCTGTATGAGGACTTGGATCCATATGAAGAGTTTGATCTGGGGTTCCTTTTCTTCACAGGTGGTGTCATGAGGACATTCACCTGAAGACTTTCAAGGCACTTCTTGGGAACCCAGATTTTCTTCATAGGGGAACCGTTCCTGCAGTTAGTGCCAAGATATCTAGCAAATACTTCACCATTCTGATTTTTGAACAGTTTATAGTTGGAGTCAAATGACTCATCAGAAGAATGAGGAGATTCGCATGTAAAGCCAGATAAGTTAGATGGATCAACTGGAGGTCCCTTTGCAGCAACCCGTGAGGTTTTGGGGTACTGCTCAGGCTTCCAATATGTTCCATCAGCATTGAGTTTCCTCTCAAAGGCAATACCCTCTTTCCTAGGGTTCCTATTGAGGATCTGCTTTTTAGGCACATCACAAAGAGTCTGATGCCCTTTGAGGCTTTTGTACATACCTGTCATGTACAATTCCTTCAGCCCTGCATCGTCAGTGATACTAGCAATGTCCTCAGATGAGGAATTAGTGATAGCAGAGGCAGGTGAAGAATTTGTAACAGTTGAAGCATTTGAACGTTCAGTGAAGAATTAGCGATTCACGTTCAATGCACTTTAAGCATGGAGGAACAAATTCTTCCTGAGAAGCGCTGATTTGTTGAGCAAGTAATGAATCGCGCTCCTTCTGAAGATCTTCATAACTCACTCTTAGCTTCTCAAGATCTTGCTTTCTTTGAAGAAATTCATAAGAAAGTTTCTCATGATCAGACAAGAGAGTGTTATGATGACCTTGAAGGCTGTCAAACCTAGACTAAAGTCTCTGAAGATTTTCAGTCAGGGCTTTAGTGCGATCCATTTCTTCACCTAACATATCATCACTTTTATCTAGCATGTTTTGAACCTTTTCCAAGGCATGTTGTTGTTTGGTGGCAATGCAAACAAGTTTGGTATAGCTAGGTTCAATATCATTATCAGATCCATCATCATCAGATTCATAGTCACTAAATTCAGATGAGGAACATTCGGTTACCTCGACACCCTTTGCCATGAGACATGATGCAGAAGATGATGATTCTGGTTCGAAAGTCATCGTTTCGAGAGATTCCTTGAAGTCCTCAAACCAAGGATCATGACGGGTTCGATGACCTTCATAGACGTCGGAGATTCGGTCCCAGGTAAGCTTCGCATTGCAAACATGCATAATGCGCTTGAATTCATCTCTAGATAGGCAGGAACAGATGATGTCCTTCGCGATGATATCAAGACGAGTTTACTTGCGAATATCATCTGCGTTCGCCATTTTGGATAGATCAGTAAGACCAATTTCAGTGACGGTCCACAGCTCGCTGTCCATTGCCATGAGGCGCTTCCTCATCATGGCCTTCCACTTGGGATAATCTAGACCGTCAAAGATAGGACATGTCACGTTCTTCATACCTGCGGTCGACATAACTAAAACTCCAGGTGGTTAAACAAAATCACACGTAACAAGGAGTACCTTGCTCGATACCAACCTGAAAGTGCGTTATATCGACTAGAGGGGGTGAATAGGCGATTTTTTGAATTCTTCATCGAGGAATTTGCGGTGAGGAAATTCCTTAGCGAAGAACTACTTGAAGCGGAATAAGTACTCGAAGTAAGCATAAGAGAATGCGGGCATGGTCATCATGATGAAATGAAGACAAACAAAGAGTACGTAAAGCGTAAACACAGGATAGCACAAGATGAAGACAAACAGATCAAGAAATTGAACCGAGGAAATTGAGAAAGTCTTCATCAAAGTCTTCAAACACAGATATGAATGAACACTTAGCACAAAGAATGAGGAAATGAAAGAGTTGAGGAAATAGAACCAGTTAGGTTGGTGAAGACAATGATTTGGTAGACCAGTTCCAATCTGCTGTCTCGGTTATACGTCTGGTTGGAGCGGCTGAGTATTTAAACTCGAGGACACACAGTCCGGACACCCGATCGCCGAGGACGCAGCTCAGACACCAAGTCCTCACCAGATTATCCTTGAACTAAGGTCACACAGACCTCGTCCAATCACTCGTGGTGAGTCTTCAGGCGACTTCCAAACCTTCACAGACTTGGTCACTCGACGATCCACAATTCCTCTTGGATGCTCTAGACCATGACGCCTAACCGTCTGGAAGAAGCACAGTCTTCAAAGGTAACAAGCGTCGGGTCCACGCAGGATCAATCTCTTCAGTGATGCTCAATCACTTTGGGTTTGTAGGGGTTTGGTTTTTGGGTTTTTCCTCACTTGATGATTTTCGCTCAAAGTCCTCAAAAGATGGGTTGCTCTCAAATGACAAGTGTCAAGTTTCTCTCGGAGCAGCCAACCAGCTAGTGGTTGTAGGGGGCGGCTATTTATAGCCTAGGGAGCAGCCCGACATGATAAGACATAAATGCCCTTCAATGATATGACCGTTAGGTGGATAAGATATTTTGGGACAGTGGCCTGGCAAGCAGACAAAGAACGGTCGGAAATTTGACTCACAAATTCCTCGGGGCTATCATGTACCTCTTTGTGTAGGCAATCCAAGACCGGCAAATTCCTAACTCCTCGGTCAGAAAAAATTCCTCGTGACGGAAGAACTTCGTCTCATCATCGATTTAAATTGACTGAACTGTATGAGATTTCCAAAGGCTTCACTCGAAGGGATTGGTAGGTGTAGGATTTTGAGTTGAGCATCACATGGAAATTTTTCCTTAGTATTTCCTCGACCCCCTTTAACAGTACGGTGTTTCCTATGACTCAATAAAGAGAAAAACGAAACTACGAAAACAAAAGTCTTCACGCTTCATGTTCCTCAAATGAATACCAAGTCTTCAAGGTCACACCAATTTCTTCACTTTCAAAGTCTTCAGAAAGTCTTCAGAATATCAAAGTCTTCAGTCGAAGAACTTCATTTTTAGGGTCGACTTTCCTTTGTAAATATCAAACTCCTCATAGACTTATAGACCTGTGTACACTCATAAACACATTAGTCCCTTAACCTATAAGTCTTCAATACACCAAAATCACTAAGGGGCACTAGATGCACTTACAAGCTCCCGCCCCTCCACCGCCATGGAGGCCATGGACTAGAGGGGGAACTCTCCTCCCATCTAGGAGGGGAGGTCAAGGAAGGAGCAGAAGGAGGGGGCTCTGTCCCCCTCTCTCTCGGTGGCGCCGGAGTGCCGCCGGGGCTAGGATAGTGACAGTGATGTACATCAACTATCTTGCTACCGTCAGCACCAACTCTCTCCCCCTCTATGTAGTGGTGTAACACCCCTTCTCCCCGTTGTAATCTCTACTTAAACATGGTGCTCAACTCCATATATTATTTCCCAATGATCTATGGTTATCCTATGATGTTTGAGTAGATCCGTTTTTGTCCTGTGGGTTTATCGTGATCTTGGTTGGTATGATTGTATATTTTATTTATGGTACTATCCTACGGAGCCCTCTTTCTCGCGTAAACATGAGGGGCCCCCACTGTAGGGTGTTGCAATACGTTCAGGATTTGCTTATGGTGGGTTGTGAGAGTGACAAAAGCTTAAACCCGAGTAGGTGGGTTGTTGTGTATGGGATAAAGAGGAATTGATACTTAATGCTATGGTTGGGTTTCACGATATTAATGATCTTTAGTAGTTGCGGATGCTTGCTAGGGGTCCAATCATAAGTGTATATGATCCAAGTAGAGAAAGTATGTTAGCTCATGCCTCTCCCTCATATAGAATTGCAAGAATGATTACCGGTACTTGTTATCGATTGCCTAGGGACAAATGACTTTCTTGCTGACAAAAGCTATCTACTTTTATTACCTTGCAATTTATTATTAGTTTTATTCTCGCAAAGTACTCGTAGTTTTATTCTTGCAAAATAGTTTCATACTTGTTCTAGGTAAAGCAAATGTTAAGTGTGCGTAGAGTTGTATCGGTGGTCGATAGAACTTGAGGGAATATTTGTTCTACCTTTACCTCCTCATTGGGTACGACAATCTTATTTATCGAAGAAGGCTACAAACGATCCCCTATACTTGTGGGTTATAAATACCTTTTTCTGGCGCCGTTGCCAGGGAGCAATAGCATGGGGTGAATATTCTTGTGTGTGCTTGTTTGCTTTATGACTAAGTAGTTTGTATTTCCCGTTCTAAGTTGTTCTCTATCTTTAGTTATGGATATGGAACACGAAGCACCAAAAAAATTAGTTGTACTTTCTACTCATGGAGATGGGGAACCTCCTAAAACCCTCGATGCTCGTTATGTGAAAGATATTATGGCCTACTTTGATAATCCTGAGAAAACCCCTTTCAACTATATAATGGGAGTAACGTTGGATCAACATGAATACTTTAGGGATTATCGCTTGACTCATAATGGGAAATTGTTATGGGATCAAATTCATATGTTGCATTGGTATGGTCGGGAGTTATGCTTGAGATATCATTATACTTGTTGCTCTAGGATGAACGCTCCACATTTTCCCTTTTCATGAAAATTTAGCGATAACGAAACCTAGCTTCTTATGCTAATGGTATATATGATTACTATGATGTGGAACGAATAGAAGAATTTGTTGCTTTTAAGGGTGCTTATGAAATTGAATCTTTGTTTTTAAAGTTTGAAGATTTTGATGATTCGGTTTATAGACCTGAAAATTTTGCTATCCTTAAATATTGCTATGATAATTATAAATACAATTCCGATATTGATGAATTTATTCAGAAAGTCTCGCTGTCCAAGAAGAGACTAATATTTTGCAGGAGTCTATTGAAGAAGGAATTGATGAAACTATGAGCTCATTGGATGAAAAAGATGATGAGGAGAACGAACAACAAAAGGAGGAAGAGCGGATTAGCTTCTCGTGCCCACCTTCTAATGTGAGTAACTCTTCAACTCATACATTATTTAATTTCCCTTCATGCTTAGAGAAGGATGAATGCTATGATAATTGCTATGATCCCGTTGATTCATTTGAAATATCCCTTTTTGATGAACTTGATGCTTGCTATGCTTGTGGCCATGATGCCAATATAAATTATGCTTATGGAGATGAACTTGCCATAGTTCCTTATATTAAGAATGAAATTGTTGCTATTGCACCCACACATGATAGTCCTATTATGTTTTTGATTCTCCCAACTATACTATATCGGAGAACTTTGCACTTATTAAGGATTACATTGATGGGTTGCCTTTTACCATTGCACATGATAATTTTGATGAATGTAATATGCATGTGCTTGCTGCTCCTACTTGCAATTATAATGAGAGAGAAACTATATCCCCACCTCTCTATGTTTCCAACACGAAAGAATTGCAAGAAACTTCTTATGCTATGTATTGGCCTTTACTTGATGTGCATGAATTGTTCTTTTATGACATGCCGATGCATAGGAAGAGAGTTAGACTTCGTCATTGCATGATATATGTTGCTTTGTGCTCAATACCTTGGGATCCGGGTGGATTTGTTACTTGAGCACTTTATGCCTAGCTTAATGGCTTTAAAGAAAGCGCTGCCAGGGAGACAACCCGGAAGTTTTAGAGAATCATTTCTTTCTATTGAGTTCTTTTATAAAGTTTAAAAACAAAAAATATATATAGGTGAACTTAAAAACTTTTTCACAAAAGAGAAGCGATTGCAAGTTATGCATTGGAGAAGTGAGGTCGACCTTGAACACTTGGGTTCATGCTCATGGAAACAATGTAGAATTTTTCATGAAGATTCTCAGAAAAATAATTATCCCCTTGTACAATTCCATTGTATTATAAAAATAATGTGCCAAGATTTGCCTTTAGGATGAGTAGATTGCTTCTTGGTATGTGTGGTGCAAAAACAGAAATTTTGGCTATAGTGCGCAATTTTAATTTTTTTTACTAGAACGTCAAAATTTTCTGAAACTTTTTGCACAGTCTTGCTATACAAATTTTTTATTTTCTCCTAATGTTTCAAAAATTTTGGAGTACCATAAGTATGGTGAATGTTCAGATTACTGCAGATTGCCCTGTTTAAGACAGATTCTGTTTTTGATGCATTGTTTTGCTTGTTTTGATGAAACTATCGATTCTATCAGTCGAATAAGCCATGAAAAAGTTATATTACAGTAGCTACAATGCAAGAAAATAGGAATTGGTTTTCAATAGTACTTAGAGTAGTGATTTGCTTTATTATACTAACGGATCTTACAGAGCTTTCTGTTGAGTTTTGTGTGGATGAAGTGATGAAAGATCGAGGAGGTCTCGATATGAGTAGAAGGAGGAGATGCAAGAGCTCAAGCTTGGGGATGCCCAAGTCATCCCAAGTAAATATTCCAGGAGACTCAAGCGTCTAAGCTTGGGTTTGCCCCGGAAGGCATCCCATCTTTCTTCAATAAGTATCGGTATGTTTTCGTCTTTGTTTCGTTCACGTGATATGTGTAAATCTTAGAGCGTCTTTTGTGTTTATTTTTCGCTTTTATTTTATGCACCATGATGGTATTAGATAGTCCATGGTTGATTTATAGAATGCTCAGTGCACTTCACTTATATCTTTTGAGTGTGGCTTTATAGAATGCTTCATGTGCTTCACTTATATCATTTGAAGTTTAGATTGCCTGTTTCTCTTCACATAGAAAACCGTTGTTTGTAGAATGCTCTTTTGCTTCACTCATACTTATGAGAGCATGGCATTTTGTAGAAAGAATTAAACTCTCATTCTTCACTTATATATATTTAGAGAGTCAATAGGAATTGGTCAATTGCATGGTTAGTCATGAAATCCTACATAAAACTTATGCATCACTGAATATGATATGTTTGATTCCTTGCAATAGTTTTGCGATTTAGAGATGGAATATGTGGGAGGTACTAGTAAACAATTGTGGTTAGTATGAATATTTGTGTTAAGGTTTGTGATACCCTAAGCATGCACATATAGTCTCTCGTTATGCTATGAAGTTGGAGCATGATTTATTATAGATTGTCCTCCTTATGGGTGGCGGTCGGGGACGAGCGATGGTCTTTTCCTACCAATATATCCCCCTAGGGGCATTCGTAGTAGTACTTTGCTTCGAGGGCTAATAAACTTTGGCAATAAGTATATGAGTTCTTTATGACTAATGTGATTCCATGGATTATACGCACTCTTACCTTTCCGCAATTTGCTAGCCTTTACGGTACCGTGCATTACCCTTTCTCACCTCGAGACTCAGTGCAAACTTCGCAGGTGCATCCAAACCTCGTGATATGATACGCTCTATCACACATAAGCCTTATTATATCTTCCTCAAAACAGCCACCATACCTACCTATTATGGCCTTTCCACAGCCATTCCGAGATATATTGCCATGCAACTTCCACTGCTTCCGTTTTGATGACTTGAGCATTCATTGTCATATTGCTTTGCATGATCGTAAGATAGCTAGCATGATATTTCCATGGCTTGTCCGTTTTTTGATATCGTTTTTATGCTAGATCATTGCATATCCTGGTACACTTCCAGAGGCATTCATATAGAGTCATTCATTGTTATAGGTATCGAGTTGTAATTTTTATTTCTATTGAGTGGTAAGTAAATAGAAGTGTGATGATCGCCATTATTCATTTTTAGAGCATTGCCCCTCTGAGGAAAGGATGATGGAGACTATGATTCCCCCACAAGTCGGGATGAGACTCCGGACAATGAGAGAAAAAATATTAAAAAGAAGAAAAGAAAAAGGAAAGGAAAAAATAAAAAAATAAAAAGAAATAAAAAAGAAATAAAGAGAGAAGGGGCATGCTAGTTCCACACTTGTGCTTCAAAGTAGCACAATGTTTTTCATATGGAGAGTCTCCTATGTTGTCACTTTCATATACTAGTGGGAATTTTTCATTATAGGATTAGATGCACACCCACTTAGTTCTAATATTGAGCTTTCATACACTTATAGCTCTTAGTGCATCCGTTGCATGGCAATCCCTACTCCTCACGTTGATATCAATTGATGGGCATCTCCATAGCCCGTTGGTTAGCCGCATCGATGTGAGACTTTCTTACTTTTTTGTCTTCTCTATATTTACCCCTATCATCATACTCTATTCCACCCGTAGTGCTATATCCATGGCTCGCGCTCATGTATTGCGTGAGGGTTGAAAAAGCTAAAGCGCGTTAAAAAGTATGAACCAATTGCTCGACTTGTCATCGGGGTTGTGCATGATACATACTTTGTGTTAAGAAGACAGAGCATGATAAGACTATATGATTTTGTAGGGATAGCTTTTTTTAGCTTCGATATTTTGAAAGGCACGATTTTTTGTTGGGATGCCTGAGTATTGATGTCTTTATGTCAAATTATAGACTACTGCTTTGAATCACTTATGTCTTAATATTCATGCTATGATCAAGTTTATGCTAGGTAGCATTCCACATCAAAAATTACCTTTTTTATCATTTACATACTCGAGGACGAGCAGGAATTAAGCTTGGGGATGCTGATACGTCTCTGCTGTATCTATAATTTTTGTTTCTTTCATGCCAATATTATACAACTTTCACATATTTTTGCCAACTTTTTATATGATTTATTGGTCTAACATATTGATCCAGTGCCCAGTGCCAGTTTCTATTTGTTGCATGTTTTTTTGTTTCGCAGAAAATCCATATCAAACAAAGTCCAAACGCGATAAAAATTTATGGAGAACTATTTTGGAATATATGCGATTTTTGGGAGGTGGAATCAATGCAAACGGGGGCCCATAGCCCCCAAGATACACCAAGGCACGCCCCGGTGTCTTATGCCCTCCTCGTAAGGCGGTTGGGCCCTTCTTCTGGCGCATGAAAGATAATTTATGGAAAAAAGCGTGTAAAAATTTCAGCGCAATCGGAGTTACGGATCTCCGAGAATTTAAGAAACCGTGAAGGGCTAGATCTGGGGAACGCGAAACAAAAGAGAACAAAGAGGGAGATCCAATCTCGGAGGGGCTCCCGCCCCTCCACCGCCATGGAGGCCACGGACCAGAGGGGGAACTCTCCTCCCATCTAGGGGGCAAGGAAGAAGAAGGAGGGGGGCTCTCTCCCCCTCTCTCCCGGTGGCACCGTAGCACCGCCGGGGCTATGATCGTGACGGTGATCTACATCAACAATCTTGCTACCGTCAACACCAACTCTCTCCCCCTCTATGCAGCGGTGTAACACCCCTTCTCCCCGTTGTAATCTCTAGTTAAACATGGTGCTCAACTCCATATATTATTTCCCAAAAAAACCCCAAAAAACCCCCCCCCGGGGGGTTTAAAAAAAAAAAATTTTTTTGGCAAACCCCTTTTTTCCCACCCAAAAATTTTTCCCCGGGGTTTTCCCCCACCTTTTTCCCCCACCCATTTCCCCCGGAAAAAAGGGGGGGGTTTTTTGGGGTTTTTGGGAGGTTGGGGGGTTTAAGTGGGGGGTTTTTTAAAAAGGGGGTCCCAAAGTTTTTGGGGGGGAAAAAATTTTTCCCAATTTTAAAAAAATCCCTTTAAAAATTTTCCCCTTTTAACCAAATTCCCCCCCGGGGAAAAAGAAAAAAAAAAGGGGGAAAAAATTTCCGGGGTTTTAAAATTTTTGGTTTTCCCCCCCCTTTTTCCCCCGGCCCCCCCCCAAAAACCCCCGGGGGTTCCCCCCCCGGGGGGGGGTTTTTTTGGCCAAAATTTTTTCCCCCAAAATTCCCCTTTTTAATTTTTTTTTTCCCCCCCCAAAAAAAGGCCCCCCCCAAAAAACCCCCCCTTTTTAAGGGCCCCAAGGGAAAAAAAAATCCCTTGGGGGTTTTAAATTTTTAAAAACCGGGGGCCCCCGGCCCCCCTTTTGGGTTTTTAAAATTAACCCTTTCCCCCCAAAACCCTTTCAAACCTTTTCCCCCCCAATTCCCTTAAAAGGCCCTTCCCCAAAACCCCCCAACCTTCCTTTGGGGTGGCCATTTCCCCCCATTTTCCCCTTCCCGGAAGGGGGTTTTTCCCCCCCGGAAACAAAACCGGGGGAAAGAAAAAAGGGGGCCCGAAAGGAAAAAAAAATTTTGGCCTTTTTGGGAAAAACCCCCCCCCCTTTTTTTTCCCAAAACCCCCCAAAAACCAAATTTTTTTCCCCCCCCCCCCCAAAAAAAATTTAAAAAAAAAACCCCCTTTTTAAAACCCCTTTTAATTTTTAAACCAAAAAAACCCCCCCCTCCAAAAAAAAACCCCGGGGAAAAAGGGGTTCCCAAGGGGGGGGGGGAAAAGCCCCTTTTTTTTCCCCCCCCCCCCCCCCCCAAAAAAGGGAAAAAAGGGGAAAAAAAAAAAAAAAAGGAGGGGTTAAATTTTAAAATTTAAAAAAAATTTTTCCCCCTTTTTTTTTTTTTTTTGGGGGGGGGTTTGGGAAACCCAAAAAAAACCCCTTTTTTTTTTTTTTAAAAACCCCCCGGGAAAGAAAAAAATTTTCCCCCGGGAAAAAGGTTTTTTTTTTAAAAAAAAATTTTTAACCCAACCTTTGGGGAAAAAAAAAAAATTTTTTTGGGAAAAAAATTCCCCTTTTTTAAAAAGGGGGCCCCGGGGTTGGGCCCCCCCCCCCTTTTCCCCCCCTTTTTTTTTGGGGGGGAAAACCCTTTTTTCCCCCCCAAAACTTTAAAAAAATTTCCCCAAAAAAAAGGGCCCCTTTTTTTCCCAATTTTTAAAACCCAAAACCCCCCCCTTTAGGGAAATTTTTTTTTAAAAAATTTTTTTTTGAAACCCCAAAAATTTCCTTAAAAAATTAATATTTTAAATTAATTTTTAAAAAACAAGGTTTTAAAAAATTTAAATTCCCCGGGTCCAAAGGGGAATTTGGGGGGAAAAAATTTTCCCGGGGAAAAAATTTAAAGAAAACCCCTTTTTTAAAAATTTTAAACTTAAAAAAAAAAAAAACCCAAAAAAAAAAATTTCCCCCCAAAAAACCCCAACCAACCCCCTTTTTTTTTTTAAAAAAAAAAAATTTTTTTCCCCCCTTCCCTTTTTGGGCCCTTTCAAAAAAAAATTTTCCCCCCGGGGGGAAAACCAAAAAATTTTTTTTTTTCCCCCAAAAAAAAAATTTTTTCCCCCAAAAAAATTTTTCCCCAAAAAAATTAAGGCCCGGGGTTTTTTTTGGGGTTTTTTAAAATTTTTTTTTAAAAAAAAATTTCCCCCAAAACCCCCAAAAAAAAAAATTTAAAAATTTTTAAAATTTTAAAAGGGAATTTTTTTTTTTTTTTAATTTAAAAAAATTTTTTTAAAAAATTTAAAAACCCCCAAAAAAAGGGGAAAAAAAAAAAAAAAATAAATTTTTAAAAAAATTTTAAAAAAAAAAAAGGCCCTTCCCAAACCCCCCCCTAGGGAAAAACCCCGGGAAAAAAAAAAAAAAAAAAAAAAAACCCCCCTAAAAAAAAAAACCCCCCAAAAAAAAAAAAGGAAAACCGGGGAAAACTTTTTCCCCGGGAAACAAATTTTTTCCCTTTTAAAAAAAGGGGGTCCCTTTTGGGTTTTTTTTAAAAAAAAATAAACCGGGCAAAGGGGAAAAATTTTTTTAAAAAAAAAAGGGGGGCCGGGAAAAGGGGGGGGGAAAAAAAAAAAGGGTTTTTTTAAAAAGGGGGAAGGTTTTTTTAAAAAAAAAAAAAAAAAAAAAAAATTTTTCCCCAAAAAAAGGGGGAAAACGGGGGGGGGGAAAAAATTTTTTTTGGGTTAAAATTTTTTTTTTCCTTAAAAATTTTTTTTTTAAATTTATTTTTAAAAAAAAAAAAAAAAAAAAATTTTTAAAAAAAATTTTTTAAATTTTTATTCCCCAAAAAAAAAAGGGCAAAAAAAAAAAATTTTTTAAAATTTTAAAAAAAATTTAAAAAAATTTTTTTTCCCCAAAAAAAAAAAAATTTTTTTTTTTTTTAAAATTTTTAAAAAATTTTTCCAAACCCAAAAAAAAAAAAAAAAAAAAAAATAAAAAAGGGGCCAAAGGGAAAAAAAAAATTTAACAAAAAGGGGGAAAAAAGGGCCCGGGGGAAAAAAAACCTTTGGGGGGAAAAAAGGGGGAAAAAAAAAAAAAAACATTTTTCTTTTTGGAAAACCCGGCCTTGGCCTTTCCCCCCCGGGGGGGGGGGGGGGAAATTTTTTTTTGGGGGGGGGGGGGGGGCCCCCCCCGGGGGGGTTTAAGGGGGGAAACCCCCCCCCCCCCCTTTTTTTTTTAAAAGGGGGAAAGGGCCCAAAGGGAGGGGGGGTTTTGGGAAGGGGAAAAAAACCCCCTTTTTTGGAAAAAAGGGGGGGGAGGGAAAGGAAAACCCAAAATTTTTGGGGTTTTAAACCCCCCCGGGGGCCCCCGGGGGGGTTTGGGGTTTTTTAAATTTGGGTTTTTTTTTCCAAAAAAATTTTTTTTGGGGGTTTTGGGGAAAAATTTTTTTTTAATTTTTTTAAAATTTTAAAAAGGGTTTTTTAAAAAATTTTTTTTAAAAAAAAAAAAAAAACCCCCCCGGAAATTTTAGGCCTTTCCCCCCCCCCTTTTTTTTTTTTTTAAAAAAAAAATTTGGAAAAAAATTTTTTTTTCCCCAATAAAGGGGGGGTTTTTAAACCCTTCTTTTTCCTTTTTTTTAAAAAGCAAATTTTTTTTAAAAAATTTTTTTTAAATTCAAAAAACCTTTTAAAAAAAAAAAAAACCCCCCCCCGGGAAGGTTTGGGGTTTTTTTTCCCAAAAAAAAATTTTTAAAAATTTTGGGAACCCAAAATTTTCCAAAAAAGGGAATAGGGCCAAGATATTCCCAAAACTTTTCCCCTTTTTAAATTTTTTTCCCCCCCGGGAAAAAAAAAACAAAATTAATTTTTTTTTTTTTGGGGGGGTTTTCCCCCCCTTTTTTTAAAAAATTTTAAAAAAAAAAAATTTTTTGGGCCCCTAAAGGTTTTTTAAAAAAAAACCCCCGAATTTTTTTTAAAAAAAAAAAAAACCCAAAAGGGGGGTTTGGGGTTTTTTTAAAAAAAGTTTTCCCAAAATTTTAGGAAACCTTCCAAACCCAAAAAAATTTTTTTTTTAAACCTTTGTTGGGGAAAAGGGAATTTTTTTCCCCCCCCAAATTTTCCCAAAAGGGCCCCCGGGGGAAAAAAAAAAATTTTTTAAAAAAAAAACCCCCTTTTAAATTTTCAAATTTTTTAAAAAATTTTTAAATTTCCCTTTTAAATTTTTTTAATTTTTTTTTTAAATTTGGGGAAGAAAAAAAGGGAAAAAGCCTAAACCCGGAAGGAAATTTCCTTTTTTCCCCCCCCCAAAAAAATTGGGGGGGGGGAAAAAAAGGGAAAAAATGGGGGGGTTTTTTGGGGGGGGCCAAAAGGGTTTTAAATTTTAAAGGGGGAAAAAAATTTTTAAAAAAAATATTTTCCCCCCTTTTTTAAAACGGGGAAAAAAAAAAATTTGTTTTTAAAACCCCTTTTAAATTTTTTTTTTAAAAAAAAAAAATTTTTTTTTTTTAAAAATTTTAAAACCTTTTAAAAAACCCAAAAAAACCCCCCCAAAGGGGAACCCCAAGGGGTAAAAAAAATTTTTTTTCACCAAATTTTTTTAAAATTTTGTTTAAAATTTTAAAAAGAATGGGGAAAAAAAGGAAAGGGGAAAAAAAAAAAAAAAAAAAAGGGGGGGGGGTTTGGGGTTTAAAAAAAAAATTTTAAGGAAAAACCTTCCCAAAGGTTTTTTGGGTTTAAAAGGGTTGGGGGGAAAAAAAGGGCCCTTTAGGGGTTTTTAAAAATTTTGGAGAACCCCCCCCGGGGCCAGAACTTTCAACTTATGAAATAAAATATCATTTTAATTTGATGAGTTAATAGTATGTGGGGTATTATTATTATTTAGGCTAGACGTGGGACAGTTGAGTTGGTTCTAGGGGAAAGTACTGGGAGAAAACTCAGTTTACATCGAAAAAGAAAGTGGGAGAAAATTCAGAGACCTGCTGGGTCCACCTAAGGAGAGGAATATGTTGGGAGGAAGGAGATTCAAAGCACGACAGCCGAGTGAACTATTTTTTTTACGGACAAGTGAACTAGTTTACATACATTAGCAAATAGCCACTAAAAAAAGCAATCAGGTTAATGGGTTCTTAAAACAAATAGTTCGGACAAATCAGATAATTACGACACATAGGCTAATGCATGAAACACTCAGATGATAAAGGTGCTTATAAATAGATAAAGTACAACATCTAGACTTTCCTGGCACGCTTGATCATGACGCTGCGGCTGTCCGTGTACTCGTCGGTTATGGGAAGCAGACACGCCCTCATGTCCAAGATCTGCCTGTACATGTCTTAGCATGCGATGCGCCCTGGCCGCATAGGTTATGTAGGCTAGATTCAGAGGTACCTCCCATGTGTTCGGTCGCCTTCTTTCACGTTGGTGTATCGTGGGTCGATGATGGTCTCAGCGAGGTCAACCACGAGTCCTTCTCCCGCCCGCTGTCGATGATCTTGTATTGCTTATGGATGTCGACAAGCTTGTTGCACCGATGGCCGAATCGTCGCGTTATTCCTTCTCTCCACCGTAGCGAAGGTGCAATCGGTTGCGCCGATGAAACGGGCGAATGCTCCAGAACCTGGTCCAGCCATAGGACTGAGGCGAGGCAGAGCTTCACTGAGTCCGTATCGTTGGTGTACATCACATTCAACTTGCTGAAGTCCATATCCAGCAGGCTCACCCCTCAGATCGCCATTGGAGTCTCTTCGAGCATGGTTAATAGTATAGCCAGCTGTTGGCTATAAGCCAGTGCCATGTCATCTACAACCCATCTTATAGTCAACATGTACAATAGTAGATCAAAAGAGTGTACTATTTTTTATTATGTGGCCCACCTTTCATCCTCACAAAGTGCCTAGGAGCACGTGCTAGAGCTGGCTCTTCACAAAGAGCCCGCTTACCTTCTCTCTCCTCTTCTCTTTCCTCCAACTAAGCAGAAATATACTAGTTTATGCCTTACAGCCCGCTGACTCAACTCTATTGTACTTGCTCTTCGAGTGAACGAGTGTGTAGGCAGCGGCAGTTGCTTTTTATCTCTTTGGGAACTGGATTCAACAAAGAAGTGAGTGTGTACAAAGCGACAACAATTATTACCCTCCTCGTCCGCTGGACGCCCGCAGAAGATGCTCCCTCGGCGCATTCAAACGCCTCCATTAAGAAACCAACTCCGCCACACGCCGGTTCACAAGCGGTCTCAGATTGGTACTGTGATAACAGGAGTTAGTGGTCACTTTACTTAAATTTAATTAGCTTTAATAGAAATTTATACTTAAAACAAGCAATGCATTGGCTCGTTCTATCGCTGCCACGGATCAACATGCACAACAATTAGAATTATTATTCTCAGACGGCCTACGATCAAGCACATTTGTCGACTTTCACAAAGATAATACTACCAAGTTTGAATTGTTTGTTATGGTTGTTGTCCTCTGCATCATCATGCCGTGTTTCCCAGCTTGCAAGATTCGTAACCAACAAATAAGATCCAAATAATAAGTACAACAAAGATGCCTACACATCTCATTGATTCCCAGCTTGCAAGATTCGTAACCAACAAATAAGATCCAAATAATAAGTACAACAAAGATGCCTACACGCCTCATTGATTCCCAGCTTGCAAGATTCGTAACCAACAAATAAGATTCAAATAATAAGTACAACAAAGATGCTTACACATCTCATCGATTCCCAGCTTGCAAGATTCGTAACCAACCCATTAGAGCCTTTTGATAAAGTGAATATCGGGATTAAATCCATCTTAGCTAGCCATGTCATACAATCAAGAACTTGGCGAATGCTCTTGACCGTCACAACATCTGTAGTAGAGTATTCCTGTTTGCACAAAGATGTTTGCATAGCACAAACAAGGAGACATGAGAGCATGATTTCGCTTTAATTGAACCATTTTGTGCAGTTCCACTAAATTGAGAGATGTTGCTCTTGACCGTCACAACATCTGTAGTAGAGTATTCTGTTTGCACAACATGTTTGCATAGCACAAACAAGGAGACAGGAGAGCATGGTTTCACTTTAGTTTAACCATTTTGTGCAGTTCCACCAAAATTGAGAGATGTTGCCCACGTGACATTTTAGTTGAACTGCACAAGATACTCATTCCAAAAAAAAGTGTTTTGTGCAGTTCACCAAAAGGTCACAATAGCAACAAGGTGAAATGGATATCCCTATCTCGCACAAAATGATAGAAAGTAAACAGTTGCTGGTCAATAAGAATATCTGAAACATATACAAAATGAAAAGAAGCATCTTAATTATGTTCATGGCAATCACGCAAGGACAGTAGAAATTTTAAAACGTCAGCAATGCTTCATGTTACCAGAAGCATTACGATCAACAATGAGATTCCTCAGATATGGGATTACTTTAATGGTGGCATTGCTTGTTTACCAGACATAGTAAATCAACAGGAGCTAAAGAGTTGGTTTAAGGGCATGGGACCGTGGGGACACCAAGACACTTAGCAGTGCAAAGGAGCAACTTACTTATCATACTGGGGAAAACAGCAGGAGTGCCATTTGTAACACAGTCTAATTGCATCTTATCACTGGAGGCATTAGATTAACAATAACACTGGTTACACATGTCCCTAAGGTAACAGTGTGATCGCTTCATTTTACATGCGCCCTTACAGCAAAAGGTTGGTTTACCCAAAAAAAAACAGCAAAAGGTTGGTATAAGGACATGCGACAAAGGACGATCAAGACAATGTACCTACAAGGAGGCATAAAGTGGTGATGCCGAGCTTGTTCACGCTATGTGAGGGCAGCAAACCTAATCTCGAGACCTTTTACTACGTGAGGGCAGCAAATCTAATCCGGAGGCCTTTTACTATGTGAGGGCAGCAAATCTAATCCTCGAGACCTTTTACTATGTGAGGGCAGCAAATCTAATCTCGAGAACTTTACTATGTGAAGGCAGCAAATCTAATCCTCGAGACCTTTTACTATGTGAGGGCAGCAAATCTAATCCTCGAGACCTTTTACTATGTGATGGCAGCAAATCTAATCCTCGACATACTGCTGACTTGTCCACCAGCCGCCACTTTCTATCCTTTTTCAACCAATAATAGATCCGTTCCTTATCCGGTTTGTACTGCGTTTCCCATTATTTCTTTTTCAACCAAGAGACCGTTGGGTATCCGGTCTCTACTACTTTTACCATATTATTTCCTCTTTGAATCAAGTCCTAGATTCATGCTACAACTTTCCCCTTTCTTCGTTGTTTGAACAAAGCCCTAGATTCAATGCATGAAGTAGCTTTACCTCTAATAATACTAATAATTTAGGTGGCTTTGGAAGAGCTGATGGGAGTAGAAAAAGATGCACATGCAGCACGTGGGGAGCTGGGGCAGAGAGCAAGGCCGCCAAGAATTTGTACTTGAGGGTCGCCGGATGTCGGCGGTGGTGGGTCGGATCTCATGGACAATATGGCAGGAGGAAGAAGGGTCGGAGGACCTCCCGAGCCGGGCGCCGCTGTGTCGGAGAGAACGACACGGCAGAGGATCGGGCCCCTCCGGCAGCTGTGGGTTTCTCCTCGGTGGCGATGACCGCGTGAACGATGCACCTTTTAGTCCTCTACACACACCGATCAAGGGATCCGCCGGATCTGTGACCATCGGTGAGCAGAGAGAAAATGTCGCCACCGCTGTCTTGTTTATATCCGGAGAGGATGAGAGAATGAAGAGAGCAACCCTAGTAAAGCAAGCGCCAGGCCCTCAAGGCCCATATATAGTGGAGTGATTATCTTTTTCTCTCCACAACAAGCGCTTCAATTTGTGTACGTGGCATTAAAGAAAAGAAACTCTATTTAAGGTGACTACTCTTACTCCTACTTACTACTATTATAAGATACTACCTCCGCCCTGGTTTATAGCTCCCTTTTATAGTTTGTGCCAAATTTTCACTAAAGATTTAACTAACAAAATGTTAATGCATGTCAAGAAAAATTATCTCATTGGATTCGTATTTGAACATACTTTTGAAAAATATAATGTTTGGTGACATGCGTGAACATTTTCTTAGTTTAATCTATGGTCAAAATTTGGCATGAAATACAATGGGGACCAATAAACCCGGACAGAGGTAGTATTGTTCACTTGTGCTCCCCGCCCCTCCATTCATTGAACAACCCCACGGGTGAATAAACATACAGTAAGTACTGTATTTATATAGAACGAACAAGCTCGAACTATTTTCGCGTAGTTAAAAGTTGAGGGTGGGGCTTTTCCCGGGCAGTACGTGCGACAGTTTTCGAGTAGGCGGTTTGACAGAGAGGCGAGGAGGGTGAACGAGTGGGGCTGTGCGATTTGTCGGCGCGTTACTGCTGGAAAGACTTGTGATATGACCACTCACTATAGTCATGAATTACTGGTGCTCCGACCGGGGTGATGCCCCCCTTCCGTTCCGCGCTCTAATCTGGTGCATGACACGTCGACACGGATGTTGGCTCTCCCACATGTTGGAGTAGTAGGAAGGAGCAAAGAATGATGCGGTATATACTAGTACTATACTACTCCCTCCGTTCCTAAATATAGTCTTTGGGGAGATTTCACTATGGACCACATACGGAGAAAAATGAGTGAATCTACACATAAAATGCATCTATATACATCCGCATGTGGTCCACAAAGGAAATATCTACGAAGACTTATATTTAGGAACGGAGGAGTACTACTCGTGTCTGAGGAGTGCGAACCACGGCAGCCAGTTGAACCAGCCGTGTAACCACGGTAGCCAAAGGAACCAGCAGAGAAAACAATAATGTGGTGATATGGCCTTAAAAAACAATGTGCTACGGTCCACATCTGTAGCATGTACAAGAACACTCCTCTTTGTTTGGATCCTCGAGTTAGAGCTAGTTTGGGTTGAAATAGCCTCAAATTATCGAAACAAGAGGGGTTAGTTTGAGCTAGTTTGCTCTAACCCAGCTAAAAAACTAGCCCGTGGAGAGGTTCTAATTGGGTTAGTTATCCCGGCCCACTAAAAGAGAACTAAAAATCTCACCTGCCCGCACAGATCGCTCCCTAAAAATCTCACCTGCCCGCACCAGATCACCCCTCTCGCACGACTCTCTCTGCTCCCCATAGGGCCGCCTCAAGCGCCAAGCCGCCTCTCTCTCCTCCGGCCGCTCTCCTTCCGCCTCCGCCGCCCTACTCCGCCGCCTCTCCTCCGACCTTCAAGGTCACCCCGCTCCCCTTCACGGTCGTTTTCTCCTCCTCAGGCGTGCTGTGGCGGTGGCGATCTACCAGGAGGTCGCGAGAGGGGTGAGTTTGTTCGTTCCTTCTCTGTATCACGGCCATATCATTGATCTTGCTTGCTCTAGCGCTAATTCTGATTTGGAAAAGTAGATCCTAATCAAACTTGCTATAGATTTGTGGTGCATGCATGGAATTGTTTGATGCTGCTTGAGGAGGTAATAAATCTTTCTAGAGGCCCAAAGATTCAGGTCACCTTTCTAGGTATTTCAATTTCAGGCTTGCATTATTTGTAGAGGCCCAAAGATTCAGTTCACCTTTCTTGGTATTTCAATTTCAGGCTTGCATTGTTTCTAGAGGCCCAAAGATTCAGTTCACCTTTCTAGGTATTTGAGTTTGTGCTTGCATTATTTCTAGAGGCCCAAAGATTCAGTTCACCTTTCTAGGTATTTAATTTTCGTGCTTGGATTATTTCTAGAGGCCCAAAGATTCAGTTCACCTTTCTAGGTATTTCAGTTTCAGTGCTTGCATTATTTCTAGAGGCCCAAAGATTCAGTTCACCTTTCTAGGTATTTAAGTTTTGTGCTTGCATTATTTCTAGAGGCCCAAAGATTCAGTTCACCTTTCTAGGTATTTCAGTTTCAGCTTGCATTATTTCTAGAGGCCCAAAATTCAGTTCACCTTTTTAGGTATTTTAGTTACAGCTTGCATTATTTATAGAGGCCCAAAGATTAAGTCCCGATCGGTGGCAAGCGGCCCTGCTACCCATGCCGGTGTCGACCTCAACTCGCAAGGGCCAAGGCCGGAGGGGTTCCTGGCTTGGGCTCTACAGAGCCTTCCTCCAGAGCGCGATGGCGAGCTCCTCCCTCGGTGCGTGAGGGGCTTCTGCCCCCCCTATCGTGAACAACTTCCATGATGAGTTAGCTCATTCTTTGTTTCATGAAGTGTTTTTTATTTTGTGAAGCTTGATTGACGACTTGTATGTTTAAGTGGGATATCTCATTTGTATGGACAAAGTAAAATTATCATGTTTTGCATGCTTGATTGTATAGATGGTTCGCTTATGTCAATTGTGAGCGGAGGAGGCCACAGAAGAGCCGCCACACCAAGAGGGTGCTTGGATCCAAGGGACTTATTTTAGTCGACTTAAAATAGGGTCCAAAGTAGTCAAATGATTGAGATAGAGCATTTATTGTCAATCTAACCCCGCCATCCATACACCTCTTTGGTTTAGAGTTAGTTCGTGGTTAGAATCTAACTCTAACCTCTAACTGAGTTAGAGTTCTCCTCGTCTCGGTTCATCACCATCATACTTTCCCCATTCTGTGTTTTCAGATCTCGTGAATCAAAGAGGCCCTTTTTTCGAAAAATCAAAGAGGCCCTTAGACTGGTTTAGGTCCGGTCATTTTTTATAAACGTGTTATGTCCAAAATTTAATGACGTGCTCTGGTTTCCACGAAAATAATACGGTTTCATGTAGTAATTCATCGATTTATTTATTCTTTTGCGGGGGGTTTGCATGTAATTTGTGAGGTCTGAAATGTAAAGTACCCTCTTGGTGTGCATGCATGCACTATGACCCAGATGCTCTATGTCCCACATGTCGGTGAATGGGAGCACGTGGAAATAGCCTAGGAGTACATATAGGAGGATAAATGCGTGAAAAATATGTACTATGAAGCGAGCATGGTTCAAAAGTAGACCTAAAGTGATGACAGCTATAGGTCGACGCACCCAACTAGTGGTACTAGACATACGACTAATTTTTCCTCAAAAAAAAGAGGCACGAGTGCTCAAGATTCTATTCTATAAACACGAGTCCCATCTCGACAACAAGCGTCTGTGCTATGACTAGCCCTCCTCCCTTTCTCTCTTCTAACTCTAAACTCGCCGACGCCCGTGGGTGGGGTGGGTTTGCTCAATCTGGCCCCACCTCACGGTGAAAACGCTACTGTTGGAATAAAATGCCATATACTCCTCCGCTCATAAATATAAGCCTTTTTAGATACTACTCAAATGGAATACAACATACAGATGTATGAAGACATAGTTTAGAGTGTAGATTCACTCATTTTGCTCCGTATGTAGTAGTCACTTGCTGGAATCTTTAGAAAGACTTATATTTGGGAACGGAGGGAGTACTATACTAATAAAACATTAAGGCCACGAGGCGATGCAAGGCTGGTTACAGGAGGCAAGAAGAAGAGATGCATCCATCGACGACGCCCACCTCCTCGACTCAGGTGCCGCCCACCGAACGGCGCCTAAGTAGCAGCGGCTTTGTGGCTGGTCGAGGCTTCAACAATGGCGCCCAAAGATTCCAGCCACTGGAAGAAGGCCAACGTCTTTCTGTCCTCGCTTGCCTTGTAGTGGCCTATGTAGACGATTTCCTCGTAGACGTGGATGTGCAGGTCGACTGTTTCTTGCATGGCGAGGTGCTGCGCGGCGAGCGCGGCCTCGAGGTGCACATTCTTCGTCGCGACCTCTGGCACCTGCAGGGCTACCAGGGCTTGAAAGAGTTCGTCACCATGTAGGCCGATGAGGGTGGCGGGCAATGAGGAGCCTGGGCGCGCGGGCTGGAGCAGTACGACAAGGTCGTCCGCATGCTTCTTGACGGCGGTGAACTTGCGGATGGAGTTGACCATCATGTCGTCCATGCTAGAGGCGAAGCCGGCGTCGGCGAGGGCTACGATGCCTGCGGTTGCCAGCACCGTCTGGAAACGCTATGCAGGCCGGGCCGCAGCCGACGCCTTTGATGATTTGGCACAGCCGATCGCCGCCGCTGGCCCATCGCCTCCATAGGTGCTTGTGGCTTCGTCACTTGGTCTTGGATTGGAGTGAGCAGTGTTGCGCAGAGACTTGGGAGTAGATGGATTGGAGTGGTGGGCGCCTTTATTATATGAGAGTCCAAACTATGTTGCATTCACATCGCTGGCTCTATCCGCTTCTCCAATTAATTCCATCTCGCATGTAATTGAGGATGCATCATTGACCGCTCAACGCCTCAGAACCGCTACCCTCTTCCTCCTTGGCATTCAAGCACCTATGGACCCGCCGACGATGAGGTGCCTATGGTGACTTCAGAATTTCAAGATGATAGTGCCGTATGCGTGTGTGCGCTCATAGGGGTGAGTGTATGCGTGTATATGAGTGCTTGTGTCTGTACTGTGTCAAAAAAACAACAACGTAAATGCGTGTCAAAAAGAGACTAGTCAGTATACTCAATATTGTGCACCTCGGAGAGGAAAACGATATAACTAGTATGTATTTATTTACGGTGCATATTCACTCATTTTGCTCCATATGTACTCCGTCTCGGTGTAGTCTAGTCACTTGTTGAAATCTCTAGAAGGGTAAATACTCCTTTCTGGTTTACAGGGCTATACTAGCAAGTAGTTGTACGTACTAGTACAATAGTGGGCTCACATAACAATTTTGTCTCATGCAAGAGCATGGCTATATGCATGCTCCAATGTTCGCAACTGCAATGTTCGGTTTGCGCTTGGCTCTTCGCTTCTTCGAGAAGACGAACAATGATGTTACTACTATCGCTTCTACAAATGTCGAATCCATCGCTGCATGTCCGTCCACCGCGAAAGCGGATGGATAGCTTGTTGTGGAAGTACTACTAATAAGCAAAAGCCTGTCCTCGCTTATGAGCAATCAGCAGCATGGGCGAGGGAGAAGGCGTAGTAAAATCAAGCTTCTCCTCGTTCTACGAGTTGACGCGACACATCATAGCATTGGCCCCACATGCTTTCCTCTAAACTTGGCTGAAAGACCCGCAGTGTACAATATATTTGCTGCAACCTCTAACATTTACCCACCACAAATTAAAATATATGTGGCCGTATGCATCGTTCTAATGCAGAGGCCGGGGAGTCCCCCCTTTTCAAAAAAAAAAACAAATTAAAATATATATTCCTGTCTTGACTAGATGAGCGTGCAAACTACAATCAGCAGAGTGACAGGTAGGGCCAGAAGACTATTTTAATTTAAAAAAAACTTCGAGACGACCACATAGCATGGAGCCGACCCCAACTATTTTAAGCTTACACGCACGGTACACGCTATCTAGACTACTCTACACATGAAACTGCCACACGAGCGTCCGGGCTGCGCTTGGCTTTTCGCCTCTTCAGGAAGTCGAACAATGATGGTGTACTACTGCACTGGAGGAGTACTACAGTACGCTTCTGGCCATCTGGCACCGATTGAACTGCTGCATGTCCACCACGTGCAGGAGGGGAGCGTGTAGCAAAATCTTCTCCAAGTATGGCCAGCCACCACGCTCATGGGCGAGGGAGGGACGCTCCTGTCTTTGCGTGTATGACAGGTGGGCCCGACAGGTGTGTGGCCAACCTGTCATACAGCCAAAGGCATGTGCAGTTAAGTCCACGAGGGAGAGGATAATCAAACTTCTCGTTGATGTACGAGTTGACGCGACACATCAAAGCACTACACTCGATATATTTCAATAATTTGCTTTTACCGATGCATTAATTACAACGCATGCATGCATGCCGAGACTCTTCTTTTGATAGTACTTGCATGTGTTGATTTAATGCACCTTGAAGGATGGTTGTGCACGAGGAGGGCGAGATCATGCATACCGAACAGGAATAGGACCCGACGATGGAGGTCTCTAAGGTCTTGATGGACCTCACCGTGCTCCATTGCCCCTTGTGCCTCCGCCCCTTGACGCCTCCAGTGTATGAGGTTCGAATACACATCGTCTGCTTGGCTGATTGAGCAAGGTGCAGGTTTCTTAATTGATGTGCTGTTGGATTGATTTCTGCAGTGCAAGGGAGGGCACATGTCCTGCGTGGACTGCCACATCGAGCGCCCCGGGAACCAGCGGCAGTGCCAGAAGTGCGAGCGCGGCGGTGGCTTCGACGTGCGGAACACGGCGATGGACTCCGTCCTTTCGTCGGTGAGGGTGGAGTGCCCGCACGAAGGCTGTGGGCTCTACGTCACTTATCACAAGCTCGCCGATCACCAGAGCGTGTGTCCGCTCGCGCCCTGCAAATGCCCCGTGCCCGTCTGCAGCTACGAAGGCCCGCCGCCGGCGCTCTACCACCACATCAGCACCGCGCATCCCATGCTCATGCACAGGATCTAGTACGGCAAGGTGCTCCAGGTGCAAGTGCCATTGTCGGAGCCACGGCTCTTGCTGTTCGCGGAGGAGGACCGCCGCGCGTTTTTTTGGTCGGCGGCGTGCTCGACATCGGCGCGCCTATCGCCGTGTCGGTCGTCTGCATCAGAGCGGGGGCGTCCCCACTGCCGCACTACTTGGCCAAGCTGTGGGCGAACGGCCCACCGGGAGCCTAAAGGCACGACCGACGCCGTCAAGGTGGAAATGGAGGTGACAAGCAGCAAGGATCCCGCGACGCCGGCGTGCAGGAGCTGACCTTCTTGACAGTTCCGCCCAAGCTGCTGGCCGGTGCTAAGCTTGTGTCCCTCCACATTCAGATTGACAAGCTCACGCCCTAAATGTTTCGACAAAGGCCTTCTGCTTATCTTAGTAATATGCTAATATAGGGATTACCTTGGTCTACTTTAGCTTAAGAAATGGTGGGTTTTGGTGGCGCTGCAACAATTACTTCAACATCGATCAGTAATTTCCAACAATGAACGGATATTTTGTGTCTCATTGGATATAAAGTTCCTTTGGGTAAGAGTACTACTTGTCATCAAAATGGATAAAAGGAGATGTATGTAGACGTATTTTAGTTCTAGACACGCCCCTTTTATCCATTTTGATGACAAGCACTCCTCCGCTCCACAATACATGCCTTCCATTTGTCAAAATATAGATGTATCTAGACATGTTTTAGTATATAGGTACATCCATGATAGAGCCAATCGGATGGTTGAGAACACTACAATCAGTAGCTACAGAGATCGTGTGTGACTCCCGGATGCAGAGGCCGGGGTCATCATCCTCCTTTCCGAGAAAAAACAGACGCGTGTGTGAGAGGACGAGTGCGTGCGTGCACCTCTTCTCTTCCTGTATAACGTACTACTAAACTTAGAGTACAAGTTTTTGAGCTTGCGTCTCGTCACATTCCAAATTACTCCACGCTATATTGAATTGCAAACCTGTTCACACCGATCACAACCTAAATGGTTTCCCACTTAGGAGCGTATTAGTACCACGCTAGTATATTGAATTCCAAACCTGTTCACACCGATCACAACCTAAACGGTTTCCCACTTAGAAGCGTATTAGTACTCGGTTATAAATACTAGTATGCCAAGATGATTGCACATTCCTCGTCAACTCCTCATCCAAAAAACAAACAAGTCATTCAGCATCCTTCCCTTGCGTCTGCCATGGCCAGCGTGAGTTCTGGGTCGAGAGATTGCTACCAGGGAGAGGCGAGCATGGAAGTGGAAGCACGAGAGATGTCCCGCCTCGCTGCGAGAGCAGCCGACATGTCCCGCCGCGTGGAAGTAGCAGCACAGAGGTCCCACTGCGCCGCTGAAGCAGCACGGAGGTCCCACCGCGCCGTCGATGCAACAGACTGGTCCGGCCGCACCGCGGAAGCAGCAGAGATGTCCCGCCGCACCATGAATGCGAAGAGATGTCTCGCCTGCCGCCTGGCGCAATCTGGAAAAATTTCTCGCTGGCGGCGACTCATCACATGGCGCATGCATGCGATCGTCCATAGCCAGATGGATCAGATCTCCGGCTTGGCGAGGTTGCAGGACGACGTGAAAGCCTCGATTGAACAGGCTACCGGCGTCATCCAGCAACTAAGGGAGGGCAATGAGAGGCTCCGGGCGAGCGCGACCTGCCGAGGGAGAAGATCGTCCAAGTGCGAGACCAGCAGGAGGAGACCAAGGCCTTGTTGAAGAGGACCGGCGCCATCGTCAAGAAACTTATGGACGAGAATGACATGCTCCGCAACGAGCGCCAAAGGCTGTGGAGGAATCCATGGATGTTCTCAAGCAGCGCCTTGAGGACACGAAGACTCATCGCCGTCATCGCGGAGACTAGTTCCCGCTGCCTGCAAAGAACGCATCAAGAAAGTAGAGATCAGCGAGCCGATCCTTGTCTTCCTTCTTCTTTTGCCCTTGTGTATTTCGGGCGAGTCGCATGTGGCTTTTTAATTATCTTTCTAATTATGTAAGACAATTAATCGTCCTTATCTTTCTATGGAAGATCAATGTTGCGAGGCTGGAATGAAGAAAACTCTGGCTGTGGCGACCCTGGCATTGTTGTTCTTCTAGTTGCTTCTAGGCTTCCTTCAGTTGCCTGGTTTCTTTTGATATAATAATCGGTTTAGGATGTAGATTGTGTCGTCGGTTGTGAAATGTGGGGTTCTACCGCGGATGTTTGGCCTTAGTTGGCTTCTTGGGATGTTGCGATTTCAATCTGGTACTTTTAGTCCTTCGTGTTAGGCTGGAGTTGTGCTGAACTTCTTGTGAATTGTGGTGGTTTTCAGTAATGAAAATCGGAAGGGGCAAGCCCTTCTTTGATAAAAAAAATCATCCTTATATATTCATCAGTCTTGCTATAAGTCGCAGTAGATGCTATATAGGTCCGTCGGATCTTACATCAAGATCTGTGCTGTCAGATTTTCTTTTTTCTCTTTTCTCTCTTAAATCTCAGTCGAGTGAGACATAGCCACGCCATTAAACAGAGGCTCGGGCGCCATTAATGGAGACCTTGGGAGAGAGGTGGACGGCAGATGGAGGTCAAAGGCTCTCCTCCCGATAAGCACGCCAGTAGGGTCTGATCGCACGCCTCTCGACTCAAATAGCTACCTGCACGGCGCCTCCTAGCTAATAAAAAATGGGGACGTGTATGCACGTAAATGGTACTAGTAAGTAGAACGCCCACGGTTTCAATAATACTTGTGTTTCGATTGTAACGTGACAGCACTTGTTCCAAAATGACTTTGTTGATTGTTAATGTGTGCCTTCGCAAATCGGACTGCAAATTTACCACAGCATGTTGGTGCCATGTCATGGCACCAAGCCAAGTTTCATTATTTTCATGCGTGTTTTGGATTTACAGAATTAAAAACTAAGTTTCTCAATGTTTCCAACCCAGCCACGACGCCTTGAATTTTGAATTTCATTCCCATTTCTTGCATGGAACCTAGAAATTTACCCGAGGACACACATGTGATTTTTCAACCAACTTTGGTGCCTTTGGAACATGTGCTTGTATTTCAAATTTGAATTATGCACACAAAGGTGACACGTTCCTCCCGTAACCACGAGCCTTCTTGAGAGAAGTCCGATTTGCAAGAAGCTTATACCAAAATTTGTTCCTATTCGCCAATTTTTTTACCACGGCATGGTACTACCATGACATGACACCATGCCAAGTTTCATGATTTTAAAACCAAGTTTCTCAATGTTCTTGACCGAGCCACGATGCCCAGATGTTTGAATTTTATTCTCATTTTTTGCATGGGAGTAGAAATTCACCCGAGGACACAAATGTGATTTTCAACCAACTTTGGTGCACGGGAGCACGGGCTTGTAGTTCAAATTTGAATTATGCATAATAAATGACCAAAAACTCAATTAATGTGTAAATAAGGCCAAACGAAGCCGGAATAATTCCAAAATTTAACAGGGCACTCATGTAGTTTTATGTTTCCTTTGTAAATAAACTCAAGGGGGACAACGTATATCGTTTCGCAATCAAAGGTGACACGTTCCCTCTTAGAACCACGAGCCTTCTTGAGAGAAGCTTCGGTTTGCAAGAAGCTTATACCAAAATATGTTCCTATTCGGCCATTTTTTTACCACAACATGGTAGTACCATGACATGACATCCATACCAAGTTTCATGATTTTCAGACGTGTTTTGGATTTACAAGAATTTTAAAACCAAGTTTCTCAATGTTCTCGGCCGAGCCACGATGCCTAGATGTTTTAACTTTATTCTCATTTCCTGCATGGGACCTAGAAATTCACCCGAGGACACAAATGTGATTTTTCAACCAACTTTGGTGCACAAGAGCATGTGCTTGTAGTTCAAATTTGACTTATGCACATTAAATGACCAAAAACTCAATTAATGTATAAAAATGACAAACGAACCCAGAATAATTCCAAAATTTAACATGGCACTAATGTAGTTCTATGTTGCCTTTGTTAAGAAACTCAAGGGCGGGGTGGCACGTTCCCTCTTAGAACCACGAGCTTCCAAATCAGCCCAATTTTTTACCACAACATGTTAGTGCCATGACATGACACCATGCCAAGTTTCATTACATGAATTTAAAATCTAAGTTTCTCGATGTTCTCGGCAGAGTCATGACGCCCAGATGTTTGAATTTCATTCTCATTTCTTCCATGGGACCTAGAAATTCAACCAAGGACACACATGTGATTTTTCAACCCACTTTGGTGCACCGGAGCATGTGCATGCAATTCATATTTAGATTATGCACATTAAAAGTCTAGAAACTCAATTAATGTATAAAAGGCCAAATGAACCCGAAATAATTCCAAAATTTAACAGGGCACTCATATAGTTCTATGTTGCCTCTGTAAATAAAATCAGGGGGGAGGCAGCGATATCATTTAGCACACAAAGGTGACACGTTCCTCTCGGAACCACGAGGCTTGTTGAGAGAATCTCCGGTTTTGCAAGAGGCTTATACCAAAACTTGTCCCAATTCAGCCAAAATTATACGTATGAAAACAGGGTTTAGATTATCCCGAACATCTCGCTACCTAGACCAATAATGTACTATGATTTGAATTCAACATAAAATGGATACAAATATTTGAATTGGAGAGCGATGGTACATGTAGTTCATAGTGAAATATGATTATTGCTATATGCATGTCTTTTTGTTATCAAGATAATATTTAAATTATTGTATAACTTGACAACAATCGTATTCAAATAAGGAAAATTGATTCAAATTTAGTCCATATGGTAGACGACAATATATATGTTCACATGGTGGAGTAAAATGTTCATATATGATGGAAGATCAAAATGTATGACTACATCAATAAACCGCAAGGTCACCTAATGATATATTCGAATTCAACATAACGTGGATTTAAAAATTGAAATTCGAGATCATGGCATCTGTAATCATATAAAAGGGACATTACTCTTTCTTTGGTGGGAATTGATTTGTTTTTGTTGTTGTTGAGGAAGTGCGAATCGATTTGGTCTTGTGCAGGGGTAATCATGTTCTCCGATTTTTTACATTTTTCTTGTAGTTTTTCAATGGCATCTATAGCAATATAGTAAAAGGGACATGACTCTCTTGTGTCTTGTATGATTTTTTACACGTTAAGTTTGTTCTTAGAACAAGGAATCCGCACCTTGTTATCCCGAAATTTTCAAGCTCGAGTATCTTTTGTCTCACCTGCTTTGAAACTCCCGCTTCTTCAACCCGCGCCGCCTTGTTATCCCGAAATTTGACGCCGCGAGAACTCCCTCCTCATCCAAATCGCCCCGCAGCCCGGACACATAAAATCCCCTTCTACCCCTCCGGAAATGAAGCTCCACGTCGCGGTGTCAAAACCGTGGGGTACACTGTAACTTACCCTACATTTCGGACAAGCGTCCCTAAGCTTAGCTCCCCTCCCCTTCGCCTCCCCCATTCAGTACACCGAGGCCGCCAAAACTCGCGAAACCCCATGCTCCTCGGTTGGCCTCCCGACCGCCGCCAGCCGGAGACTCTTCCCGACACGTCGCCCACCGCAACAGCTCGCCGTCCCTCATCCACCGCACCGGATGAGGATCCGTTGTCGATCTCGTCATCCCGCCGGATCAGCCGCCCTGTCCTCCACCTCCAAGGAGCTTCCCTGATGTTCGCCTCGTCTATTGCGCCACCTCAATCCCCACAGCGCCGTCTTGACCTGCCCCACTGGAACCGTAGCACCCTCACCAATTCCTCCGATGAAGCCGAGGCCAACTCGGTGCCACCAAGGAGGTTCTGCACTCACCGCTGCATTTTATCTTTTATTTGACCTCACGGGGCTGCCGGTGCTCGATACCGAGCAGACATGGCGTCTCCATCGACAGCGCCGTCGCCGGCCACATCATCCACGACGTCTCTCCCCCATGTCGTTGCTTCCTTGGCGGTGACTTCCACAACGGCACTAGCTACAGCTGCTCCGGCTCTCGCTAGCGCTGCGGCTCTGTTCTTGCTGTCGGTCGCGCTGCTGCACTGCTCCTCGCTTTTGTTCGTGTTGCTGCTGCGCTTGCTCTCGCTTGCTGCCGCTGCTGCTGACGACCTCCGGCAGCTACAGGAGTTGCTTTGCTTTAGCACTCGTCATGGTGCTCTTGCACGACTTGCTCTCTGCTAGTGCGTTCCCTGCTCGAGCATCTACTGATTTAGATCACTGCTTCTCTGCTACTAGTGCTCGAATGCCCTAAACATCTATTGCAATGCTCTGTTACTAGTTCAATCAGTTTCGACAGTAAAATTCAGTTTCGACTGTGAAGTTCATTTTCTTCAGTTAAGTTCAGAGTGAACAGTACTTACAAAATCTGTCGGAGCGGCCGTGGCGCGACTGATGCGTTTTACATCTAGCACTTTTTGGTGATGTATTTTACATCATCTATTGCAGATGATATTAGGGTCCCACTTCAGATTAAAGTTGTCTGTCTTGTCATGCTTCATCCTCGTCGCCGTACACCTTAGCGGAGCTGCTCCAACGACGGAACCGTCCATCACAGCAGAGCAGTACCCTCGGCCCCGTTTCCAGAGGCCTCGGATCTTCTTCCCGCCCGAGTCCACACCAGCATCATCACCATCCTCCACGCCCAACCCAATGATCTTTGAGGTCCACAAGGCTATGCCAAAGAGGTTGTACACTCGTCGCATCACTTTGTTTCTCCATTCCTCTGTTCTTCCAATTCATGTGAGCCAAACACCTGTGTTGACTGAAATCCTATGTTTCCAAATGCTCGGTTTTGCATGTGCATTCCTATCCTATTCTGTGTTTTTCCTGTCCCTGCGCTTATAGAATCCTCCAATTCTAAGGAGCCCTTACAGATTTACTTCATTTTCATATTGGCGTCAAAGAAAACTCGTGTGTTATGTCCTGCTCTGCCGTGCCGTCATCCACCCCACACGAGGTGCACCATCGACAAAAGCATTCACGCAGCAGAGATCCCCCTGCAGACTTTCTTCGCCGCCTCAGATCATCTTCCCGTTGCGGCAGCCACGCCTAACTGCATTACCATCATCGATCGAGCAGATGAACACGAGGACTAGACAGTTCCGGAAGAGAGGTCGCAGTCTTTCGTGTTTTCTTCGTTATACATCGGTTATTATTACCGCTACTTTATCGTTCAATCTTGAGTTTTGAATTGCCCATGGGTCTCATATCAAGCCAAAGAACGAATAGTATCATCTACTATCTGGTTCATCTGGGTCTTCTATGTGGTTCATGTTGGGTGGCAACAAACAATAGATGATCCATTGTCTATCTTTTTAAACTGAAGCTATAATCTACCTGCTATCATTAGTCTTGGATCCATCCACTCGTTTGCTACCATCAGTCTTGATTTTTGCATGCACCCCTTAGGCCTTACAAAATCTAACTATTTTTATTATTATGCATGTCACATATTGTACACAATCATACTGAACATGTAGAGAAAAAGAGAAGACCGTTGCGTGCAAATATAATGTCATGCTGACGCTGCTCCATGGTGGCTAAGTGCCCCCCCTCTCCTGCATTTCCAGATTGTATTCCAGAGGAAGATAACTGCTGAGATGGAGATTCGAAGGAGCGACCATGCCTGTTTACCACCGAGGTGTTTGCTCTAACTCGGCATGCTTGATGTTGGTCATATCATGCATATGGCGCCTTGCATTGCTTACATTATACATCTTATATGTCATCAACTTAGTTTAGATTTTCTTTGTGTGAATGCCACCTGTTTGGTTTCTATATCATACTCCCACCATTCCTAAATATTTGTCTTTTTAGAGATTTCAACAAGTGACTACATACGGAACAAAATGAGTGAATCTACACTCTAAAATATGTCTATATACATCCGTATGTGGTAGTCCATTTGAAATCTCTAAAAAGACAAATATTTAGGAACGGAGGGAGTATATGGGAATTATGCAATGCCATCTTCTTTAGCGGGCATCATATCGTGAATCATGCAATGCCATCCTGTTTAGCCGGTCATCGATATGTGAATTGTATCGTGCCATATTTTTTTCCATAATGTGTTCCATTTGTCAACAATGTTTATACATTCATCTACTCTTCTGTGCATCAGCCATTTGAGTCGGTCATGGGAAAATCTGGAGTGAAAACAAGGTCTTACGAGTAGTCGATTGCTACCGTCGATGCAGATTTCTTGCTGATTCTGATAGCTCCTCGAGAGGAGGATTGAGAGAGAGATGACCAATGTAATCCCCGAGGTGCATGCTCTAACTTGGCTGGGTTATATTGCTCATATCATGCATATGGTGTCTTGCATTGCCATGCCATCTACTTAGATTAGACATGCTTTGTGTGAATGCCTCTGTTTGCTTTCTATATCGATATGTGAATTATGCAATGCCATGTTTTTCAGCCAGTTATCATATATGTGAATTATGCACCGCCATGGAGCCAGCATCATATATGTGAATTATCTCATGCCATTTTTTTTCATTACGTATTCCATTTGTCGACAATCTGTGTATATTGAACTACTCTTCATGTGTATCAGCCATTTGAGCCGGTTATGGAAAAATCTGGAGTGAAAACAAGGTCTTCAGAGTAGGCAATGGTACCTATTGAAGCATATATCTCGATGGTTACAGGGAGCTCCTCAGAGGAGGATTCAGAGACAGATGACCAGTCCTATATCCCACCTGAGGTGTATGCTCTAAGTTGCAATGTTTATATTTCTCATATGATGCATATGGTGTCTTGCATTGCTTAGTTTAGACATCATATGCACAATATTGAATTCTATCTGCTTAGTTTAGAGATCATACATGCAGTGCGGTTGCTTAGTATATGAATCAATTATGTCAATTATATCATGCCATCCTGTATACTTAGACAACATGTATGTGAATTATTTCATCCCAACCTATTTTAGAAAGACATCATATAGTTTTTTCATGTCATCCTGTTTAGGTACTCATCATATGTTGAATTATGCCATTATATCCTGTTAAGTTATCCATCATATATCTGAAACTTTGTCATGCTATCCTGTTTAGTTAGGCATCATATATGTGAAATTGTGTCATGATGTCCTGTTTGGTTAGACAACATATATGTGAATTACCACATCATCTATCATACAATGTCTCAGACGTTCAATTTCTTTTCTTGTTTATCAGCCATTTGAATTGGAGGGGGTGATGGCTGTATCTAAGGGAGCAAAAACCCGTTCTTCACAAAAGACAGTGCTACCCGTCGATGCAGATAGAACCATGGTTGTACTAGCCCACAAACTAGCCCCACCACACATAACCGAGACTCTTCCAGATTGCACACTTACACCGTTGGGTAGAGAACCAGCTACAACCCATCTAATCGCAACCCCAGCGGATAGTAAGCCACTTATAGTTGACAAAGCACCATGTCCACCACAGAGTACCCCCACACGAGCAGTTTGTAAAGCTACTGCAGTGCCCAAAGCACGAAGACCACCACAGCTAACCCAAACTCCACGTTTAAAGCGTAAGAGCAACTGTTCTCGTGTCGATTCGTAGCTATGGTCCATACTCCTTTGTTGTTGCATCATCAGATTTACTCATACCAACTACTTTCGAATTTGAAGGATCCAATTGAAACTCCAATGGCGCAGGTATGTTTAAAACCTATTTCTTTAACTGGATTGCTGTTCTAACTTCTTGCTCTATGTTGATTTCAGTTTAAGTTGTATAAACAGTTATGTTCTCATGTGATGCACATTACAAGTGCTGCCAATCTTGTGTAGTTTCTCACACTTATATTCTGTCTATCTGCTGTGTATTAAAAATATATGAGTTGAACTGTGTCTCTATCTTGATTAGGGAACATAAACTAGAATGATATGGACAATACGGTGACCATAGTACATAGATATATGTTTGTTTCATCTTTGTTATCCTGTCCACCTTACTCTTGAACGGTTTACCAAAATGAGTTTGGTATACTACAAGCTAAACTGTGATGTGTGCGCTTGTTTCTCTTGTAGTATGCAAACAGAATATTGGAGAAGAGCACCCCACTATGCAATGGTAGAGAAAGTAATGCAGATAAGGTTCAAGATAGTAAGACAACCATGTTGGTCTCCAAGAAAGGTGATAAAAACGATCATGTAGACAGTGAGAAAACCCCACAGTCATGCGTTGATGTAGTGTTCGATTCTTGGCGATCTGCTGGCACAAGCTCTTCGAACTCGCTGCCTAAATAACTTCGCTTCTTGGTCTCAGCTACAAGCTGAAAGGCATCGATCATCATCTTTGCGGCAAGAAGTCAAGGACCGAGGAAGTCCTGCGAGAATTCAGATCGTACTTTCTTGTGCAACAGAAGTTTGGAGGATTTAAGCGCCAAACAAGAGAAAGTTAATAATCTTGCTAAGCATCTTGCCAACATTATGGGTACCAGGATATTGTTTCTTGAACTCTTATGAAGTGGTTTCAGTTTCGGACTTGTTTTCTTTGCGGCGTTTATATCTTTGCTATGTTCCCTATATTTGCACCGGTGGTGAACTTTGATGCCCAAGTGGATGTAATATGTGTAATAGCCGTGATAGCCTAGCATAAGTTGCTTGCTTATTTATTTCCTTGTTGTCTTGTTTATTTGTTTGCTTTTAGTCGATGCAGTTCTTTTTCCGCGGTTTGCTAGTGGCTGCAATAACCTATTTTTAAAACTAGGCCACAATAACCATGGGCTAATATTTCTTGTAGTGACCTTGGGCCTCCTACGGGCAGAGAAAGCGATGGGCCTTATACGGGCCGTAGAAACGAGAGGCCTTCTACGGCCGTAGAAACATTGGGCCTTCTACGGGCCAGAGAAACAATGGGCCTTCTATGGGCCCTATCATCAATGGGCCTTATACGGGCCGTATGATCGATTGGCCAAACATGGGCCAATAACAGGCCGCATTATGGTCGTAAATGGGCTAGAGTTGGAATTGTCCGTTCATGGGCCGACCATAACGGGCCATCGTTAATAGGCTGTATATGATGAGGCTATGAAAATGGCCCAATGTATTAACGGACCACAAACGGGTCGACTGTAACCACAGGCTGAATTTGGCCCACAAGCAGAAAATTACAGTAACGGGCCGTAAGTAAACGAATGCTCGAAATGAGCCCAAGAATAAATGGGCTCTGAGAAGGCCGAAAGATAACATGGGCTGGAAACTGCCCAACTGAATAATGGGCCATTAATGGGTATAAAGTGATACACTATTCTTTACGGGCCAGTTAAACCACGGGTCGTTAATGGGTCTAAAGTGATACACTCTTCATTGCGAGCCAGTTTCACCACGGGCCGTTAATAGGCCAAGAGTTACATAGGGCCTCATAAGGGCCGAAAGACGTCATGGGCCATACATGGGCCAGAAGTGAAAACGAGCTGGAATCATATTGGATGGCCCAGATGACGCTACTGGGCCTAATTCAGGTAGGGCGTAACGGGCCTTGGGTTAGCGGGCTGTAAATGGGCTATATGCGAACATGCCATTAACAGGCTTTCCATGGGCCGGCCCGTCACCTTTTAACCAAGTCAAACGGGCCAGCCTTTTCACAGGAATGGGCCTCTGTTGGGCCGGGCCACGTGTCGACGTATCATAGGCGCCTTTTGTCCAATGAGTGGATGACATCCGTCCCAACAATGAGCTAACACGTGTTTCCTCCAGCCAATTACGATTTTACACGTGGAAAATCCCCATTGGTCGGGGCTGTTAACGGGTTATCGGATCCAAAACCCGACCCGATAGCTGAACGGCATTCCGTTATGGTGGATGCCACGTGTCGGTCACCCTTGACGAAAGCACTTCTCTGACGCGCGATTTATCGTCATGGAAGTGGACACTTCCGTGATGATAATTTTGGTAATGTCATGGAACACTTCTACGACAGCACAGGTATGACTATCTTGATTCTGTCATAAATTTTTCATGGATGTACATGCATGACAAAAAACCCGACCTACTGTAACAAACACGTATCATCACGGAAGTGTATTTTTTTTGTAGTGCTAGGACTAGGAGTGCACCAATCAATCGTCCTCCTGCAGATGAGGCTGAAGTATTTTCGAACAAGAGGGCAGGTGAGAGGACTTTTAAGTTGAGAGGCTCTTTAGAGAAATTGAAGCTTGCGAAGTTCAAATATATTGATGAGGCGAGGATAATAAACGATCTCGTGCTCTTCCAAGATTTTGTAACCAAATACAACAAGTTTTATGTGTGTGCCCTTCATCCTTTTTGTGTGTTTTGTTTTTAACTTTATTTTTATCGATCCCATCTGTGTATGTTTACTGAAGTAACACGTTCTTGATGGTGAATAATTCTTTTGGTGATGTCAAAATAGTCAAAGTTGACTATATCTATATTACATTTGGCAAAGGAGCTTGCATGGACTCGTATCAGAAATAGAAACATCATTATCATTATCACGAGGTTTTTCTATTTCAGGTTAACTAGAGGCATGCAAAGTCCTATCATTTTTCTTCTTATTTTTCTTTTTAGAAGGACTAGGTGCATGATTGTTAACTCTTTGAGAATCTTGTTCAGTTCTTTTGGGGTTTCCCTCAGGGTAAAGAGGTTCCTGAGTCATTCTACCTCCTCTACTCATTACTCTAACAGCATGATCATTGATATTATTATTCATTTCATCAAGCAATTCTCTTTGAGATTTAGCAACTTGTTCTAGTTGAGTTTGAACCATAGAGGCATGTTTTCCTACACCTCTCACATCATTGGTAATTCTAAGTAACAAGTCACTCAAGCAAGCAATCATATCAGAATTGTATTTCAATTGTTTCATAACATTTGTGACACCCTCAATTCAATCGTACACTAATCATACACGCAAATGTGTACGATCAAGATCAAGGACTCACAGGAATATATCACAACACAACTCTTGACACAAATTAAAATAATACAAGCTTTATATTACAAGCCAGGGGCCTCGAGAGCTTGAATACAAACGAGTCAGCTGAAGCAACATTTTTCTCAGTACAGACATAAGTTGAACAGGGATGCCTTAAGAAGGCTAGCACAAAAGCAACACGATCGAAGAGGCAAGGGCTCCTGCCTGGGGGCCTCCTAACTACTCCTGGTCGTCGGCGGCCTCCATGTAGTAGTAGGCACCCTCGGTGTAGTAGTAGTTGTCGTAGACAGTGGCGTCTGTCTCCTGAGCTCCAGCATCTGGTTGCGACATCCGAGAAGAATGGAAAAGGGGGAAAAGGGGGGAGCAAAGCAACCGTGAGTACTCATCCAAAGTACTCTCAAGCAAGGATCTACACTACATATGCATTGGTGTCAATGAAATGGGTAGTATATGTTGACTGGTCTGCAGAATGCCAGAATAGAAGGGGAAAGCCTAGCCTATCAAAGACTAGCATCTTCAAGCAGCTCCAAGCATCTTGCAGCATATAGAAGAGTACAGAATAATATATTATATTTAACAAGTATGTTGTAACATCGCCCAGAGATCAGTTCCTTGACTCCCTGCAAGAAAACAATCCTGGAGCCACATATCCATAACATGCCTCAGCATTCAGTATCCAGTTCTAGTTGTATCGATCGGGATACAACTCCGACTGTCCGTTACCGTAGGACAGGCTATCGATAGATGTTTTCTTCCCTGCAGGGGTGCAACGACTTACCCACCACGCTCGATTAACTCCGGCCGGACACACTTTCCTGGGTCATGCCCGGCCTCGGCCAAACAATACGCTGCAACCCGACCTAGGATTAATAGAGAGGTTAGTACGCCGGACTAAACCTATGCCCCCAGGGGTCATGTGCCATCGCCCCGGGAGCTCCTGCACATTGCGTGGGCGGCCGGTGAGCAGACGTAGCTACCTCCTTAAAAAGGCAGGAGCTTACCAGTCCAACCCGGCGTGCACCGCTCAGTCGCATGACGTCTAATAAGCTTCGGTTGATGCATATGACGCAGAACGCCCATACTATGCCCACGTGATGGTTAGTGCTATCAGGCCAGAGGCCCCTCACATCCAATATCCTAATCGTAGTGGATTAGGAACGCGCGGTAACAAGCAGAGACTCACGAAAGATGTGACCCCGTCGTCCCGTCTCGAGAACTTGTGGAAAGGGCTAAGAATGCCCGGACATGCCTCGTAATTATCTCATGGGCCCCCTCCAGGTCAACCCGACTCCACATCACTTGCAATTAAGCTCGCGCGGGTACCCCTCAGGGCCGACCCGTCTTTAGTAACATGGTTCAGTGTAAAGTCATAGTAACCATAGTAACTGTGTGTCTAACGCCAAGGGGAACCCTGAGGAACCACACTCGATGGATTCCACTCGATGTAATCATCAAGATGAACGTAAGAGGAACCACCCTCGAGGTTCACACTTGAGGGGTTGCACGACAGAGTCATATCGGAAGTGGTTAAGGCGGAATCACCCTCGATGACCACGATCGAATAGCTACACTAGAGGGTTAACATCAGAAGTGCTGATGAGGTCTCACCCTCGGCACTCGATAGTAACCCAGTAGTGTCGAGCAACTAAGGGGAAAGTGATGTGCGGTGCCGGGGCCTGGTCTCGATCCCGTTGATCGGGTCTTTGATGATGAAGCAAGGGCAACAAGGACAAGGTGGGGTCACTGATGGATCACTAACCAACCTATACTAAGCAGTTTAGGATAAGAAGGTAAGGTACAACAGTAGATACAAAGCAGGCTATGCATCAGAATAGGAGCAAACAATTACAGTAGCAAAATCTAATGCAAGCATGAGAGAATGGAATGGGCGCAATTCGGATGATCAAAGGGGGGCTTGCCTGGTTGCTCGGACGAGAAGGAGGGTCGTCGGTGACGTAGTCCAACACAGGAGCAGCATCGGCGTCAGTCTCGAAGTCTACCAGAGAGAAGAGGGGGAAGAAACAGTAAATACAAGCACACAAATGCATGACATGACAATAAGCAAAGCTAGGGGGTGTTCTAACATGGTGCTAGACATTGCAGACGGAGGGGAAAACATCTGAGCATGAATTCCTTGCGTTAGGCGGATTCCGGACAGGTGAAAGAGAGGGGACGGTTCCATGTTCAGCATGCTAGGGCCATGTGACCGATGAACGGACCGCGAATTCGGATTTGTTGGATTTTTAAGCAACTTCCATGTAGAAAACATTTTCATCGGAGTTACGAATTATTTTCTATTAATTTTCAAAGATTAAAACATTTTTCTGGAAATACTGGAATTTATTTAATTCAAAAATAAACTGAAAATACTTTTGTCCTCTAGTGTTGTGCAAGCCATAGTCAAAGACATGTGGGGCCAATTCAAAGTCAACAGGACAGTAAACTGTTTATTGGGTCAAGCAGGGAATAGTGCATGGATCCCGCGTGTCATAGACTGCAGGTTAACTAAATTTAGTTTAAATAGTCCAATTAACAAGGGGGCCCAATGGTCAGTGGGGGTTAGTAATAAAGGGAGATCAGCTCCCACTAATTAACAAGGGCCGGCCCAGTTAGCAGCGGCCTCAACACGCACGGCGTACAAGGACGCCGGCAGCCAGGGCGAGCAGCAGCTCGTAGCAGCTGCGGCTACACCGAAGCAGCAGCAGCGTGCAGCAGTGGCGTGGGCGGAGCACGGCCACAACACGGCAGGGATGAGCAAGGTGCACCGACGGCAACGGTAATGGCGCGAGGCCGTGCTCGGGCAGGCGCGGAGTGCGGGGTCACGGCCAGGCCTCAGCCAGGGCGAGAGGAACATGTGCGAGGCTGGGCAGAAGGAGGCACACGCGTGCGGCTGGGGGCTCGCGCGGGTGTGACACAGCAGCATGATAGCAGCGGCGGCGATAGCAGGCGGAGCTACGCAGGGCATGGCGGAAGCAGCAGTGTCAACTGGAGTTACAGGAAGCCGCGGCAACAGCAACTAGCGGCAGCAGGCCAGCGTGGGGCGTGACCATGGCAAGCACGGCGCGTCCAGCGGCCAAAGGGTGCGGGGGCGGAGCGCCAGTGGCTCGCGGCGAGCGCGGCCAAGGCGCGTGCGGAGTAGAACTCCGAGCACAGCAACGGATGGACACAGGCGACACTACGACAGTGGAAACAAGGGGGAAAGGGGGGAATGGGCATGGCAGCTCATTGTGAAGCTCGCGATGTCCTAGGGGAAGCCGGAGGGGGTCGAACGTCGATGAGTCAGACGGCGAGGTGCGGCGGCCGAAGGTGGAAGAAGAGCTCGATCCACACTGCTCGGTGCGTTCCACCTTGATCCAGTGGGCGTAGTCGAAGCAGACGAGTACGACGGAGATCCACGCGTAGTTTCAATCGACTAGGAGGGCAGTGGCCGCGTTGTCGGAGGAGGCTATGGCGGCGATGTCGTCGGGTTTGTGCGTGAGGGTGAAGCGGCATGGGGAGGAAGAGAGTGAAGGACTAGGGTTTGTCCCGGGGTCGCGGGGGTCGGTCTTATAGCCCAAGGGAGCCGGGGGATGGCCGACACGGCGCCATCGTTGGCCATGGCGGCCTGGATGGCCGCCACGATCTCATCTCTGTAGCAAAGGTAGAAGATGGATGGTTGTGGGATGGGCCTTGTACTGTAGGAGTAGGCCAAGTGCATAATAGTTCCTTAGGCCTTTTCCCTTTTCTCTTTCTGTTTTTTATTTAAAACAGAGACAACTAGGGATAAGGTTTGGGCTACCAAAAGACTTTGAAAATAATGAGGAACTAGGCTACTTAAATTCTTTGTAGTATTTGGCATTGCCACAAAAAGTTTGAGGGGCAACCGAACCCATTTGGATTTTGCACAGATAAATAGCATTTTAAAATGCTAATATGGCACTATTTTAATTGCTATAGTCCATCTTGGCTTGGAGGTGATGTTGTTTTCCTTAACAATCATTTGTTATGGAATTTTGGCTAAAAGATGAACTATTTTTCAGCAACTTTTGTTCAACTTCACATTTCACTTGCAAATTGAATTTGATTCCAAAGTGGAATTTCGAATGATACTTGAATCAAAGGTGACCAAGCACTGATTAGAAAAATGATTTGCTTAAACATCAAGGGTTACTGTAGCATGACACTGGGGGTGTTACAACATTCACATTGAAGTGATCTTGCTTTCTAATGTAATTATCAAACTCATAAAGGCATTGACTAGGATGCATATTATAAGGGTTTCATTGTCATTGAATTTCATGAAGGACTTTAGCTCTACCACCTTAGGTAGTGGTGGTGTTTCAAGCCCATGTATTTGGGATAATTAATTTGGTGCCCTTAGTTGTGTCCCACTCGGCAGGTTTACCCCTAGTTTCCGAAAACACTTGTTCTTGCCCAAACCACTTTGCTCCTCTTATGCTTTTGCCCTTTGACCGTTTGACCATCACTTTGAAAACTTCATAAATATGATCATACATAAATAGAAAAATACAAATAAGAATCAAAATGTTGGTGGAAAAGCATCACCTATATGTGAATGTCATTTGCAGTCGTGGCAAAAAATGAAATTGAGCATTGATTTTTTTTGCCACGTTTTCCATGAATGTCATTCCTTATGAAACTTGGCAAGCACTCAAAACATTGGTCAAAGTTTGCCACCAAATATTTTTAGAATTTTTTGTTTTTTTAGATTTTACTGTTCATGCTAAGATCATATGAGCTGAAACTGAAATGGGGACTGGCCAACACTTTTTTCATGAATGCAAATGACTTGCACATATAGGTGATGCTTTTCTAAACATTTTGATATCTTATTTGAATTTTTCTGAGTTAGTATGAATTTTTCATGAAGTTTTCAAAGTGATGGTCAAACGGTCAAAGGGCAAAAGCATAAGAGGAGCAAAGTAGTTTGGGCAGGAACAAGTGTTTTTGGAAACTAGGGGTAAACCTGCCAGGTGTGACCCAACTAGGGTGATAAAATCAATTATCCCATGTATTTCTTCAATAGGAGGTAAATTTTTTACATCCTCAGCTTTAGTACCTTTTTCCTTCATAGATATCTTTGCCTCTTGCATATCTTCAGGACTGAGATATAAGACACCCCTCTTCTTCGGAATAGGTTTAGACAGTGGTTCGGGAAGAGTTCAATCGTCCTAATTTTTCAATATGTTATTCAATAATTCTTCAGCTTGTTCAACAGTTTGTTCCCTAAAAACACAACGAACACAACTATCTAGGAAATCCCTAGAAGCATCGGTTAGTCCATTATAGAAGATATCAAGTATTTCGTTTCTCTTAAGAGGATTATCAGGCAAAGCATTTAGAAATTGGATAAGCCTCCCCCAAGCTTGTGGGAGACTCTCTTCTTCAATTTGCACAAAGTTGAATATTTCCTGTAAGCCTCCCCCAACGTGATATCTTGAGGATGCAGGTGATCGACGAAATTTGCTACCAGGCCGACATGGAAATGGAGCGGTTCCGCTGAGTTGTCATGCTGCGATTACGCACGTTGTCAAGCTCTTCTAGAAGAGGCCCAGAGCCCCAAGAGCCTCCCGGCGCAAAGAGCCTTCAACTCCGTGGCGGAGGTGGGTCGGGACACTTGGAGTGAACGGCCGCAAGGGTGCTATGCTGATCATGGAGTCCGACAAGACCATCGCCGGAAGGCCGCCAGCTCAGCCTTTTAGCTTACATTTTATTATAATTGTATGCATATGTAGGTCGTGAGTGTTCTGGGCCTTGTCGCATTTGGCATTTTAAACTATCCTGAATATGTAAGACAATTATTAAGAATTATTAACGGTTGCCATTGTAACTTTGCCTCAACGGCGAGCAGAGCGCGCGGAGGGACGCCAGAGCCGAGCGCGCCGCGGCCGCCTCAATGGCGAGCAACCACGTGGTCAACCTTCTGCCATCAATAAATTTTGACCTTGTTTCTCGTCACATTGCTGATTACAACACAATAAATAATTGCAAATCTATTCACACCTATCAAACTAATATGTGTTCACACTTAGCACCGGGCTATAAAAACTACCCACTCGAAAATTACTTCACAGTTCCTCTCCTCATCACCCACAAAACTGGCTTTTTCTGTCAAGTCGTTCCGCCATGACCGGTAGGAGGAGTTTAGGGTGGACATATAACCAGGCAGCAAAGACCAAGGCCGCAGAAGCACTAGAGAGGTCCCGCCACGAAGCCGCAGCCGCAATAGAGATGTCCCGGCGCGCCGCGGAGCCTTCGAACAAGCTCTCACGAGCACGCGAGGGATCTCACAAGTGCATTCATGGCGTCAGCCATCGCGACGAGCCAGCGTTCCTGAAGTCATTCATTGGTGACGACGACATTCTCGCTGGCGTCACTACGCAGCAGGAGCTGGTCGACGGCTTGATGAAGCTGCTCAAGATCAGCGATGCCTCGGTTAACAAGGCGACCGGCCTCGTCGAGCAACTCATGGGTGACAATGCGAAGCTCCTCAAGTTGGTCTCCGAGAAGGAGGAGGAGGCCGCCGGCTAGAAGATGCTGCATGAGCAGAGCAGTGCCTCAGAGATGACGTAGAAATCGGTCATTGAGGAACTGATGGGTGGCTTGAGGAAGCTCCGGATCGAGCGCGAGCAGGAGGTGGAGGAATCCGTGGCTGCTTTCAAATGAAGTCGTGAGGAATTTAAGAAGGAGCTAGAGTATTTCGCCACCCGGCGATCCATCGACGAGTAGAGACAGTAGCGACCCAAATCGTTGTCTGCAATTTCCTTCTTCTCTTGCCCCCCTGTCTTCCGGGCTTAGCCGCATGTGGCATTTTAAATTATCCGGAATATGTAAGACAATTATTATCTGCGCCATTGTAAAATTGTCGTCGTATTATCCGTTGTCATTTTATTTGTGGTCGTATTATCCGTTGCCCTATGTGGGAATTTAAATTAGGGCGGAATACGAGTTGAAAACAAGAACAAAGCAAATGCTGCCATGGGATCAGAAGAAAACACCCTCCATCCAGGTGCTTTAATTAACCCATTAATGGAGAAGTTGTGAGCGAGGCTGGCGGTGCTACCTCTTGAGCACTGCGTTGGTTTTCCCTTGAAGATGAAAGGGTGACGCAGCAAAGTAGCGTAAGTATTTCCCTCAGTTTTTGAGAACGAAGGTATCAATCCAGTAGGAGGCCACACACGAGTCCCTCGCACCTACACAAACAAATAAATCCTTGCAACCAACGCGATAAGAGGTTGTCAATCCCTACACGGTCACTTACGAGAGTGAGATCTGATAGATATCATAGGATAATATTTTTGGTATTTTTATGATAAAGATGCAAAGTAAAGAAAGTAAAATAAAAACGGCACCAGAAATAGTAATAAGATGGAAAATAGACCTGGGGGCCATAGGTTTCACTAGTGCTTCTCTCAAGAGCATAAGTATTTACGGTGGGTGAACAAATTACTGTTGAGAAATTGACAAAATTGAGCATAATTATGAGAATATCTAGGTATGATCATGTATATAGGCATCACGTCCGAGACAAGTAGACCGACTCCTACCTGCATCTACTACTATTACTCCACACATCGACCGCTATCCAGCATGCATCTAGAGTATTAAGCTCATAAGAACAGAGTAACGCTTTAAGCAAGATGACATGATGTAGAGGGATAAACTCATGCAATATGATATAAACCCCATCTTGTTATCCTCGATGGCAACAATATAATACGTGCCTTGCTGCCCCTACTGTCACTGGGAAAGGACGCCGCAAGATTGAACCCAAAGCTAAGCACTTCTCCCATTGCAAGAAAGATCAATCTAGTAGGCCAAACCAAACTGATAATTGGAAGAGACTTGCAAAGATAACCAATCATAGATAAAAGAATTCAGAAGATTCAAATATTGTTCATAGATAAACTTGATCATAAACCCACAATTCATCGGTTTCAACAAACACACCGCAAAAGAAGATTACACCGAATAGATCTCCACAAGAGAGGGGGAGAACATTGTATTGAGATCCAAAAAGAGAGAAGAAGCCATCTAGCTAATAACTATGGACCCGAAGGTCTGAGGTAAACTACTCACACTTCATCGGAGAGGCTATGGTGTTGATGTAGAAGCCCTCCGTGATCGATGCCGCCTCCGGCGGAGCTCCGGAACAGGCTCCAAGATGGGATCTCACGGGTACAGAAGGTTGCGGCAGTGGAATTAGGTTTTTTGCTCCGTATCTGGTAGTTTGGGGGTACGTAGAGTACGTCGGTGGAGCAACATGGGGCCCACGAGGGTGGAGGGCGGGCCTGGGGGGTAGGCGCGCCCCCCTACCTCGTGGCTTCCTGGTTGAAGTCTTGACGTAGGGTCCAAGTCCTCTGGATCACGTTCGTTCCGAAAATCACGTTCCCGAAGGTTTCATTCCGTTTGGACTCCGTTTGATATTCTTTTCCATGAAACTCAAATAGGCAAAAACAGCAATTCAGGCTGGGCCTCCGGTTAATAGGTTAGTCCCAAAAATAATATAAAAGTGTATAATAAAGCCCAATAATGTCCAAAACAGAATATAATATAACATGGAACAATAAAAATTATAGATACGTTGGAGACGATCAAGCATCCCCAAGCTTAATTCCTGCTCGTCCTCGAGTAGGTAAATGATAAAATAGAATTTTGATGTGGAATGCTACTAGGCATAATTTCAATGTAATTCTTCTTAATTGTGGTATGAATATTCAGGTCCGAAAGATTCAAGATAAAAGTTCAATATTGACATAAAAATGATAATACTTCAGGCATACTAACTAAGCAATTATGTCCTCTCAAAATAACATGGCCAAAGAAAGTTCATCCCTACAAAATCATATAGTTTAGTCATGCTCCAATTTCGTCACACAAGAATGCTCTCATCGTGCACAACCCCGATGACAAGCCAAGCAATTGTTTCATACTTTAGTAATCTCAAACTTTTTCAACCTTCACGCAATACATGAGCGTGAGCCATGGATATAGCACTATGGGTGGAATAGAATATAATGATGGGGGTTATGTGGAGAAGACAAGAAGGGAGAAAGTCTCACGTCAACTAGGCTAATCAATGAGCTATGGAGATGCCCATCGATTGATGTTAATGCAAGGAGTAGGGATAGCCATGCAACGGATGCACTAGAGCTATAAATATATGAAAGCTCAACAAAAGAAACTAACTGGGTGTGCATCCAACTTGCTTGCTCACGAAGACCTAAGGCACTTGAGGAGGCCCATTGTTGGAATATACAAGCCAAGTTCTATAATGAAAAGTTTCCACTAGTATATGAAAGTGACAAAACAAGAGATTCTCTATCATGAAGATTATGGTGCTACTTTGAAGCACAAGTGTGGAAAAAGGATAGTAGCATTGTCCCTTCTCTCTTTTTATTTCTCTTTTTTTTGGGCCTTCATATTTTTTATGGCCTTTCTCTCTCTATTTTTCCTCACTTGGGACAATGCTCTAGAAAATGATGATCATCACACTTCTATTTATTTACAACTTAATGATTACAACTCAATACTACCCATGGTATGACTCTGTATGAATGCCTCCGGCGGTGTACCGGGATATGCAATGAACCAAGAGTGACATGTATGAAAGAATTATGAATGGTGGCTTTGCCACAAACACTATGTCAACTACATGATCATGCTAAGCAATATGACAATGATGAACATGTCATGATAAACGGAACGGTGGAAATTGCATGGCAATATATCTCGGAATGGCTATGGAAATGCCATAATAGGTAGGTATGGTGGCTGTTTTGAGGAAGACGTAAGGAGGTTTATGTGTGAAAAAGCGTATCATATCACGGGGTTTGGATGCACCAACGAAGTTTGAACCAACTCTCAATGTGAGAAAGGGCAATGCACGGTACCGAAGAGGCTAGCAATGATGGAAAGGTGAGAGTGTGTATAATCCATGGACTCAACATTAGTCATAAAGAACTCACATACTTATTGCAAAAATCTACAATTCATCAAAAACCAAGCACTACGCGCATGCTCCTAGTGGGATAGATTGGTAGGAAAAGACCATCGCTCGTCCCCGACCGCCACTCGTAAGGAGGACAATCAAAGAACACCTCATGTTTCAAATTTGTTACATAACGTTTACCATACGTGCATGCTACGGGACTTGCAAACTTCAACACAAGTATTTCTCAAATTCACAACTACTCAACTAGCACAACTTTGATATCACTACCTCCATGTCTCAAAACAATCATCAAGCATCAAACTTCTCTTAGTATTCAACACACTCATAAGAAAGTTTTTACTAGTCTTGAATACCTAGCATATTAGGATTATTTAAGAAAATCACCATGCTATTTAAGACTCTCAAAATAATCTAAGTGAAGCATGAGAGATCAATAGTTTCTATAAAACAAAACCACCACCATGCTCTAAAAGATATAAGTGAAGTACTAGAGCAAAACTATATAACTCAAAAGATATAAGTGAAGCACATAGAGTATTCTAATAATTTCCGAATCATGTGTGTCTCTCTCAAAAGGTGTGTACAACAAGGATGACTGTGGTAAACTAAAAAGCAAAGACTCAAATCATACAAGATGCTCCAAGCAAAACACATATCATGTGGTGAATAAAAATATAGCTCCAAGTAAAGTTACCGATGGAAGTAGACGAAGGAGGGGATGCCTTCCGGGGCATCCCAAGCTTTGGCTTTTAGGCGTCCTTAGATTATCATGGGGGTGCCATGGGCATCCCCAAGCTTAGTCTCTTGCCACTCCTTGTTCCACAATCCATCAAATCTTTCACCCAAAACTTGAAAACTTCACAGTTGATAATGTTCGCGTTTTGTTCTTCAAAGGTCGCCTAGTTGTTCCTTAAAAAGTCAACCTGGATATGACTAAGGAGGTTATGAAAGAAGCTCATGATACACCTTTGTCTATTCATCCCGGTAGCACCAAGATGTACCAAGACATTCGTCAGAGATTCTGGTGGTCAAATATGAAGCAAGACATTGCTTGTCATGTTGCTGAATGTGATGTTTGCCGTCGTATCAAAGCAGAACATCAAAGGCCTGCTGGAACTCTCCAACCTATCTCTATTCCTGAATGGAAATGGGACCATGTTGAAATGGACTTCGTCACTGGATTTCCCAAATCACAGAAAGGTAATGATGCTATTCTTGTCGTCATTGACCGGCTCTCTAAAGTTGCACACTTTCTAGCCGTCAAAGAAATGATCACTGCTAGTCAGCTAGCGACTCTCTATATGTCGAGAATTGTTACAACTCCGCAGTTGAGCTAGCTTGCCCTTGATCCCGAAGCGGTGAGCACCCTTCATTGGTGTGACTCGAAGATAAGCCTTTTCGCCAGGTTGATAGACCATGTCTTTATGATGACGGTCATAATTACTCTTTTGACGAGACTGAGCAGTCTTGAGATTCTCACGAATGATGCGGACTTGTTCTTCAGCGTGTTGGATAATATCCGAACCGAAGAGTGGACGTTCCCCAGTTTCTGACTAGTTCAGAGGGGTTCGGCACTTTCGTCCATATAACATTTCGAAGGGAGCCATCTTCAGACTAGCTTGATAGCTATTGTTGTAAGAGAACTCAGCATACGGGAGAGATTCCTCCCATTTCTAGCTGAAGGAAATAACACAAGCTCGAAGCATGTCTTCGAGAACTTGATTGACACGTTCACTTGTCCCTGCGACAGAGGGTGAAATGCAGTACTAAAAGACAGATGAGTTCCCATAGCTTCTTGAAAACTTGCCCAGAATCTTGAAGTGAATAAGCTGCCACGGTTTGAGCTGATTACCAGCGGAATACTGTGAAGTGAAACAATTCTCGACATATAGAGAGTTGCTAGCTGACTAGCAGTGATCATTTCTTTGACGGCTAGAAAGTGTGCAACTTTAGAAAGCCGGTCAATGACGACAAGAATAGCATCATTACCTTTCTACGATTTGGGAAATCCAGTGACGAAGTCCATTTCAACATGGTCCCATTTCCATTCAGGAATAGAGATAGGTTGGAGAGTTCCAGCAGGCCTTTGATGTTCTGCTTTGATACGACGGCAAACGTCACATTCAGCAACATGACAAGCAATGTCTTGCTTCATATTTGACCACCAAAATCTCTGACGAATGTCTTGGTACATCTTGGTGCTACCGGGATGAATAGACAAAGGTGTGTCATGAGCTTCTTTCATAACCTCCTTAGTCATATCCAGGTTGTCTTTTTAAGGAACCACTAGGCGACCTTTGAAGAACAAAACGCTAACATTATCAACAGTGAAGAATGACGGCCTTCCTTTTGCGAGGTAGCGTTTAATCTTCTCAACTCGAGAGTCATATCCCTGCATTCTCTTGATGGAGTCCAAGAGATATGGTTCGACAGCTAGGGTATAAAGGGAACCCTGGGAAACAACACGGAGGTTAATCTTGCGAAACTCCTTAGGAGGGGGAGCGAGTGCACCCGGAGGAACAATATGGAGGTTCAGCTTTCTGAATTCTTCAACAAGCGAAGGCTGAACTTTGGAAACCTCGAGATGGTTGCAATATGACTTGCAGCTCAAGGCATTAGCCATTACATTAGCCTTGCCTGGTGTATACGAAATACCCATGTCAAAGTGTGCTACGATCTCCATCCATCTTTGCTGACGGAGGTTCAAATCTGGCTAAGTAAACAAGTACTTCAGACTTTGGTGGTCGGTGAAGATCTCGCAACGATTACCAAGAAGGTAATGTCGCCACTATTTCAGTGCATGTATGACAGCAGCAAGCTCGAGGTCATGAACTGGGTAGTTCTCTTCGTGAGGGCGCAACTGACAAGAGGCATAAGCAATCACTCTGCGCTCTTGCATTAGGACATAGCCTAATCCTTGTCGTGAAGCATCACAGTAAATGACGAAATCCTTCTTAGTATCGGGAGGAGCAAGCACTGGGGCAGAAGTCAGCTTGTCTTTGAGTGCCTGGAAACTTTCCTGACACTTTTCTGTCCAATCGAACTTGACCCCTTTGTGAAGCAGACTAGTCAGGGGCTTGGCGATCTTGGAGAAGTTCTCGACAAATCGACGGCAATAGCTGGCGAGTCCGAGAAAACTTCTGACTTGCTTGACATTCTTTGGAGGAGTCCAATCGAGAAAGCCTAAACTCGTTCAGGGGGGTCGACGGCAATACCATCCTTGGATATGACATGCCCAAGATAGGTTACTTCGGGTAGCCAGAATTCACACTTGGAATACTTAGTATATAGTTGATGTTCTCGAAGCTTTTCCAGAACAAGTCGAAGGTGTTCAGCATGTTCTTCTTTATTCTTGGAATATACAAGGATGTCATCTAGATAAACCACGACGAACTTGTCAAGGTATTCCATGAATATATAGTTCATCGGACGAGAGAATGTCGCTGGAGCATTTGTCAAACCAAAGGACATGATGGTGTACTCGTATGAACCATAGCGAGTAACGAAGGCGGTCTTGGGAATATCCTCTTCACGAACCCGGATCTGGTGGTAACCCAACCTCAAATCAAGTGTAGAGAATACTAAGGAACCAGCAAGTTGATCATACAGATCGTTGATTCTAGGAAGTGGATACTTGTTCTGAATTGTTGCCTGGTTGATAGGTCGGTAATCTTGGACTAAACGATTTGTACCATCCTTCTTCTTGACAAAGAGAGAAGGTGCTCCCCAAGCAGAGGAACTAGGACGAATGAATCCCTTATGAAGAGATTTGTTGATTTCCTCCTTAAGTTCAAGGAGTTCATGTGGCGGCATCTTGTATGGCCGCTTGGCAATAGGAGTAGTGCCCGGTTTCAAGTCTATGACGAATTCGACAGCTCTAGCAGGGGGTACTCCTGGAAGTTCTTCTCGGAAGACATCTTTGAATTCACGAACAACTGGAATGTTCTCTATTCCCTCGAGAGGTGAAGCATTCAATGCATTCAGAACATATATTTGATTCTCGGCATCCTGAGCTGCTCGGGCTGAGTATTGGACTGTCTAGCCAGAAGGGTGAGTGAGCTGGACTGTCTCAGCTGCACAGTCGATCAGGGTTTGGTGAGGACCCAACCAATTCATGCCCAGAATGACATCTATGGTAGAAACCTTGAGGGCCATAAGTGAAGCAGTGAATACTAACCCTCCAATTTCAATGTGGTTGTTGTGGGCAATCATGGAGGTATCCCACCTGGAGCCTGGAGAGCTAACCACCAGTGGAGGGTACATATTTTCGAATGATAATTCTTGCTTGCGAGCAAATGCTTCATAAATGAAAGAATGTGATGCTCCCGAATCAGAAAGAACAGAAGCTGGGACTGAATTCACTAGGAGGGTACCCATCACAATTTTGGGGTCCCGTCGAGCTTCTTCAACCTTTACATGATTAACATGACCATGAATGATTGCAGGCGGCCTGGTATTTGGGTTTCTGGGTTGACGAGCTCGTGCCTTTTGACTCTATGACGGGTAGCAGCTGGCAGCTCAGTGCCCTGGCTGTCCACACTTGCGGCATAAACCATCATTATGAGGAGGAGCTACAACACTGGACTGTCCACCCTGAATCGTTAGCTGTCTCGGCGGCGGAGGCAGACGAGGTGCAACATAAGATGGCCTTGGTGTTGGAGCAGGTCGGTGATGAATTTTGTGTGGGATCCAGACTCGACGTTTCTGAGCAGGCTGACTCGAGGATGGGCCAACATCTCGAGTACGCTTGAGCGACTCCTGGTACTCAGTCAGACCAGTTTCAGTTCGGAATGATTGGCTGACAAGCGTCGCAAAGTCTGCGCAATCATGAGCAACAAGTGCGATATTTATATCAAGACGCAGACCTTCACGGAATTTCTCCTGCTTGCGAGCGTCAGTGCAGACTTCATCCGCAGCATAGCGAGATAATTCAAGGAATTTCCTCTGATACTCATCCACTGTCATTGTGTCATGTGAGAGTTTGCGGAACTCCTTCTTCTTCTGGTCCATCAGACCTTGAGGAATGTGTCGTGCACGGAAGGCTAACTAAAATTCCTGCCAAGTGGTTACAGTCTCTGTAGGCAGCATACCCCTGTGGCTTTCCCACCATTGAGCAGCTGAACCCTTTAGGTGAAATGTCGCAAAGGTGACATAACTGGTAGGGGCAACATTAGCTGACTCCATCTCAAACAGGATGTCACGAAGCCAATCATCAGCATCCGTAGGATTGGTGGAGTTGCGGAAAATGGACAGGTTGTGCAGCGTTATTGGGGCAGGCTGTTGATGAGCATTCTGGTTTGGAAACCGAGCCATTACCACAGTCATAAACTGACGATTCAGCTGAAACTGCTGCATCATTGCGGCAATATAGGGTGGAGGTGGAGGATCGTCAGCCATCCTGCTAGAAACATCAGGGAGCAGTTTAACAAGGGGTGGAGCAGGTGTATGGAGTCATTCATGATGTAACTTGAACAATGAGCAAAGGCGCAGTATGTACAAAGCAGTAGTCAATAAAGACATAAATATACATATACAGAGCCATTTACACGTTGTTAGCATGAGTTCGGACAAGAGAATCATCCTAGACATACTAGGCAGCACGCTGGCACGCGATGGAAGGATACAACAACGAGACATAGCAAAGGCTACATCCACGTCGGAGAAAACCACTAGAGCGAGAATATGCAGGGGACGACACAGGGTGCCCTCGATAAAAGGATCCTGCGGCCCGTGAACAATGTGAAGCAGATCCTGGCCCACAATTCAAGAAAGGCGTAAGATGAATCTCCGGATGGATGTGATCACGAGATCCTATTGTTAGAGTTAGCAAAACCATTTAACCTGAATAGAAGAGAGATCAAAGTCCCAGAGTATAGATGAGTAATAAAAGATCCTAATACCATCCAATTGACGACGTGGGCCAGTAACCCACACAACCATGTTAGTAAATGAGTTTTTCAAAGACTAGACTCAACTCCGGCCAAGGAGTTGGAAAGGGGGATCCTATAGGCAGTCGGCTCTGATACCAACTTGTGACGCCCCCGATTCGACCGTACATTAATCATACACGCAAATGTGTACGATCAAGATCAGGGACCCACGGGAAGATATCACAAAACAACTCTAGACACAAATTAAAAGAATACAAGCTTCATATTACAAGCCAGGGGCCTCGAGGGCTCGAATACAAGCTCGATACACAAGCGTCAGCGGAACCAACAATATCTGAGTACAGACGTAAGTTAAACAAGGATGCCTTAAGAAGGCAAACAGAAAAGCAACAACGATCGAAGAGGCAAGGCCTCCTGCCTGGGACCTCCTAACTACTCCTGGTCGTCGACAGTCTCCATGTAGTAATATCCATCGGCAGTGGCATCTGGCTCCAGGGATCCACCATCTGGTTGCAACAACCAGAAAGAAGAAAGAAGGGGGGAAAAGGGGGAGCAAAGCAACCGTGAGTACTCATCCAAACTACTCGCAAGCATCAGATCTAAACTAAGTATGCATTGGTATCAAATGGAAGGGCTGTATCTGTGGACTGAACTGCAGAATGCCAGAATAGAGGGGAAGGCCTAGCCTATCAAAGACTAGCATCTTCAAGAAGCACCAAGCATCTTGCAGCATGTAGAAGAGTAAAGAATACCAGTTTATATTTAACAAACATGTTGTAGCAATAAAGCCCAGAGATCCTTCCTCGACTCCCTGTGAGAAAGCAATCCCGGAGCCACATATCTTAAGTATCCATTTCTAGTTGTATTAGATCAAGATATAAGTCTGAACGTCCATTACCATGGACACGGTATTCGAATAAAGATCTTCCCTGCAGGGGTGCACAACGTTTTCCAACACGCTCGATCACTCTGGCCGGACACACTTTTCTGGGTCAATGCCCAGCCTTGGAAGATCAACACGTCGCAGCCCTACCTAGGCTCAGCAGAGAGGTCCCCGCCGGTCTACCTCCTAAGCACTCCGGGGTCTGGGCCCATCGCCCGTTGCACTCCGGGTCGTTACACGACGAGCCGAGACGAGCACCACCTCTACTGGATGGCACTGGCCCGACAGGCCCACAATGCTGAACTGGACGTCTGACAAAGCTTCGGCTGATACTGTGACGTCGAGGCCCATAACTATTCTCGCGTGGTGGTTAGTGCGTAAAGGCCAAGGGCCAACTCAGAACAAATACCCAAACCATAGTGTATTATTATCTTGCGGAGACGAGCAGAGACTCACGATAATGTGACCCCGTCGCCCCGTCTCGAGGAAATACGGCAAGGGCTAGCCCAGCCCACTCGGGGGCGGCCTGCCGGCCCGGCCGTGCCTCGTAACCATCGTGCGGGTGCTCTCCGGGCCCGCCTGACTTTCCCAAAGGTCTCAAGTAATGTCAAAGTATCCGTGTGTCCAAACATCAAGGGGAAAACCCAAGGAATCACCCTCGGTGGATTCCTATCAATGTAAACATCAAGGTGAACATAAGAGGGACCACCCTCGAGGTTCACACTTGAGGTGTTGAACGACAGAGCCATATCAGGAATGGTGAAAGAGGAAATCACCCTCGATGACCACGACCGAATAGCTACACTACAGAATTATCATCAGGAGTGCGTCATGAGGGATCACCCTCGGCACTCGGTAGTAGCTCTGCAGAGTCGAGCAACAAAAGGGGCATGATGTGATGTGAGGTGTCGGGCTTTGGTCGTCGATCACATTGATCGAGTCGTCGATGATGAAGCAGGGGCAACAAGGACAAGTGGGGGTCACTGATGGATCACTAACCAACCTATACTAAGCAGTTTAGGAGAAGCAGGTAAGGTACAACAGTAGGTTACAAAAGCAGGCTATGCATCAGAATAGGAGCAATCAATAACAGTAGCAAAATCTAATGCAAGCATGAGAGAATGGAATGGGCGATATCGGGATGATCAAAGGGGGGCTTGCCTGGAAGCTCCACTGAAAGGGAAGAAAGGTCGTCGGTGACGTAGTCGATCTCAGGGGCAGCATCAGTGGTCTCAGGGTCTACCGGAGAGAAGAGGGGGAAGAAACAATAAATACACGCAAACATATGCACAACATGATTACAAGCGGGGCTAGAGGTGTCCTAACGCAGTGCTACCCGATACCGGCGAAGGGGGAGAACATCCGGGAATGTTTTCCCGAAGTTTGGTATATTTTGGACAGATGAAACGGAGGGGAAAGTTGCATGTTTGCCATGCTAGGGACGGTGGCGGACGAACGGAGCGTGTATTCCGATTCGTCTCGTCGTTCTGAGCAACTTTCATATAGAAAACTTTTTCATCCGAGTTACGGATTAATTTATACTAATTTCCAAAGTTTTTATTGATTTTCTAATATTATTAATACTTAAGTTAATTAGAAAAAGGAGTATTATTACATCAGCATGATGTCAACATGACATCAGCAGTCAACATAGTTGAACAGGGTCAACCCTGACATGTGGGGCCGCTCAGTCATTGTCTGTTTGAACTAACTACAGGTTTAATTAACTAACTAGGTAATTAGGTTAATTAAGCAGGTTAATTAGATTAAGTTAATTAACTAATTCACTAATTAATTAATAAATTTTATTTACTTATTAATTATTATTTTTAGCAGGGTGGGGTCCACTGTCATTGGCCCAAGGGGCCATAGCGGCTGTGTGGTCTGGTCTTTGGCGCCACCGAAGCCTTGATTCTTGGCGTAACTCATGGGCGCCGAGCCCGACCAGGGGGAGCAGGCGAGGCCACCGGGCGCGCCTGGCGCGACCGGGCGGCAGTGTAGGCAGCGAGCGGGGCCGCAGGGGGCAGGGCAAGCGAGAGAGCGGCGGCATGACGGTGCGACGACGGCGGACGACGCCGAGGGAGTCTGGATTAGGGGGTATCCGGACAGACGGACTATATACATCGTCCGGACTATTGAAGCGTGAAGATACAAGACTCAAGACTTCGACCCGTGTCCGGATGGGACTCTCCTTGGCGTGTAAGGCAAGATTGGCGATCCGGATATTGTATTTCCTTCCTTGTCACCGACTCCATGTAAACCCTAGCCCTCTCTAGTGTCTATATAAACCGGAGAGGTTGGTCCTTAGAAGGCCAATCACAATTACAATCATACCATCATAGGCTAGCTTCTAGGGTTTTACCTCTACAATCATAGGCTAGCTTCTAGGGTAATACCCATATCTTCAATATTAATCAAGCAGGAAGTAGGGTTTTACCTCCATCGAGAGGGCCCGAACCTGGGTAAACATTGTGTCCCTTGCTTCCTGTTACCATCAGCCTAAGACGCACAGATCGGGACCCCTACCCGAGATCCGCCGGTTTTGACACCGACATTGGTGCTTTCATTGAGAGTTCCTCTGTGTTGTCGCTGCAAGGCTCCATGGCTCGTCTCGTTGTCAGGGACAACATTACCTCTGGGGGAGCTCTGGCTATAGGCCAAACTCTCCGACTAGGCGGCTTCGTCAAGGCCGCCCCATCGGCTGTCGCGCCGACGATGGCCCCTCGGGTCATCACGCATAAACTTCGCATCAATTTGGAACTCGCCGAACAGATGGATCCGACAGAGCTCTCTTCTCTTAATGAGCTCTTGGATCGCACCGCCGCTTTGGGAGTTGCAACAGACTATGAACGGATCGGGCTTAAACCCGACCAAAGGGAGATTAAATCCCCGCCGGCCACCCATGAGATAGCGGTAGCGGAGGAACCATGCAAGGAGTATCCCTCTATTTTGAGGATGAATTATGTCCGGATCGCCGAGCTCCCGGAGCCGGACACCCGCTCAGGGGAGGATATGACCCGGGTCCCGGGCTTAGAACCGGGCACGGGGCCGGAAAAGTTGGACAGCGTCCCGGATCCCAAGCTGTCGAACTCGGAAACTCCCATGCCCCGGGGTGCTAGATCGGATCAGAATCCTGATTCAGCTATAACCACCCACACGGACTTAAAGCGTCTCTCCCATATCATGCAAGAGCCCCATGAGACAGTGCATCATTACTGGGCCAGATTCCTCCTTGCGCTAAACAAGGTCGAGGACTGCCACGAGGAGGACGTAGTCTCACTCTTCTGCAAAAACTGCACGGACAAAGGGATCATTAATGCTATAAGTCATCGTGACATAATACGCTTTGCGGACTTAGCAACCATAGTACAGAAGTACTGTGCAATGGAAAGCGCCTGGAAAACCCAAGCTGAATTTTGGGACAGTCCGGCTCTCACCAAAACCTTTGTCCGAACTAAACAGGCGAACTCTCGTAAGTCGGCCGATCCCCAAGAAACCAAAGGCCACCCCAGGGCGGGGAACCGTATTGAAAAAATGGCTCAATGGACCATGTAAACTCCACAACACTCCGGACACGACACCAACTCATAGCCTTAGGGCATTTTGGATACTCCGGCGGGTTGCAAAAAGTGGCGAGGATCTTCTTACAGAACAACATCCCGCCAACAAGCACAATACGGTACTAACAGTCTTCGAGACTTTTGCCTCCAACAAGCGAGTAAGCGAAGCTCATCGAAGCTCATGAAATTTGCCATATGGCCAAAATAAACCCCGAACGACATCGCTATAACTTTCAATGCCGTGATGAACCTCGATTCCAGACTGTCCGGGCACCAGCCGCTCTGGTTCTTAGCCCAATCGTGGACGGCATTCGGCTCACTAAAGTGCTCATGGATGGCGGAAGCGGATTAAACTTGATATATGAAGAGACACTCAGCAAGATGGAAATTGACAAAGGTCGCATTGAACAAGGCGGCACAACCTTCAGGGGAATTATCCCTAGCCGGGAAGCATGGTGTGCGGGAAAAATCACACTCGATGTGGTATTCGGCACCCCGGAAAATTATAGGTCCGAAGGAATCACATTCCAAGTGGCTCCTTTTAGCAGCGGATACCACGCCCTTCTAGGGCGGGACGCGTTTACAAGCTTTCAAGCTATACCCGATTACAGGTACATGAAGCTTAAAATGCCCGGACCCAATGGAATCATCACTCTAGCCAGTGATCCGGATGACGCACTTCACGCCGAAAACAAAACCGCATCACTAGCCCTGGAGGCATTATCCGAGGCCCTAGCAGCTGAAGAATTAACAACACTGCGGGCCACCGTGGACAGGGACGACGTGATACTCGACAAGCGACCCAAGTCCACCTCACTTAAACCAGCAGACGAGATAGTCAAATTCCAAGTCCATCCAACGGACAAACCGCCGCACTACGAGACTTCTTACGTGAGAATTGGGACATCTTCGCCTGGCACCCATCGGACATGTCGGGCATCGCACACAGACTGGCCGAACACAGCCTCAATATACTAAAAGGATACAAACCGGTCAAGCAGACTCTAAGACGGTTTTCAGAGCACAAACGGCAGGCCATGGGGGAAGAGCTAGCCAAACTACTCGAGGCCGGATTCATCAGAGATATCAAGCACCCGGATTGGCTGGCAAACCTGATAATGGTACCAAAGAAGGACAAATCCTGGCGCCTATGTGTCGACTTTAAAGACCTCAACAAGGCTTGCCCCAAGGATCCCTTTCCCCTCCCTCGCATCGATCAAATCATCGATGCCACAGCAGGACACGACTCGCTGTGTTTCCTCGACGCATACTCTGGATACCATCAAATAAAGATGGCAGAATCTGACCAAGCTGCAACAGCTTTCATAACACCATATGGCCCTTTCTACTTCAACACTATGCCTTTCAGGCTTAAGAATGCCGCCGCAACCTACCAACGCATGATTCAAACATGCCTGGAAAAGCAAATCGGCAAAACAGTGGAGGCATATGTGGATGACGTGGTCATAAAAACAAGACACGTCGAAACCCTAATAGATGACTTGAGGCTTACACGACAATCTCCGGACATACGACATCAAGCTGAACCCGAAAATGCGTTTTTACGCCCCTCGGGAAACTACTCGACTTCATCGCTTCCAATAGAGGAATTGAAGCGAATCCGCAAAAATCTGAGCTCTGTCACGATTGGCTATACCAACGGACCTCAAGCACATCCCGAAACTAGCCGGATGCGTGGCTGCTCTAAGCCGCTTTATCTCCAGGTTAGGAGAAAAGGCATTACCTCTTTACCGCCTTCTTCGGCGCACTGAACACTTCGCGTGGACGGATGCAGCCACGGCCGGACTGGATGAAATAAAGACCTTATTGGCCAGTAATCCAATACTAACAGCGCCAAATATTGACGAACCTATGCTGTTGTACATAGCTGCAATGCATCAAGTTGTAAGCGCAGTGCTCGTCGTTGAACGAGAGGCTGACGGATACAGATTCCCGCTCCATAAGCCGGTTTACTACGTATCCACGGTCCTGGCCCCATGCAAATCCCGATACCCACACTATCAAAAAATAGCATACGCAGTGTTCATGGCATCCCGGATGCTACGACACTACTTTCAAGAGTGTTCGATTACGGTGGCCTTCGAAGTACCACTCAATGACATAATAAATAACCGGAACGCTACGGGCCGGATTGCCAAATGGGCCAATGAGCTCCTTCCGTTCGACATAACATACAAACCACGGCGGGCCATCAAGTCACAAGTATTGGCTGACTCCGTCGCCGAATGGACAGAAGCCGAACTCCCTAAAGAATACGGCACATACTCAAACTGGATCATGCACTTTGACGACTCTAAAATGCTGGCGAATTAGGAGCAGTGTAGTCCCGACGCCTCCCACCGAGACACGCCCAAAGACGTCCTCCAAATATTATACAGACTCCAAACAATGCAGCCGAATATGAGGCTCTGCACGCAGTCTTCGGATGGCAGTCTCTATGGGCATTCAATGCCTAGAAGTGCGCGGGGATTCAAACCTCGCAATATCACAAATAAACAGAGATTTTGATGCCAAGGACCCGAAAATGGCGGCCTACCGTAATGCCGTCCTCAAGATGTCAGCTCGGTTCAAGGGGCTCGAATTCCACCATGTGGCTCTAGAAAACAATCAAGCGGCGGACATCCTCGCTCGCGTCGGTGCTAAACGCGACCCTGTCCCACCTAACATATTCTTGGAACGGTTGTTCAAGCCATCCGTAGTATGGGAAGGGGAGTCCAGCAATACTAGTACGGATCCGAATACACCCCCAGATTCCGAACTATCAGACATAATCGGAGGTTCTACCACCGAAATAACGTCCTCGGCCCATGAAATCATGGCTGTAATCGCCGCGTGGACTGAGCCTTTCTTGGCCTACCTAAATAGGCAGGAGCTCCCTGAAGACCAAAATGAAGCACGCTGCATCGTCCGGCGCTCTAAAGCTTACAAAGTCTATGAAGGGGAACTCTACAAGAAAAGTGCTACCGGAGTGCTCCAAAGATGCATCTCCGAAGAGGAAGGGCGGCAGCTCTTGGCTGAAATCCATGCCGGACTGGGCGGGCACCTGTCGGTGTACTAGAGTAGGGGGTGCCTAGTATCCCGAACTCGCACAGACATTCACAGCCGCCATCGGCAGTGGCTGGCTCGACGACCGCTAAGCTCCTCAAAGGCTCCTTTGGAGCCATTGAAGAACAAAGTATCAAGTCCCGGCAAGAGGAGCTTGCCGGGAAGGCCACTCATGGCGCCGGCGAAGCAAGGCCCCGCAAGTGGAGCTTGCCGGAAGGTCGGCGGGCGCCGAGCCCCCAAGCGACAAGGTTCCTCGCCGCTGCAAGGCGCTTGCCGGGCGGGCGACCTCTCTTCATCTCCGCTCCAGCTCACCCGCCAACGTGTCACCACGGGCTCTCCCAAGGACGCGGTCGAAGGGCTGTGCAGCCAGCGGGAACAGCGACAAGCGGGCGCCGACAAGCTACCATCGTGGCAAACGGAGGCGCACTTGACGGTCCCTGTTATAATCGTTTCGGCGATCGAGACGGGCATTGATGACTCTTGTCCCTTGCCGTCCGAGTTAGGTATAGGTTACCGTACAATCGCATAAAGCGTGTACCAACCTATATTTTTACCATTATAACCTTGTCTACTTGCCACGTGTGGTGACCCCTTGTGCCTATAAAAGGAGGCCCAAGTGCAACGTAGAAAGGGTTCGGCTGGGTTCGGTCCAGCTCGGGCTTAGTTCATCACATTCATACAAAGCCACACTGAGGCTAGGTCTTGTAGCTCCCATTGCTCCCTAGCAAGAACACAAGATAATCCACAAAGCAGCAGTAGGAGTATTATCTCCCCGGAGAGCTCCGAAGCTGGGTAAATCCGCTCGTGTGCATCGCCTCGATCCGCTCTTTGTGCAATCTCCGCCCCCCTCCGAACCACAAGGGACCCAGGTCCCGTAGGTGCTCGTGGGGCACGATTAGCTCTCCCCCGACATCTTTGGCGCGCCAGGTAGGGGGCGGCGAGGCTGTGTGAACCCGATCCTGCGGTCACACGAGCAACTTCATCGACATCTTCGTCAACATGGCACCGAAGAAGAAGTCTTCGGCAGCAGCTGAGCCGTCTGCCGAACCCACCACCACCGGCCGCTGCCAGCGGTGGGGAAACGCTAGCGGAGGAACCGGCGCTGCCGAGAGCCCACGATGCCGCCAGGTCCAAGGACAAGGCAGCGCAGCGTCGGCGTCGAATCTGCACCGCGTCCTTCGCAGGAGGCGCGGACCGACAGCGTCATGATACTCGCGGCACCATACGCCATTGGATCAAGGCTGCTGGAGGATCCCGAGGCCCTCGAGACCGCATGCACCTCAAAGATGCCGAGACGAGTGGAGTATGATCGCTAGGGATATCTGCTCCTCCTAACTTGGTTAGGAGTCCGAGCACATCCGTTCTTCGCCCGAACGCCGCTGCCGCCAACCACACCAGCGAAGCCTTGCCAAGAGCTCGGTTATTCTAGATTACCTCCGACGGCCGATAAGGTCGACGTAATGGAGGGCCACAATTCAGAGTCTCATCGCCGCTTAACGGCGACGCCCCGCGGCAACCGAAAAGTGCCGCAGCCGCGGCGAGGCGACAAGGCGCGAGCCGATGGCGACGAGACTTGCGGGGTGCACCCACCGTACACTCCCTTCCCGAAGACCAAGATAGCCGACTCGCGGATCCACCTCGACAGCGACTCCACAGCGTTGCCGGATCCGCGAGCTCGCCGCGACCAACGACAAGTTCTTCGAGAACGGCAAGAAGAAGACGCCGAACCGTGACGAAGCGCCAAGAGAAGCGCCGTCAATCCGACCAACGCCGGGCCCATCGTCGATATGCATGCGCCGGGAACCAGCGACTTGTCAGACTGTGATAGGTTGCCTTATGCTCACTCGTGAGCTGCGGCAAACGGTGGTCCGACAAGAAAAACTTCAAACCAGACGTGCGGAGAAGTATGACGGCAGGACACACCATCGGAGTTCCTCAAAGCATTTACACCATCGCGGTGCAAGCTGCGGGGGACGAGACGACAAGATCCTCGCCAACTACTTTCCCTTGGTGCTCAAGCCAAACGCCGATCTTGGCTCATGCACTTGCCGGATGGCTCTATTTCTTCTTGGCAGATTTGTGCCACTAGTTTGTTGGCGCCTTCAGCAGCCACAAGCCTCATGGCTGTGAGAGTGATCTCCACCTGCTTGCCTGTGACGGAGGGGGAGTCTCTGCGCAAATTCATCCAGAGATTCATCGAGTGCACTACAACATCAGACGCCCACCCCGCTGTAGTGATCAGCATTCCATCGTAATGTACGAAATCGCAGGATGAGGGAGGAGATGGCGATGTGCAAAGTGAAAGACGCCAGCGAGCTCACGCCTGGCCGACAAGTGTGCACGCTGAAGAAGGAAGAAGACTCGAGGAGAGAACGTGGGAGCAGAATCGACAGTGAGGGATCGCCCGGCAAGAAATAGCCATGGCGGAACAACAGAGGAAGAAAACCAAGAAGTACTAGTTGTCGAGCAGTCCGGCAAGGATGGTGCCGCCAACAAAGCTAAGGCCGGTGGCTCCGGCAAGGAGGTTGCCGCTGACGCCGACCGCCAAGTGGCTGCCGCCGACAAGCCCGACAGCCCAACAAGCAAGATCAGTAAAATCCACCGCACCAAAGGCCACGATCTCCGTGAGCTGCAAGAAAGTCGAGCAGCTTGTTGAGCCACTGAGAGCTGAGTACGAGCGGCGAGACAAGGAGAAGGCCCAAGAAGGTGCAGGTGCAGCAAGTAAGAAGAGACCCGGTCGGGAGGACGCCCGCAGACAAGGCCAAGCGGGAGACAGACCTCCCCGTGGCGCGACAAGGAAGAAGATGAAGATGAAGATGATGAGGACGATGAAGACGATGAAACCGATGAGCAGGAGTTTCAAAAGGCAACGGAGGTCCTTTGCGCCGATGGTGGGGCATCTCGCATACCGCGACCGCCAACTCAAGCAATGGATGCGTGAGGTCAATGCAGCAGAACCATCCATAGAGTCACGCAAACCTCTGAAGTGGTCCAAGACGCCCATCATCTTTGACATTGAGGATCACCCTGATCGCATCACGGCGGTCGGGTGTTTGCCGATGTTGGTCTCACCAACCATTCGCAACCTCAAGGTCACAAAGATGTTGGTTGACGGCGGGGCCGGCCTGAATTTGATCTCCTCTAGAGTGCTCCAGAAACTTCAAATCCTCGACAATGAGCTCAAGAAACCGGTACTTTCCAAGGAATCAACCCAGGAAGGAGCAAGCCCAAAGGGAAGATCACGCTGTCGGTAACATTCGCAGCCGAGCTCAACTTCTGAACCGAGAGGGTCACATTTGACGTCGCCGATTTCCCATTGCCTACAATGGCATACTTGGCCCGCCCAAAGACTCGCCAAGTTCATGGCCGCTCTCATTATGCTTACAACCTACTCAAGATGCCCGCCCGATAAGTGTCATTTCTGTCCATGGCGACAAGAAAGATGCGCTTATCTGAGCCGACAAGATTTACCGATGCAGCAGCCGCGACAGATAGCAAACCACTTACCGCTGAAGCTCCCGGGAAAGAAGAAACCACTAGGTCCGCAAGAGCTCTGCTGCCCACTCCGCAAGCGCACCTCTTCGGAGTGCTGCGCCACCGTCGAGGACGCACCATCGAGCTCCACCGGCAAGTGCAACAAGACGATGGCAGCTCCGCCAAAGACCAAGAAGGTGCCCGCCAAGGAGGACGGCGCTGGTGGTACCTTCACCATCAGTGCCACACTTGATCCTAAATAGGAAGGCGAGCTCGTTGCTTTCCCGCGGGCGAATGTCGATGTGTTTGCATGGCAACCATCCGACATCCCCGGTGTTCCTGTGAAAGTAATTGAGCACCACCTAGCTGTCTGTCCTCACGCTACGCCCGCTAAGCAAAGAGTTAGGAAACAGCAAAGGAGCGCCAAGAGTTTATAGCGTAAGAAATCAAGAAATTGGAAGCAGCAGGGCTTGTCAGAGGAGTCCTCCACCCCACGTGGTTGGCCAATCCGGTAGTTGTACGCAAGGCTAATGGGAAATGGAGACTTTGTATTGACTTCACTGACGTTAATAAGGCTTGTCCCAAGGACCCATTTTCCCTTGCCAGACGACCAGATTGTTGACTCCACGGCTGGATGCGATCTGCTTCGTTTCTTGATGCATATTCAGATATCATCGATCTTCATGGCGTAAGAGGATGAAGAGAAACCGCATTCATTACACCATGTGGCACGTCATCGCTTTATACGGATGCCTTTCGTTTGAAGAATGCTGGTTCAACCTTTGCAAGGGTAGTCCATGATGCCTTTGGACCACGTATACACGTAAATGTAGAAGCTACATGGATGACATAGTGGTCAAGAGCAAAGACAGAGCGACTCTGGTTCAGGATTTGATGAGACGCTTGCAAACCTGCGCAAGATCAACCTCAAGCTCAACCCCGAGAAGTGCGTGTTTGGAGTCCCTTCCGCAAGCTTCTCGGTTCTTTGTATCTCAGCGGGAATTGAAGCCAATCCCGACAAGATCAAGGCCATTGAGCGATCGAAGCACCAAAGCGCCAAGGATGTCGTGGAGGCTTGCCGGTTGCGTGGCTGCCCTCAAGAGGTTCATCTCTAAGTCTGCTGAACGCGCCCGCTGTTTTTCAAGATTTTGAAAAGGCAGGTCCAATGAAATGGACTGCCGGCGGAGGCTGCGCTGCAGGACTTAAAGAGATACTGTCCTCCGCTCCAATACTTGTCGCACCTAGGCCACAAGAGAAGTTGTTGCTGTATATAGCGGCAACCAATCAAGTGGTTAGTGCTGCGTTAGTAGCGGAGAGGGAGGCGGATGATGAGCCGCAACCGAGGCAAGCGATCCAGCGACAAGCAAGGGGCTTCGCCGTCAAGCTCTGGTCCCGATAAGGACGGATCAGCGCAGGTTGCGATAAGATACGAAGAAGATGGTGCAGCGCAAAGATACTTTGTCGGCCCTTCTGTAGGGGCTAGATCAAGGTACTCGGTGTGCGAAGCTGCTTCGGCCTCCTCATGGCCTCGAAAGCTGCGCCATTACTTCCAAGCACACGAGATAACAGTTGTCACTGCTCCGCAAGAGGATATTGCGTAATCCGAAGCAACAGGCAGGATTGTCGAGTGGGCACTGGAACTATCAAGCTTTGGTCTCAAGTTCGAAAGCACTTCAACTATCCGAGCAGGCATTGGCAGAATTCATAGCAGAGTGGACGCCAACGCAATATGAGGAAATTCCAGAGACAAGCATCCCCGCCAAGGAGGCAAATAAAGAGTGGCTGATGTACTTGATGGTGCCTTCGCTGTAAGGCGCCGGTGCCGGCGCGGTTGCTTATCGCACCCACCGGGAGCACCTCAAGTACATAGTCCAGATGCACTTTCCCAAGGAACAAGCAACAAATAATACCGCAGAGTATGAAGGCTTGCTTGCCGGTCTCGTGGATTGCGATGGACCTTGGGATCAAGAAGCTCATTGTCGGGGACTCGCAACTTGTCGTCCGCCAAGTAAATAAAGATTATCGAGTTCGCTGATGGAAGCGCACGTCGATGAAGTGAGGAAGCTGGAAGAGCGCTTTGAAGGCTTCGCAAATGGAACACGCTCCAAGAGCACGAATGATATAGCCGACGGCTCTCCAAATGTGCCGTGACTTAAGTTACCTGTGGAACCAGGGATTTTGTGCTCAAGCTAACTCAGCCAACCGTAACACCATCAATGTGACAGAGCAAGAAGAGAAAATTGGTTTCCGCGACTACTTTCCCAGCAGAGCTCTCAAGCCGCCGCCAAGAAGGTCCCTAAAACCAACGCGAGTATCACCGAGGAGCAGTCCGCCCGACAAACCATGCAGTTTGTATCGTTGAAGCAAACGCCCCGACAAGTTTAGCTCGCAGCTTGTCGGGATCATCGAGCTTCGCGGACCCATGTGTCCTTGCCGAGAAGCTGATGTTCCGCAGATGATAGATGAGCCTTTAGTCCTTGTTGTCGAGCCACAGCTCCAACATGGGCACACAGAATCGTCCGCTTCTTCTGACAGAGAACTTCCCAAGAGCAAGAAGAAGCGGAAAAGTAGCCCGACAGTAAGTATGTACCAGTTTGTTGACAACATCCTGCATGTAAGAAGGCTCAACAGGTGAAATTGAAGTGTATTTGCCGGAAGATGGATGAAGCTGTTGGCAGAGATACACGGAGGCATATGTGGTCACCACATTGGCGAAGAGCACTTGCCGCAAAGCTTTCCGGCAAGGTTTCTTCCGCCGAAGCCCTCCAGATGCAACCGCACAAGTAACCAAGTGTGAAGCGTGCTGGCCCATTCAAAACAGATACACCAACCAGCTCAAGCTCTCCAGCGATCCCTTTATCCTCGCCCTTTTTGGTCTGGGCTCGACATCCTCGGCCCTTCCCCGAGCTGTCGGGGCTTTGAATACTTGTACGTAGCAATCGACAAGTTCACAAAGTGGCCGGAAGTGGAACCAGTGAGGAAGGTGACAAGACGGTCACCGTCAAGTTCTTCAGTCAATTGTTTGCCGCTTTGGGATTCCTAACCGGAACATCACCGACAACGGCACACGCAGTTCACGAGCCGCACCTTCATGCAAGACGCCCAAGATCTTGGCGCCAAGATCTGCTTTGCTTCGTTGCTCATCCGAGAAGCAACGGTCAATGCAGAGAGCAAACGCTGAAGTGCTGCGAGGACTCAAGACCAAAACTTTCGACAGGCTGCGTAAGTGCGGAAGGAACCGGATCAAGGAGCTGCCGGTGGTTCTTGGTCGATCAGACGACGCCAAATCGAGACATCGCCGCACACCCTTTGCTCTAGTCTACGGAGCAGAGGCAGTTCTGCCCACGGAACTCAGATACGGGTCACCTCGAGTGCTCGCTATGATGAGTTTGAGCAAGAGCAGCTGCATAAGATGACGCTACCGCTCCTCGAGGAAGATCGCTCTTCAGCATCAGACGAGCTGCTCGTTATCAGAAGCTTTGCGCCGCTACCATAGCTGCGCAGTTAATGCCGAAGCTTCGAGGAAGGCGATTTTGTTCTTCGCGCGCTCAATCCGCCAAGAATTCCAACAAGTTGACGCCGAAGTGGGAAGGCCCTTATCGGGTGAAACGAAGTCACTAGGCCCGCGCTGTCCGCTTTGAGACCAAGATGGCCTTCCGTGAGCAATTCTGGAACATAGAGCATCTTCGCAGTTTTACCTATGAGGCGCGGTTGTCGGAACCTGCTCCGCAACCACCCTTTTGTACAAGTCTTGCCGCTGTTGCATGTAATCCTTTGTACAAAGCGGTATGCAGACTCGCGCATCAAGAAGTTTATGTGTTGCATCGCATTTTGTCAATACATGCTTTCATAATCATATATGCATGTGTTTACTAACATCTTGTGCAGCACACGCACCTGTAAGTTTATAATGAGCCATTAGGCTCCATAACCTTATTTTCTTCTTTCTTCTCAAACAAGAAGAAGGTTCATCCACCCACAAGTTAACCGGGGGGAGGAGGAGATATGGTGTGGGCCGACAAGCCGCCGCCAAGGAACTGTCGCCTTGCCGGAAAATGCACAAATGAAAAGCTAAGTTGCTAAGTTTAAACGACTAGTTTTAAATTTTAAGTTATCTTCCTCGAACGATAGTACTTTGTATGGAAAACCCAGCGCTGAGGAACCAAATCGTGACTGGTCGCGCCTCTTACTTTGTTTCGAGTCCGCCAACAACTTAAGTGAGCTGCGGTTAGTCCGCGACGAGCTTGCTTGTCGGTAGCGACCCCGCCAAAGAAGTCTGCTGAAGTTCAAGACTCGGCGCCAAGGCAAGGGTGCTCGCACCGCAAGTTTCCCGAAAGCGAGGGCAAGAACATACAAGGGAAGAAATCAAGTAAAGGAAATAACATTGCATTCATTGCCTAAGATAGTGTATATTACATAGTAACTTGTCGCAGATCTAATAGATTTTTGCCTAAACATGATCTACAATGACAAGAGAGAGATAGACTTGGCGGCCTAGTCCACGCGGTCACCCTCGAGCCTCTTAACTCCGCCACCCTGTCCACGATGGGTGCGATAAGGGTCTTGAGTGCTTCAACATCGGCGGATGGAGGCAGGGACTTGAGGGCCTTGGTGAAGTCGACGCCGGGTTGCGGAAGGCCACCTTCATCAACACCTTCGAGAGCCTCGCACAGACTTGGCGCGATTCTCCGCTTAGCTTGCTTCGGGACCTCGCCCCCGAGCCGCTGGATACCCGCCAACACGCCTTTGAAGAATAGGCTGAGCTTGACGCTGGGTTGGAGGTTCTCGCGGTGGAATATCCAAGATCTGTCATCCCCAACTCCATCAGCTCATTATGGATGCCGCAGCGGTGTCCACAAGACCTTCCGTCCAATGCATTATGCTGTCCCCAAGATTATTCTGGCGGTCACAAAGATTCGACAAAGAACTCCCTGTGGCCTTGATCTTTTCAAAGCAGGCCCGCTTCCCGCTCCTTGGCGCCGCTCAACGCCTCCGTCTAAGGTGGTCAATTTCAGCTCCAGATCCGCCTTAGAGTCCTTGGCGGCGCCGAGCTCTTTGATCTTCTCAAAGAAACGACCTTGTAGCTCGCCGAGGGTGTAAGCATCCTCTCACGCCAAGGCTTCAACCCGACGACCTCTCGGCACTCTCCTCGAGGGTGGACTCCAGCTGAGCCACCTCGCCTCCACCTCTGGCGGCCTCGGCAGCCGCAGCAAAGATCCTTTGCCTCCCGGCGTGGCCCGCTAATCGCTTGCTCACGCTGGGCGAGATCTTCCTCAAAGCTGTCGAGGTTGATCTTCCGCGCCACCACCTTCTCGCTGAAAGCTTCTCGCTGGCGAGCCTCTCGCTTCTTCGACCTCGCCTTTCTCCAAGATGAAGGCCGTCGGCGCCTCAAAGAAGCTGCTCACGCCTCCGCAGATCCCGGAGAGTCTCTGTTGGCGGCTTGAGCTCTTCCGCTCCTCCAAATCAGTTCCCGCCGCGACAAGCGCCCTCGACTCCAGCTTATTTGGCTTGGCGCGCAGAGCGACAAAGAACCTCCTTAGCAGCTGCTCCTCCTCGTGCTCACCATCGCTGCTGGGGCATCAACCAGCGACAGCCCGGCGGAGTCGAGCAGTTCCGCATCAAGGTCTCCTTCGCCGGTGCCCTCGAGCTTGATGCCCATGGGAGCTTGATGAAGACACCTTCGCCGGCTTTCCGGTAGGCGCTGGCTGGGGCCTCGAGTCCGTGCGGCATCGGTGGCGGGGATCGGCGGTCGGCAGCGCTGGCGCCTCTGCGGCCTCCGGCCGCGCTGCGATCGCCAGATTCCTCTCGCCACCGCACCGCCCGGCTGCCTCCTCGGGCTCGCCAAGGCTAACACGCCTCCTCCTCCTCCATGTTGGAGGCGCCGACATCGTCGCCGGGCGAGCGCCTTTCGCCGGCAGCCTCGGGTTTCCATCGGATCTCCGGCCGATGGATCTGATGGTCAAGAAGAAAGCACAAATCAAGCAGATATTCAAAGAGAAAAACGTAAGAAAAGAACCCAATGGAAACTATCAAACAAGAAGATTACCTGCAGTGGGGTCTGTGGCCGCGGTCTCCACCACCGGAGGGTCATCGGCGCCAGCCCTTGTCGGGGAAGCTCCCCTTGTCGGAGAAGCCTCCCTTGCCGGAGAGTGCTCCCTTGGCGGAGAATTCTCCCTTGGTGGCGAGTTGAAGCAAGCAGAATTTTGGAGGACCTCCGGGCCTCCTCGATGAGGCTGGACCTCGTGAGTAGCCTCCGTGCTCCATGATGTGGCTGCCTGCTCCTACAAAATCCAACAAACCAGATATCAAGAACGAAAAGCACCCAAGCGCCTAACCACGAGAAGCATACCACCACTTACTGGGCAAAGTAGGGGCTGCCTGTTGAAGGGTGGCTGATCCGCAAGGAATCCCGGACGTGTTCCCCTGTTGTTGCTGTAGGAGTCATCTCGAGATGACAACCACGGGCGCCTTGGCCCTCTTCGGCGCCTCCGAGCTAACGCCTCAAGAAGAAAGTTCAGAGGAACCAACAGATATAAGATAAAGCAATAAATTGGGAAATTACAAATAGCAGCGATAAGATCTTACTCTTCCTCTTCTTCCTGAGCTGAGGGCGAGAGATCGAACTCTGTCCGGCGCGACGGATTGGGGAGAAGACTCCTCCGACGCTTGGCGGGTGCAGGGCGACGACCAGAGCCATGCGCCTGCCTGCCGGGGTGGGAATGAGGCGCCCGCTGGCAACAAAGATTTGCCGCTGTGGCGCGCTGGCGGGCGAGGTGGTTGTTGACCGATGCTCCCCGCCACTTCTCCGTCTTCCGAGACGCCTCCTTGGCGGGCAGCGAGCTCCTCCGCGGCAAGCTACTTGATGGCGGAGGAGAGGCGCCCGGCAGGCTCACTTGGTGGTTGTCGGGCTCGCCCGCTCCTCCTCACCGACTAACTCTTCTTGGTCGGCAAGGCTTGCCGCCGCCCTCTCTCGCTCCTCGATGCTGAACCCAAACGCCGGGCGGCAGTGGCCTCGCAGCCTCCTCCAACCTTGTGGCGGCGCGCCCATCTCCGAGCAAAGGTGTCGCGGTGAGCCGCCTCTTCGCCGGCACGGATCGGCACTTCAACCAAGTTGTCGAAGAATCGCTGCACTATGTCATCGGCGGCTCCTCGCCAAGTTGGAACGATCCCATGGGAATCACACAACCGCATTATCGCGCGGATGCTATCAAGCGACGCAGTTGTTGCACAAGGGCACAACTCCTCGCAACATGCACCATCCGTGGTTATCCGCTTCAGCTTGAACAGCTCCCGCAGATGCCGCCAAGCCTGTGGTAGTGAAATTCCACCAGACCTGGGCGCAGCCTCATGATGTCCGCCGCTGCTCGAATTCCAAGCAGGCCTCCCTTTCTCCTCGCAAGGGCGCAATGCGCGGCGCGGCGAAGTCCGTACAATCGCCTCACGGTAAGCCCTGCTGTCGGAGACGCAAAATCCTAGTCGTGGCAATCTTCAACTTGTCGCCCTCCGCGCCAAGTTGCTCCAATCGCTGCCGCGAACTATGGGAGTCTTGGCGCAGGTAGTAAAAGGTCGTGGCTCCTCCTCTAAGATCCAAAGACCAGTCAGCCCTCCACTCCTCCCACTTGCTGCGCAACTCTCCGCCAAGATACGCCTTCTTACCGATCCTAGAGGTCCATGCAATTCCTCCGCAATCGGCTCTCCTCTCTACGTGGGGTGAGAAGTAGTGGCGGAAGAGTGCGACGCTTGGGTGGACTCCCCACAAAGTTCTCGCAGAGATGTGCGAAAACGGCCATGGTAAGGATGGCGCTGGGGTAAAGTCAAGGAGGCGGAGGCCATATGTGTTCATGACATCACGAAGAATTCAGAAAAGGGAGGCAGAGCCCGCACTGTAAGAAAATCGCCAAGAAGGGGTACCGATGGAGACCTTAGCAGATGTGGCGGCGGAGATGACCTCGTGGCGCTGGTGCGCCCGGGTCACCGTCGACCGTAAGAGGTAGTACAGCTCCCCGCAGCTGCTTCTGCTGAGCAGGGATCAAGAGGGCCCGGCCTTCGGCAGCGCCGCCAGCCGCCGCGCCGGCCGATTTCACGCTTTTCCCTTGTCGGCCTTCGGAGCCATAGGGGAGGTGGTGAAGAAGCCGACGTGTTGGTAGCACCGTGGCAATGAAGGGGCGGAGCGCCGCTCTCTTTGGGCTCGAGAAGAAAGGGAAGGCGACGGGTTTCCGGCGTGATAGCAAGGGCAAGTGGGCGCCCTGCCTGCTCCCCGCTTATAAAGGGAGAGGGACGGGCGCCCGCTTTTTTCCATTAAAGAAAGCCCCACGATCTCCCCACGACGCCACGTCCGGTGCGCGCTGCCTGTGGGAGACGTGGTGGGTCCAAGGCAAATAATGGCGTAATCAAGACCACGCGTGCGTCTGCAGGTAACTGTTTTGGGCTCGTTTAACAGAGCTTGGCGCGCAGTGTGGCCCAGCCCGGGGCTCCTGCGGTGTACTAGAGTAGGGGTACCCTAGTATCCCGAACTCGTGCACGGACAACAGCGCGCCCATGGTGTGGCTGGCCCGACGACCGCTAAGCTTCCTCAAAGGCTCCTTTGGAGCCATTCAAGAACAAAGTATCAAGTCCCGGCAAGAGGAGCTTGCCGGAAGGCCACCATGGCACGAAGGAAGAAGGCCCCGCAAGAGGAGCTTGTCGGGAAGGCTTGGCGGCGCCGAGCCCCCAAGCGCGACAAGGTTCCTGCAGCATGCAAGGCGCTTGCCGGGCGATTCTCTTCATCTCCGCTCCAGCTCACCCGCCAACGTCACCACGGGCTCTCCCAAGGACGCGGCGGTCGGTTGGGCTGTGCAGCCAGTGGGGAACAGCGATAAGCGGGCGCCGACAAGCTACCATCGTGGCAAACGGAGGCGACTTGACGGTCCTCGTTATAATCGTTTCGGGCGATCGAGACGGGCATTGATGACTCTTGTCCCTTGCCGCCGAGAGTTAGGGTATAGGTTATCAGACACTGTACAAAGCGGTGTACCAACCTATGTTTTTACCATTATAACCTTGTCTACTTGCCACGTGTGGTGACCCCTTGTGCCTATAAAAGGAGGCCCAAGTGCAACGTATAAAGGGTTCGGTCCAGCTCGGGCTTAGTTCATCACATTCATACAAAACCACACTGAGGCTAGGTCTTGTAGCTCCCATTGCTCCCTAGCAAGAACACAAGATAATCCACAAAAGCAGTAGGAGTATTATCTCCCGGAGAGCTCCGGGCTGGGTAATCCGCTCGTGTGCATCGCCTCGATCCGCTCTTTGTGCAATCTCCGCCCCCCTCCGAACCACAAGGGACCCAGGTCCCGTAGGTGCTAGTGGGGCACGATCAGCTCTCCCCCGACAGCACCACGCCGCGGCTCGAGCATTAGTTAGCAAGGCCTTCCGTACAGGTTTCTATTGGCTGACGGCCCGAGCAGACGCACAGGACCTTGTCCAACATTGTGTTGGTTGCCAGGTCTTTGCCAATCGGAGTCATATGCCCCCTACCGCTCTCCAAACAATCCCCATAACTTGGCCCTTCGCGGTCTGGGGGCTGGATATGGTCGGACCTCTTAAAGGGGGAAGCCATAAGAAAAAAATACTTATTGGTCATGGTGGACAAATTCACCAAATGGATAGAAGCCAAACCAGTCAAACGCGGCGAATCCGACCAGTAATAGACTTCATATCCGGGTCGTGACATCGTACGGTGTCCCCACAACATCATCACTGGTAACGGCTCAAATTTCACAGCCAACGAAGTGAAAACTTGGTGCGCTAAAATGGGCATTAAGCTTGATTACGCTTCCGTCTACCATCCCCAAACAAACGACCCGGTAGAGCGGGCAAATGGTCTCATCATGGCGGCATCAAACCCAGACTAGTGCGATCCTTGACAGAGTCGGATACGCCTTTGGGTCGAGGAGACTCGACCAGACTGGGGCTGCGGACCACGCCGAATCGCACCACCAGATATACACCATTTTTTATGGTGTACGGCGCGGAAGCAGTATTACCCTGCGACATAATACATGATTCGCCACGCGTACGCATGTACGAAGAGAAGGAAGCCGAGTTAGATTGCCAGGATAACTTGGATGCCCTGGAGGAGGAGCGCGACGTCACAAAAGCCCGCTCCGCATTCTATCAGCAGCAGGCTCGACGATATCAAAGTAGAGAAGTGCGGGCCAAAACTTACAATATTGGCGAGCTCGTTCTACGCCTACCGGAGAAGAAGAAGGACAAGCTCAGACCCAAGTGGGAGGGTCCCTTCGTCATTGACAAAGTTCTCACCGGAGGAGCGTACTACTTACGTAATGCATCCGATAACAGACTCGAGCCGAACCCATGGAACGCGGCCAGACTCCGGAGATTCTACGCCTAACGCCGAACTCAGTGTTCGTCTCCTAACCCCCTCCTTTTTAATTATGCTCCATCCCATTTCCTTTCTCGACCTTTTTCCTCTTCACACAAAGTATTCAATACAGTGCAGACTCCCGGATCACTCCGGCCGCACTAGGTGTGTAAGCAATACCTGGGGGCTTCCTATACGGAAGCTAAAAATAATTACTCACATGGCTTTCTGCCCATCACATATGCATTCTTTTTCCATATGTACCTTTTCTTCACCCTTATATGCATCGATATGAATTAAGATGTGGCCAAGCTGGGTTGCCTGGTTCTTGTGTTTATGCCCTACGTTCCCGTTAATTCGGCTAGGGCATAAGGGGAGCACCTCTGCGATTGTTACTGCCGGTTCAGCCGGATGTGTACCTCAGACTGGGTGAAGCCAAAAGCTAGCTTCCTTAAGAGAATATTCGGTCGGTGAACAAAAGATGTATTCGTTTATTACAACGTAAATCCCTAGAAGTTTTGTATCCTGCGCAATTGTTCGCAGTCCGGACATGTGCATTGTCGCATGCGTACCCAGGGAAAGGAACCCCTAACGGAACTATTCTCCCTGGAAGATGTTTCTTACTATCCATGTAATATAACATAACTAGTTGGGTACTTGTCTGTTCAAGCACTTATGACCCCTACGCCTGGTTTCCATGCATACCCCAGTTTTGTATAACCGAGTGGCTATTCGGACACACCCCAGACTGTAGGATCCGAGGGCTAAAGCGAAAAGGTCCGCCATGACAAATGATTTTAATCCGGCTAGGGACTAATTATGTCCATTGAATTACACAGTCACTTGGACTGACTATATTCCTCCTCTATACCATCCAACAGGCTATCTAGCTTGCAATCCTGTTGAGAATATTTTGCGGCTAACGCTACCTGGTCATATACCAGACTCAAGGGAATTTCTTGCCCATCTGGCCCCGCCGGTCCGACTTCGGCCATATGGTTCGGGTCCAGCTTGGTGTAGCGCGTCTTCACCATAGCCCAGGCTTCTCTTGCACCTTGTCGGCAGGCCGATATCTTCTACAATCGGAAGCGCCGCCGTGCCCCTTGAAGAATATCCACAAGCTCCCCCATGCCATTCGGCAGGAAGCTTGATGGCCACAAGGCCTGAGCAACGCCCTGCATCACCTGCCGAGCTAGCTCATGCAGTTGTGAGAGGTCTTGTAGTAAATCTCCTGCAGATGAGGGCATCTCCTCCTCAGGGCGACCTGTTAACATTCCTACAAGCAAAGTCCTTTCAATATACTTCTGCGCCGAACTATACTAAAGTTCGGCTAGGCACTTACCATAAATACCGCGTCGAAGCATTTTGTTCTCCTTTAGGGAGTCCACCAGCTGAGCGCGGACGTCTTTTAACTCCAAGTCCAGCTGGACTTTGGCATCTTGAAGATTGTTCTTCTCCTGCCTAACTTGCGTAAGAATGCACTCGCCAGCCTTCAGCTGCCTTTTAAGATGTGATTCGTCATCTCTTACGCCCTCCGGATTTACCCCGGGATTGTCTGCAGAATTTCATGTTAGACTTGTCATATCAGCCACTGACTAACTGGTGCATATTCACACAATTGAGACAAATGTTACCAGATGAGGGTTTTTGGGATTCCTCTAACTTCGCAATTGTGGCTTTTAGCTCGGCCTTGCACTCCTCCAGCTCCCGAGACAGTTGCTCATTCTTATCTACAAGGACCTGTACATATATTGATCCTTAAAACAGTTGTTCCAACCATTTCAAGTCTCAGGGGCTACTGCTATACATGCTTATCAAAATTTCTTACCCGCATATCTTTGGTATACTGGTCCGTCGCTCGGGCAAGCCCGCCTTGAGCAGCTCCCGAATTGAAGGCATTAAATGCCTCTTCGGAAAAGATGTTGTTCCGAAGCACGACCCATCGGCGCCGGTGATTCATGGCGTTCTCTACTTCGGAGTTCGTGCCCGAGAGCATATCCGCGTCCTTTGTCGGAGAACTATGCGGCATCGGCCCCGCGTCTGCCTCCGCTCTCGAGGCCGGTTCTGTAATCCGGCTGGTGGAGGTGTGATTGGCAGGGTCCTCGAATATAGTCCGGCGATTCCTCTTCCCGCCAGGACGCAAAGGGCGTCGTTATACTTCAGATACCATAGTCATAGGACAGGTTTTTTCCTTACCTCTGCAGCGGCGTGTCGACCCTTACCGCCTTCCGCTTGAGCCTACCCGATCCGGACGCCCTTGGCCGATGAGTCCCTAGGGGCTCGGACCCGCGCTCCGACCGTCGTCTCTGCAAAAAACACGACACTTCAAGGGTAAGGCATGACATTTGAAGGGAGTCTTCTTCGGAGGATAGGGTTTTTCGTTTGGCTTACACGCGACGTAGGTAGCAGTTTGGGGTAATCGGCAATAATGGCCACTAAGGCGCCATCACAGCTTGCTTGATAAAATATCCCGTTGACAAGCTCCACGGTAATATCTGGATCCTCTTCGAGTCCCGGATCTAGGGCCCTTCCGGGGTCCTCTGGCTGCGGGGAGGGGCTAGAGATTCCTTCTACGGCCCTCCTCGGTTCCTGCTCGGAAATGTCGAAGCAGATGATCTTAGCAAAGAATGCCACGATGAGTGAAGCAGGGAAAGGAATAACGACTTACCCAGTTTGGGGGGTTTACATGGAGAATCCATCCCGCGGTTTAATGTGAAGAAATTCTTCCTCTTCTCCTTTGTATAATTCGGAAAATATCCTTGCCAGAGCAGTGGCGGAGTCTGGACCCTTACAGCCACAACGGGTGGCATCGTCTTCCCCATTGAAGTGCCACATGGGCTTCCCCCGGTATTGAAGCGGTTGCACCCCCCGTATTATGCATATTGCCATGACCTCGACTATCGTCAGTCCGGACTTGGCCAGCAACTTTATCCTGCTCATCAGGAAGTGTACTTCCCTGGTATCCTCTACTTGGGGGCTCCGGGGGCGCCAGCTTAGACGTGCCCTCAGTGGGGCGTCACTGAATTTGGGGAGACCTGTCCGGGCTGGATCCGGAAGGGGAACATCATCAATATAAAACCATTCCGAAGGCCAGTTCTCTGGAGCCTTCTTGGGAGTGCCGGATAGGTATCCGGTTTCGGCAATGCACCATACTTCGGCTCCGCCCACTTGACATGGGGATTCTCCCTGGTTGCGGGGGACAAGGCAGAACAGCTTCTTCCATAACCCGAAGTGAGGCTCGCAGCCTAAAAATAGCTCGCAAAGGGCAACGTACCCTGCTATATGTAGTATAGAGGCAGGGGTAAAGTTGTGTAACTGGAGGCCGTAGAACTCCAGGAGCCCGTGAAGGAACGGGTGGATGGGAAACCCGACGCCCCTTAGCAGATGCGGGATGAGGCATATTCGCTCCTCTGGAGATGGACTGGGAGATCTCTCCACTTGCTCCCCGCCATTATAGGTGGCTATTCCGGCTCGGACGAGGACCGTGAATGCTGGTTGGAGAAACCCTTGGGTTTGTAACTCAATCAAACGGCTATGGGGAACTGAACAATCTTCCCAGTCCCCCGGCTTGGAGCGAGGAGAGTGAGCAGAGGAGCTGCGACGACCGGCCATGTTGGAATGGTTTTTCCGGAGCGCTCTGTTGGATGCTTGCTCGAGGGGGAAGAATGAGGTTTGGATCTGAGAATCCCTGTCTCTTCAAATAGGCGGTCAGCCCAAAGGATTGAGGGTGGCAAATGCAAAAAATACCTCAGCTCCTCACATTCGCTCGACACGTGGAGATGGTCATTATTGAGGCACTGAAGCCAAGGAATACAACATTGCTGGAGTTCCGGACACTATTCGTCGTAACAGGTACTTTGGAGTATTTGGAGATGGAACCCGCCCTGCAATGCTGAAGACAAAACTGCGCGCCGGACTCAACGTCATCGAAGCCTGGTTCAGGGGCTACTTAGGGAGTCCTGGATAAGGGGGTATCCGGACAGCCGTACTATATACATCGTCCAGACTATTGAAGCGTGAAGATACAAGACTCAAGACTTTGACCCGTGTCCGAATGGGACTGTCCTTGGCGTGGAAGGCAAGATTGGTGATTCAGATATTGTATTTCCTTCCCTGTAACCGACTCCATGTAAACCCTAGCCCTCTCCGGTGTCTATATAAACCGGAGAGGTTGGTCCTTAGAAGGACAATCACAATTACAATCATACCATCATAGGCTAGCTTCTAGGGTTTAGCCTCTACGATCTCGTGGTAGATCTACTCTTTTACTACCCATATCTTCAATATTAATCAAGCAGGAAGTAGGGTTTTACCTCCATCGAGAGGGCCCGAACCTGGGTAAACATTGTGTCCCTTGCTTCCTGTTACCATCAGCCTAAGACGCACAGATCGGGACCCCCTACCAGAGATCCGCCGGTTTTGACACCGACAGCCGCGGCGAGCGAGGGATCTGCGAGGACGCGGGGAGCGTGAGCACACGAGGGGATGGCGCGGGTGACCGCGCCGAGCGGCGACAGCCAGGTACGCGGGCGCGCACGGGGGTTATAGGAGGAAGGGGGGGACGGGGGTGGTCCTCACATTCGATGCTGGGAAGAGGGGCGGCGTGGCTCGGGGTGCTCCGGCGAGGGAGAGGACGGGGCAAACGATGGCGACGGGGACGAGGAAGTCCGGCGACGGTGCGGCGTCGGGGATTGGGGCGCCGCAGGGTCATGCCCCCATTCGAGTACAGGTCGAGGGGGGTGCCATGCGAGAGGAGACGGAGAGGCGGGCGGTGACGTCGGGCGGCGCGGCTGGGGCCGTGCCGGGGATGGGCGCCGGCGGCGGAGGCGTGGGATCGGGCTCCTCCCCGATCCAGGCGAGTGGGGAGGGAGAAACGAGGGAGAGAGTGGGGGTCGTGGGTGGATCTGGGGGGAGATGGGGATAGGGTTCGGTCGGGTGTGGCCTATAGGCCAGGGGAGCGGGGGAGTGGGCCGAGGCCCAGGGGTTCTTCTTTGTTTTATTTTGTTTGCTTGTTTTCCCCCGTTTTTACTTTTGCCTTTTGTTTAAATTGAAATTTTAATCCGAATTTGATTGAATCATCGCGGGGTTATCAACAGGAATCGTGATGACGTGGCATCATTAGCATGAGATTACTGTAGCATAATTATCCGGGCGTTACAACCTCGCACCTACACAAACAAATAAAATCCTCGCAACCAACGTGATAAGGGGTTGTCAATCCCTACACAGTCACTTACGAGAGTGAGATCTGATAGATATGATAGGTTAATATTTTTGGTATTTTTATGATAAAGATGCAAAGTTAAGAAAGTAAAATAAAAACGGCGCCAGAAATAGCTTGTTGTTGGAAGATTAATATGATGGAAAATAGACCCGGGGGCCATAGGTTTCACTAGTGGCTTCTCTCAAGAGCATAAGTATTTACGGTGGGTGGACAAATTACTGTTGAGCAATTGACAGAATTGAGCATAGTTATGAGAATATCTAGGTATGATCATGTATATAGGCATCACGTCCGAGACAAGTAGACCGACTCCTGCCCGCATCTACAACTATTACTCCACACATCGACCGCTATCCAGCATGCATCTAGAGTATTAAGTTCATAAGAACAGAGTAACGCTTTAAGCAAGATGACATGATGTAGAGGGATAAACTCATGCAATATGATATAAACCCCATCTTGTTATCCTCGATGGCAACAATACAATCGTGCCTTGCTGCCCCTCATCCTTTGGGAAAGGACACCGCAAGATTGAACCCAAAGCTAAGCACTTCTCCCATTGCAAGAAAGATCAATCTAGTAGGCCAAACCAAACTGATAATTCAAGAGACTTGCAAAGATAACCAATCATACATAAAATAATTCAGAAGATTCAAATATTGTTCATAGATAAACTTGATCATAAACCCACAATTCATCGGTCTCAACAAACACACAAAAGAAGATTACATCGAATAGATCTCCACAAGAGAGGGGAGAACATTGTATTGAGATCCAAAAGAGAGAAAAGCCATCTAGCAAATATCTATGGACCCGAAGGTCTGAGGTAAACTACTCACACTTCATCGGAGAGGCTATGGTGTTGATGTAGAAGCCATCCATGATCGATGCCCCCCCGTGAGCTCCTAACGAGGCCCCAAGATGGGATCTCACGGGCATGAAGGTTGCGGCGGTGGAATTAGGTTTTTGGCTCCATATCTGGTAGTTTGGGGGTACGTAGGTATATATAGGAGGAAGGAGTACATCGGTGGAGCAATGTGTTGCCCACGAGGGTGGAGGGCGCGCCTGGGGGGTAGGCGCGCCCCCCTACCTCGTGGCTTCCTGGTTGAAGTCTTGACGTAGGGTCCAAGTCCTCTAGATCACGTTCGTTCCGAAAATCACGTTCCCGAAGGTTTCATTACGTTTGGACTCCGTTTGATATTCTTTTGCTACCAAAATCTGAAATAGGCAAAAAAAGAGCAATTCTGGGCTGGGCCTCCGGTTAATAGGTTAGTCCCAAAAATAATATAAAAGTGTATAATAAAGCCCAATAATGTCCAAAACAGAATATAATATAGCATGGAATAATAAAAAAATTATAGATACGTTGGAGAGGTATCAGGCGGCGGCTGGTGCATGGAGGTCAAAGAGCTCGCTTCCCGGTGAGCATGGACGGCCTTGCTAGTCGCACGTGTCCCATCGAGCCTGCGAGGTGGACAGGATGCACGCGTCCTGTTGAGCCTGCACGGCGGACTGCTCGCACGCGTCCCGTCGAGCCTACATGGCACACTTCTCGCGCTCGTCCCGTCTAATCAAACAGTTGCACGCACGCTAATGAGTATGGTTAAATTTCGACACGGTTAATATAATACAACCGTTTGTGATATTAACATGTCAGCTTTTTGTTTCAAAAAGGACTTCGTTGGCTACTAATGTGTGCGCCTCTTCTCAAACTCGACGATTGTTTTACCACGACATATATGTGCCATGTCATGAAACCATGCCAAGTTTCATCTTTTTTGGGTGACTTTTTGATTTACTGGGATTTAAAAACCAAGATTCTCAATGTTTCAGGACGACGACAAGTTTGTAATTCATTCCCATTCCTTAAATGAGACCTAAACATGCACCCAATGATACATGTACGATTTCCCACCCATTTTGCTTCACTGGAGCATGTGGTTGTAGTTCAAATTTGAATTATGGACTACATTAAATGCATAGAAACCTTAGTAATTAGTAATATATATACAATGGCCAAACGAACCCTGAACAGTTTCAAATTTCAGCCTGACACTCCTGTTATTCTATGTTGCCTGTTGAAAACAAAGTTCAAGGCGAGAAGAGGCAGCGACTATCGTTTCGCACATAAGAGGGGCTTGTTTCCCTACCGGAACCACGAGGGTTGCGACAAGCTCTGGTTTGTAAAAGGCTTGTAATATAGTTTCGCCCAAATTGGACAATTATATGTACCATGTAGTGACACCATGCCAAGTTTCATGATTTCCTGGAGAGTTTTGGATTTACAGAGATTTAAAAACCGAGATTCGCAATGTTTGTGGCCAAGCCAGGACGGTGAGACGGTGAAATTCGTTCCCATTCATTCCATGGGACCTAAACATGCACCCGAAGGAAACATGTACTTTTTTTTCCAGCCATTTTGGTGCACTAGAGCATGTATTTGTAGTTCAGATTTGAATTATGGACATTAAATGCCTAGAAAACTCAATTAATGAATAAAAAAGGTCAAACAAACCCTGAATAATTTCAAAGTTCAGCATGAATTTCCAGTTGTTCCGTGTCGTGTGTAGAAGAAAATATGAGGCTGGAAGAGGGAGTGATTATCGTTTAGCCCATAAGGGGACACGTTTCCCTATCGAAACCACGAGGGTTCTTGCGACAGGCTCCGGTTTGTAAGGGGTTTGTAATAAAGCTTGGCCCAAATTTGCAATGTTTTTACCACGACATATATGTGCCATGACATGACACCATGCCACCTTTGATGACTTTCTGGTGAGTTTAGGATTTATGGGGACTTAAAAAGTGAGATTCGAAATGTTTGAGGACGAGCCAGGACACCGGTACGGTTGTATTTCGTTCCCATTCCTGGCATGAGACCTAAACATGCACCCAAGGACACATGTATAATTTTTGTAGCCATTTTGGTGAACTGGAGCATGTACTTGTAGTTCAGATTTGAATTATGGACATTAAATGCCTAGGAAAGTCAATTGCTGTATAAAAAGGCCAAACGAACCCTGAATAAGTTTAAATTTCAGCATGGATATCCTGTCATTCCATGTTGCCCGTGGAAGAAAATAAAAGGCAAAAAGAGGCAATGATTACGTTTCGCCCACAAGGGGAACACGTTTCCCTATCGGAACCATGAGACTTCTTTGAGAGAAGCTCTGGTTTTTGTAAGAGGTTTGTAATAAAGCTTGGCCCAAATTGGATAATGTTTTTACCACGACATATATGTGCCATGACGTGACACCATGCCACCTTTGATGACTTTCTAGTGAGTTTAGGATTTATTGGGACTTAAAAACCGAGATTCGAAATGTTTGAGGACGAGCCATGACACCGGTACGGTTGTAATTCGTTCCCATTCCTGGCATGGGACCTAAACATGCACCCAAGGACACATGTATAATTTTTCTAGCCGTTTTGGTGAACTGGAGCATGTATTTGTAGTTCAGATTTGAATTATGGACACTAAATGCCTAGGAAACTCAATTAGTGTATAAAAAGGCCAAACAAACCCTGAATAAGTTTAAATTTCAGCACGGATATCCTGTCGTTCCGTGTTGCCCGTAGAAGAAAATACAAGGCAAAAAGAGGCAGTGATTACGTTTTGCCCACAAGGGGGACATGTTTCCCTATCGGAACCACGACGCTTCTTTGAGAGAAGCTCCCATTTGTAAGAGGCTTGTAATAAAACTTGCGCCACAATGGACAAAAAAAATTCCTTGACATATAAGTGCCATGTTGTGACACCATGCCAGGTTTCATGATTTTTGGCTTAGTTTTGGATTGACGGGGATTTAAAAACTGAGATTCTTCTCACGAAATGTTTTCAAATAGCACACGGTTCACTCACGAGAACCGATACTCAATGAAAACTTCGCGGAAACCATATTTTAAAGTTTCATAAAAATCTGAAAAAAAATGTGGGATGCTAAGAAGATGATGTTTTATTGCGACAAAAAAATTCAAGTTGAAAATCATTACGAGATGTGAGCTATGAAAAAGACATATTCAACAATGAATAGTGAGATTACTATTCGGCACTATTCAACGCTGATTTTGTCTTTTTCATAGCTCACATCTCGTAATGTGTTTTAACTTGAAATTTTGTGTGGCAATAAAACATCATCCTCTTAAGATCCCACATTTTTTCATTTTTTTTTTGAAACGTCAAAACATCTTTTTCTCGTGGTATTCACCGGTTTCCACCGAATGTTGGTTTCCATATGATATTCTCCCCCGTTGCTGCTGGCCTCGAGTCGTGTGTTCTGATTGGCTAGAACCCAAACCCCACGGATCGTACGTGTGCACCATTGGATGCTCCCAGATCGAACGGCAACCCTGAGCCCTTTCGACAACACATGCAGTACATGGGTAAGCACTGTCCGCATGCGTCATGTAGCTCATGCTTCCTTCTCTACTAGGTTTTCATTCAAAACAGACTACCGTTTCTCGCCACTCCTCTCATCGGTTTCCCACCTCTTCTCTCATGGTTTTCCTGCTACCAGTGTCAGTGCTCATTGAAGGCTAGCGGCGACACACCGGCCATGTAAAATATCCCACACAGTTTCTAAAAGCACAGATGTGTGTAGTAGGAGAGAGTAGGTCCCATAGGGTGACCAGCGTGAAACGCCTTGAAGGAAAGGAGGCAATTCTTATCAGCAAGGGCCGGCTTCCCATCCGCTAGCCTACTCGAATAGAACGCAGAAGTTAAGCGTGCTCGGGCTGGAGTAGTCCAAGCATGGGTGACCCGGTGGGAAGTTGCATATCTCAAGCTTCATTTAAATGCCATGACACGGTCATTATAGAGACATATTATATCTCTATAGTGACCTATCATGGCAATTATATAAACCTTGGGATCCTTGTTTTGCTAATTTGTAGACTATGTTTTTATGGGTTATTTTTTCCTCTAAAAAAATAACGAATGATTGACTTGACCTGTCATGGTGATTATATAAACCTTTTTTAGGTTGCATGCAGGGTATAGGGGGCAGGGTGTTCTTCTCGAGCATGTCTCCCTTGTGCGGCTTATAGACGCGGCACATATCTGTGCGCTCCCCGAGGTATATATACTATCCTTTATCGACAATTATGGGGCCCCACACAATCTATCCCTTTGACCCAACAATGAGAAGGGTTTAACCACATGATGGTTTCCTATTGATACTAGTAAGGTACACGTGCATTGCATGCATGAGATTTGGTAACCAAATTATGAATAAATACCACACTATAGCATGTAAGCTTTGAGCCATATATGCATGATGTAGATGTTTATTTAATTCTTATAGTTCATCTCATCCAAAATCAATTAGTTTGTAAAAAAATCTATTTTAAGATTCATGGAATTGTGCATTGTAAAGGTAAAAACAAAAAATGACAATTCATTTAGAAAAAAAAAGTTTGGGCAATTAAGATATGGAAGATTCTAGAGAACAAAGGAGTAGTGCTTGTGTTTTGAGGTTTCTGCATTATGCTTAAGTTCAACCATGGAGTCCTCCAGATTGTACATGTGGCAGAATCTGGTGGAATGTAGATGATATCCAACGGCCAGAAGTGCTCGGATTTGCCATCTCTGTACTGTCGGATTGGCTTCATCCAATGACCAACTTTCAAAGTTATTCGCACACTATATAGGTGTATATATGTATATATATATATATATATATATATATATATATATATATAGATGTGTCCCATGCTAGACAAAATAAAGTTTGGCGCATGCGTGGTGACTTCCCGCCACCGCCTCGAAGTTGGAAACTGACATTGTACGTATTGAACCAGGCTTGGAGTTGGGTACGGTGTTCGGATTCTAATGTAGTTGGTGGCCCATCGAAGTTGTGCATTTGGGATTTAAACACATCATACACCATCGTACCAATACATATTTTCGGGCCGCATGCAGTGTATATGGGGTCTTCTGATCGACCACGTCACCCTTATGCGGTTTTTTGTGACGACACGCATATCTGTGGGCTCCCCGAGTGTATATATATCATCCCTTTGACCGATAATGAGGGGTATGTGTTGGACATGAATGGCTTCCTCCTAGTTTGTGTTAGGGCCGGTCACCGTCAAATATCGGTCAACCAAAGCTCGAGCTCATGCGTTGTCAGGATTCCCTCCCAGATGCTCGGATTGCTGGGTTCGACCTACATCAAACCCTGCGTATCTCATCCTTAAGTACCTTGCCTTCATGGTTGTTGTCTATATCGAGAGGTAGGAACCACATCTAAATTGTACATTATTCTATACTGAAAACACACATCACCCCTTCCCAATGTACATCATTTTGGGCCGCATGCAAGAGGTGCTGGTTTTGTGGTCCCTCTCGTGCGATTTTTATGATGGTTCAATCTATTGGCCCAAGCAGTTTATCGACAACAGTAGCTGTCATTTGACCAAACGATAGATTCATTGGTCCATCTTATGGTAGGTCATGGCAACATGCATGTATGCCCAAAGTATCAATCATTATGTGCATCTGCCCCACTAACATGAAGTGGGAGGTGGTGGGCCAAGCATCCTAGCTAGGTACGACATTATGTCATTATGTATATCCTAGCTAGGTGGTTTTTAGGGTGCTTTCAGGTTTGTGAGGCAGGTGCCACCAAAGTTATGCATTGTGTATTTAAACTTTTAAACATACTGAATATTCGTACATATATTTGGCCACTTCCAGGTGGTTCTTGACTTCTGGCCCCTCTCATCGATCTTCAACGACGCGCCCAACCGTGGGCCCGCGTGGTCAAAGTTGTGCATTGGAATTTTGAACATCACAGACCACCCTTTTCACTCACATATATTTGGGCCACATGCTGGTGTGGCTGTCTTTTGACCCTCCCTAATGTTATTTTTTGCTGCAAATACTCTAATGATGCTCAATGAACACGGGGTATAATATCTTAACTGTGTGCGATACAAATGTGATGTGAATCACCACGCTCACATAGCCGAGCAAATTAAGGTGAAGTCTGGCTCAGCGTGTGTGATGCAAGTGCGCTGAAATCACCACGGCCCGACAAGCGCGAGCAAATTAAGGTGGAGGTCTGGCTCAACAGTGTGCAATTCAAGTGCCTTGAAATCACCACGACAGCATAGCCGAGAAAAGGGTGGAGGTACTGGCTTAACCGTGTGCGATGTAAGTGCGCTGTAAAACCACCACCTGCGCAAACTAAAGGCGGGTAAGTTTATTTGGAAATTAGGACAAACCGTGTGCAATAGACCAGCTAGCTAGAAATATAAAAACAAACTACCCGCCTTGAGCGTTGCAAAAATCGGCGGATCCACGCCACTTTTCCTTATTATCATACACGCATATTGTTATTGGACAGTGCGTGATCTTGGGCACTCCCACCCCGCATCAATTCCTTTACCCAAATTTTAGTAGCATCGTACCTCAACAGTCGCCCACACTCCTCCAGCACCGACCTTATAGTAAAATTGCAGTAGCCGAGGCATTTGAACCGTCGCCTCCCGCCCACCACCATCTCCACCCACCATTACTAAAATTTTCAGAGCATGACGTATCCTCAAACACCAACCCCCTCCATAGTCCCCACCCCCCTCCCCCTCAAACCCTAGCTCATAGTGTCGCCGCACAGCCGCCAACCCTGCCGGTCTACCCGTTCCTCCTAGATTAGATAATAAAGTTTAGGTTACCCAGCGATTCCCATACCGTCGCCCCACTCCCTTGAGTTTTTAGATGAGGCCTGCAGTGTCCCTCCCTGCTAGATCCACATCCCCTGCTCCAGAATGTCGCAGCCTAAGCTCGACCACGTATCCCGGGGAGCCCGACGAGCGTTCGGCCAAGAAGAGGTTTATCATGGCCTCTCCGGCGGACGTTGGCGAGGTGGCCGTTGTTCGCCCCGACCTGTCGATCCCGGAGCAACACGTCACCGCGGAAGCCGGCGAAGACGTTGACTATGTTGCCACGCCGAAGGCTTCATGTTAGCGGGCTAGCATATTACTGTATCTTGGGAAAGCTGGCTACGACATCAAGATCGTCCACACCGACGGCTTCACGCGGGCCATGTCACAGGTTAAGTGGTCCATTCCCAACCCCTCTAGTTCAACCGCCGTCGATCTCTTCGACGGCCCTACCGCTGATCTCCTCCGCCAAGCGGTCAAGGATTTGTGAGCTTTATACGCATCGAGACCATTTTGTCATTTCTGAAGGACACGTTCTACGGCGGCGGCTTGGGATCCTCAATTGCCAAGTCAGATCTCATCGGCCACGACCACGACCACGAGGAGGGCACCCACGAAGGTTCTTCCCAGGTGAAACAACCCATCTGTGACATCAGAGAGCGCACCATGGGTCTGTGCTCTTCCAACTGGAAGGATCCCATCCATGAAGTGTGAGGCAACATTCTATCAGCAAATCTTACCTTTTCTAGCTTGCCAACCCGCACCCTTTGTTGTAGTAGCATTTGCCGTGCGGTGCTTTAACTGTGCCGTGTTTAATTATTTCAATTATGCAAAAATGTATTGTTCAATAGGTCTATGTGATGTTTAAGTATGAATTGTCCACTTCAGTTTCACGAATGTCTATATTTGGTTGTTTATAGTGAGCAGATGCCTTGTTTATCTGTATTTGGTTGTCAGGTTGGTTGGAGTGAGCATTTTTCAGTTATCGAGCAGATGCCTTGTTTATCTGTATTTGGTTCTTAGTTTGGTTGCAGTGAGCATTTGTCCAGTTATCAACTAGATGCCTTGTTTATCTGTATTTGGTTGTTAGGTTGCTTTTTTAAAGCATTTGTCCAATTATCAAGTAGATGCCTTGTTTATCTGTATTTGGTTGTTAGGTTGCTTTTTTTAGCATTTGTCGAGTTATCAAGCAGATGCCTTGTTTATCTTTATCTGCTTGTTAGGTTGGTTGCAATGAGCATTTGTCCAGTTTTCAAGCATATGCCATGTTTATCTGTTTTGCTTGTTAGGTTGGTTGCAGTGAGACTCTGTCCAGTTTTCAATGGCTATATTTGGTTGTTATACTGGTCATTTATGCCTTGTTTATTTCAGTCATTCACAATGTGTTGTTCATTATGTGCAAGTTGGAACTATGCCGCTCGACTACATCAATACCAGTTTGAAAGGCTATATTTGGTTCTAGTTATTCCTGGTGTAGTTAACACATGCCCTTTATTTCAGTTTTACACATTTACCCAGTGTGATGTTTAAGCATTACCTATGTTCTATTCATTTTCAACAATACCAGTTTGAATTGCAATATTTGATGGCTGTTAAGCCTGCTGTCGGTAACATTGCCTTCCATTTTATATCTGCTTTACCAGCATGCTGAAACCAACACATTCAAGCTATCATTTGGAGATGATGTTGTTTACCTTTGCTATATTTGTTTGATGTTAAGGTTGTTGTACTTATCATGCCTTTCCACTACTTGTGCAGGACAACAACGGGAGTGGCCACCATTTTCCGCCGAGGTTAGCTTCATACCTCGGCTTGTATTCCCCTCGTCGTTCCATAGTGTGGTGCATATAGATCCAGGCCTGGACACTAGTTAGCTTCTAATATTGACTTGTTGCTTGTAGGTACATATGCCCTCGGCAAGGATCCACGCATCGACCCTTTTTGTGTATGGGGCAATGTGATATTGATGAACAAGCATCAAGTGAGGAAACTGATAAGGATTATTAGCAAAAAGATACGAATGGTGGCAAGCAAATTATTTGTTTATGCTCTATCCAACACAATAGTGAGTTGTAGGATGGCAACTACAAACTCTGCAGCCTTCTCTTTTTACTGCCCATAATGAGTTGTTAGACAACAATGTCTGAATCTTTTTCGTTCCAGTGGTTCCCGGAGCAGTTCACTCAAGATTACCTCGCAAAGTACATGATTGGTGGACACGCAATGAAGGTTAAATTATTTCATCCAGACTACAATGAGCATCGAGAAGTCCTAATGAAGACAGTGAAGGATGGACGGGCAGCCATCACAAGGGGTTGGCCTAGAGTCGTGCCCGCATTACGCATGGAGGAGGGTACAATATGGACATTCCGCTTCACCTTCTCCAGCAACCAGAATGTCTTTCGCCTCTCTCTTTACAGTCTTTAGTACAATTGTGGTTCATCATTCTTTACTTGGTGCTTCTGTAGTTCTTCAGTATATGTACCTGTGCATCGAATTATGGATTCGTGGTTGAACCTATATTTGTAATAAACATGGTTGGATATGAAATAAGTGATTGCCTACTTTCAAATTCAAAATATGTGATCTTTAAATTAGGGATTACACTGCACACGGTTTACGAAAGCAAAACTTCTGCGATATACGTGGAGATCAGAAACATTTCTAGGATCCACTACGTGTGCGATCAATCTCCACTGCACACACGACTTACTCTTGAAAACTGTTTGCGTTAGGCCACCTTGCACAAACGTTTACCACATAAAAACTATGTGATGGACAGCCTTTGCCACACAGCTTCTTCTACGCACCGCGTGTGATGCATTCAATAACGCAAATGATAAAATTATTAATATCGTGTGCAATGGCAATGCTATCACAAACGATTTAACGGGAAAAATTGTGTGTGATGTACCTGTGAACGGAAACGTTTTCCTTGGAGCGACTGTGTGGGATGTACATAAGAATGGAAACGTTTAGCGGGGACTTACTGTGTGGGATGTACTTGCGACCGGAAACAATTTGGCATGTATAATTTTATTTTTTTTAACTCTATTGTATGTATTTTCGTATTTGAGCGCTCGTCGGTCGCACATGACCTCATTTTGCCCAGCGTGTGTGCCAGGAGGGCATATCCCCGACGATTTCTGGGTCGTGTGGGACGGACCCCCCCTATCGCCCACACTCACTCGGCGATGGTTCCAAATGTTGTCGCGGAATGGGGTTAAAAACCGTTTGTATAGCACCGACGTGTACCAGTGGGGGCACCCTGGTGGGTCGTGCCCACCCAGGTGCCCCCCTCCGGTGGTTCTTGGCTCTAGTAATTCTCTTTTGTTGTATAAAAAATCCTCGTAAAGTTTCATTCCAATCCGAGAACTTTTATTTCTGCACAAAAACAACACCATGGTAGTTCTGCTGAAAATAGCGTCAGTCCGGGTTAGTTTCATTCAAATCATGCAAATTAGAGTCCAAAACAAGAGGTAAAGCATTAGGAAAAGTAGATACGACAGAGACGTATCATTGGTCGAGGCTCTGATACCAACTTGTAGCACCCAAGATGCAATTCTAGCCCGATCACATGATGAATTCATGATTGGGGCAGAATCGCATTTCAAGTGCATAACAAGGTGTATATCATTACAACATACCATGTACTGAATAGATGAGAATACCAGATAAAGGCTTACACTCGCCACAAGCTACAACATGAATACATGAATACATCAATACATAGCAATCATCATACAGAAGAGTAGGATCCGACTATGGATGAAATCAAACGAAAAAGAAGAAGGACATCCACCCTACTAATCCCAGGCTCCCGACCAGGGACCCATCCTATGATCGGTGAAGAAGAAGAACTCCAAAAGCAAACATGCATCGCTCTCACATCAAGGCGTCGCTTTACCTGTACCTGCACCTATTGTTGTAGTAATCTGTGAGCCATGAGGACTCAGCAATCCCATTACTATGGGTATAAAGACTAGCAAAGCTTAATGGGTATGGAATGGATAAGTGGTTAGGTTGCAGCAAGCACTAAGCATTTGTATGGTGGCTAAATTATGAGTACAAGAGTAAGAAGAGAAAACTACGCATAACGGTCGCCAACTAGTAATGATCAAGAAGTGATCCTAAACTACTTACAAGCCAAACATAAACCCACCATGTTCTCTTCCCAAACTCCCTCGAAAAGAGAAGGTCACGGTTATGCATGCGGTTGGTGTATTTTAATTGGGTTTAGTGTCAAGTTCTCTACAACTGGATATTATAAATTTCCAAGTCGCCACATAACCGCGGGCACAACTTTTGGTAAGATTTAACCCTGCAGGGGTGATCCATTATAAATTACCACACACATCTGATGGAACATCCTCACACCATTAATAACACAATGCTTATGATAAGGAATCCCGATGGACAAGTCACTCGTCAAAGGTACAGCTAAACCAGCAAGACCACCCCGTGTGTCGTCACCCTGATAAGAACCATGTGTATGTTGTTCCCAGGACACAACCGTCTATGCATAGTGGACGATAGCCAAAAGACCTCGAGTTGCCCCGAGGCGGCATCTTCGACTGCTAGGTAGGTGGGCCAAGACTCATGAGCAGCACTGGCCCGGGTTTGTTGATTAAGAATCCTTTGGTTAATTACTCCCTATGTAGTTTTAGTTGTTATTAGGCAAATGGTAAAACCAAAGTTGGGCCTTGCTGGAAGAGTTAAACCTAAGCGAATGATCAGGGGGCCCCATAATACCCCACAGGTGTTAGGAGCGCTCATCAAGGAACAAAACACAGGTAAGACAGAAACTAAGGCGACAAGAGTTGAACAAAACACCAAGAAAAAGGCCGAGCCTTCCACCCTTTACCAAGTATATAGATGAAATAGTTAAATAAGAGATATTGTGATACCTCATGATATCCATGTCCCGACATGGAACAACCTGCAACTGCACCTACAACTAGCAATGCTATGAGATGGACTGAGCAAAGCAGTAACATAGCCAAATAACAGTTTGCTGGCAGGGTGAAAAGGTTAGAGGCTGTTTCATGGCAATATGGGAGGCTGATAAAACAAGTGGTAGGTAGCGCGACATAGAGACTGTTGGGGAACGTAGTAATTTCAAAAAAATTCCTACGATCACGCAAGATCATCGTGATGGCATAGCAACGAGAGGGGAGAGTGTCCGTCCACGTACCCTCGTAGACCGTAAGCGGAAGCGTTATAACAACGCGGTTGATGTAGTCGTGCGTCTTCACGATCCGACCGATCCAAGTACCGAGCGACGGCACCTCCGTGTTCAAAGACACGCGTTCAGCTCGATGGCGATCCCGGACTCGATCCAGCAAAGTGTCGGGATGAGTTTCGTCGACCGACGGCGTGGTGACGATGTTGATGCTCCACCGACGCGAGCTTCGCCTAAGCTCATGACGATATGACTTCTCCGCGCAGAGGCTTCGCCTAAGCTCATGACGATATGACCGAAGTGGAATATGGTGGAAGGGGCACCGACACGGCTAAGGAAAGATCCGTAGATCAACTTGTGTGTCTTGGGGTGCCCCCTGCCCCGTATATAAAGGAGACAAGGGAAGGTGGCGGCCCTATAGGAGGCGCGCAAGGAGGAGTCCTACTCCCACCGGGAGTAGGACTCCCCTTCCTAGTTGGACTAGGATTGGAGGAGGAGAGAAGGGGAAGGCGCGCCCCCTTCCTTGTCCTATTCGGACTAGAGGGGAGGCGCGCAGCCCACCTTGGGCTGCCCTTCCTCTTCTCCTATGGCCCATTAAGGCCCATTGACCTCCCGGGGTTCCGTAACCTCCGGTACTCGGTAAAATCCCGATTTCACCGGAACACTTCGATGTCGAAATGTAGGCTTCCAATATATCAATCTTTATGTCTCGACCATTTGAGACTCCTCGTCATGTCCGTGATCACATCCGGGACTCGAACAACCTTGGTGCATCAATACTTATAAACTCATTATGAGCTGTCATCGAAGCGTTAAGCGTGCGGACCCTACGGGTTCGAGAACTATGTAGACATGACCTAGAACCATTCTCGGTCAATAACCAATAGCGGAACCTGGATGCCCATATTGGTTCCTACATATTCTCTGAAGATCTTTATCGGTCAAACCGCGCAACGACATCGTTGTTCCCTTTGTCATCGGTATGTTACTTACCCGAGATTCGATCGTCGGTATCCAATACCTAGTTCAATCTCGTTACGGTAAGTCTCTTTACTCGTTCCGTAATACATCATCTCACAACTAACTCATTAGTTGTAATGCTTGCAAGGCTTAAGTGATGTGCATTACCGAGAAGGCTGGAGATACCTCTCAGACAATCGGATGACAAAACCTAATCTCGAAATCGCCAACCCAACAAGTACCTTTGGAGACACCTGTAGTACTCCTTTATAATCACCCGATTCGTTGTGACGTTTGGTAGTACCAAAGTGTTCCTCCGTGGCAGGAGTTGCATAATCTCATAGTTATAGGAACATGTATGAGTCATGAAGAAAGCATTAACATACTAAGCGATCAAGTGTTAAGCTAACGGAATGGGTCAAGTCAATCAGATCATTCAACTAATGATGTGACCTTGTTAATCAAATAACAACTCCTTGTTCATGGTTAGGAAACATAACCATCTTTGATTAACAAGCTAGTCTAATAGAGGCATACTAGTGACATCTTGTTTGTCTATATATTCACACATGTATTATGTTTCCGGTTAATACAATTCTAGCATGAATAATAAACATTTATCATGATATAAGGAAATAAATAATAACTTTTATTATTGCCTCTAGGGCATATTTCCTTGATCTCCCACTTGCACTAGAGTCAATAATCTAGATTACAAAGTAATGATCCTTACACCCATGGAGTCTTGGTGCTGATCATGTTTTGCTCGTGGAAGAGGCTTAGTCAGCGGGTCTGCAACATTCAGATCCGTATGTATTTTGCAAATCTCTATGTCTCCCACTTGGACTTGGTCCCGAATGGAATTAAGCGTCTCTTGATGTGCTTGGTCCTCTTGTGAAATCTGGATTCCTTTGCCAAGGCAATTGCACGATATTATCACGAGAAGATCTTCATCGGTCGATGCACTAGGTATGACACCTAGATCGGAAATGAACTCTTTCATCCAGACTCCTTCATTTGCTGCTTCGAAGCAGCTATGTACTCCGCTTCACATGTAGATCCGCCACGGCGCTTTGTTTAGAACTGCACCAACCGACAGCTCCACCGTTTAATAAAACACGTATCCGGTTTGCGATTTAGAATCGTCCGGATCAGTGTCAAAACTTACATCGGCGTAACCATTTACGACTAGCTCTTTGTCACCTCCATACGAGAAACATATCCTTAGTCCTTTTCGGGTATTTGGGATGTTCTTGACCGCTGTCCGATGATCCACTCTGGATTACTTTGGTACCTTCCTGCCAAGCTTACAGCTAAGCATCGTCGGTCTGGTACACAGCATTGCATACATGATAGAGCCTATGGCTGAAGCATAGGAACATCTTTCATTTTCTCTCTATCTTCTGCTGTGGTCGGGCATTGAGTCGACTCAATCTTACACCTTGTAACACAGGTAAAAACCTTTCTTTGCTGATCCATTTTGAACCTTTTCAAAACTTTATCAAGGTATGTGCTTTGTGAAAGTCAATCAAGCGTCTTGATCTATCTCTATAGATCTTGATGCCCAATATGTAAGCAGCTTCACGAGGTCTTTCATTGAAAAACTTTTATTCAAGTATCCTTTTATGCTATCCAGAAATTCTATATCATTTCCAATCAATAATATGTCGTCCACATATAATATTAGAAATGCTCTGAGCTCCCACTCACTTTCTTGTAAATACAGGCTTCTCCAAAGTGCATACAAACCCATATGCTTTGATCACACTATCAAAGCGTTTATTCCAACTCGAGAGGCTTGCACTGGACCATAAATTGATCGTTGGAGCTTGCACACTTTGTTAGCACTTTTGGATCGACAAAACCTTCGGTTGCATCATATACAACTCTTCTTCTAGAAATCCATTCAAGAATGCAGTTTTACATCCATTTGCCAAATTTCATAATCATAAAATGCGGCAATTGCTAACATGATTCGGACGGACTTAAGCATCGCTTCTGGTGAGAAAGTCTCATCGTAGTCAACCCCTTGAACTTGTCGAAAACCTTTTGCAACAAGTCGAGCTTTGTAGACAGTTACATTACCATCGCGTCGGTCTTCTTCTTAAAATCCATTTATTCTCAATAGCTTGCCGATCATCGGGCAAGTCTACCAAAGTCCATACTTTGTTCTCATACATGGATCCCATCTCAGATTTCATGGCTTCAAGCCATTTTGCGAATCTGGGCTCACCATCACTTCTTCATAGTTCGTAGGTTCATCATGATCTAGTAGCATGACTTCGAATAGGATTACCGTACCACTCAGTGCGGATTTTGTTCTGGTTGATCTCTGAGTTCAAAGTGACAACTTGATCTGAAGTTTCATGATCTTCATCATTATCTTCCTCACTAAGCTGGTGTAGGTGTTACGAAACTGATTTCGTGACGAACTACTTTCAATAAGGGAGCTGGTACTATTACCTCATCAAGTTCCACTTTCCTCCCACTCACTTCTTTGAGAGAAACTCCTTCTCTAGAAAGGATCCATTTTAACAACGAATGTCTTGCCTTCGGATCTGTGATAGAAGGTGTACCCAATTGTCTCCTTTGGGTATCCTATGAAGACACATTTCTCGATTTGGGTTCAAGCTTATCAGGTTGAAGTTTCTTCACATAAGCATCGCAACCCCAAACTTTCGAAGCGACAACTTTGGTTTCTTGCTAAACCATAGTTCATAAGGCGTCGTCTCAGCGGATTTTGACGGTGTCCTATTTAACGTGAATCGGCCGTCTCAAGAGCATAACCCCAAAATGATAGCGGTAAATCTGTAAGAGACATCATAGATCGCACCATATCCATAAAGTGCGATTCTGACGTTCGGACACACCATTGCGTTGTGGTGTTCGGGTGGCGTGAGTTCTTGAAACTATTCCGCTTTATTTCAAATGTAGACCAAACTCGTAACTCAAATATTCGCCTCCACGATCAGATCGTAGAAACTTTATTTTCTTATTACGATGATTTTCAACTTCACTCTGAAATTCTTTGAACTTTTCAAATGTTTCAGACTTATGTTTCATTAAGTAGATATACCCATATCTGCTCAAATCATCTGTGAAGGTGAGAAAATAACGATATCCGCCACGAGCTTCAACATTCATTGGACCACATACATCCGTATGTATGATTTCCAATAAATCTGTTGCTCTCTCCATAGTACCGGAGAACGGAGTTTTAGTCATCTTGCCCATGAGGCACGGTTACATAAGTGCCAAGTGATTCATAATCAAGTGACTCCAAAAGTCCATCAGCATGGAGTTTCTTCATCGTTTTACACCGATATGACCTAAGCGGCGATTGCCACAAATAAGTTGCACTATCATTATCAACTCTGCATCTTTTGGTTTCAACATTATGAATATGTGTATCACTACTATCGAGATTCATTAAAATAGACCACTCTTCAAGGGTGCATGACCATAAAAGATATTATTCATATAAATAGAACAACCATTATTCTCGATTTAAATGAATAACCGTCTCGCATCAAACAAGATCCAGATATAATGTTCATGCTCAACGCGGCACCAAATAACAATTATTCAGGTCTAAAACTAATCCCGAAGGTAGATGTAGAGGTAGCGTGCGACTGCGATCACATCGACTTTGGAACCGTTTCCAGCGCGCATCGTCACCTCGTCCTTTGCGGTGTTAAGCAATCCGTAGTTCTGTTTGAGTTGCAAATATTAGCAGAACCAGTATCAAATACCAGTACTCTGCGAGCTCTAGTAAGGTACACATCAATAACAAGTATATCACATATACCTTTGTTCACTTTGCCATCCTTCTTATCCGCCAAATACTTGGGGCAGTTCCGCTTCGGTGACGATCGCTTGCGGTAGAAGCACTCAGTTTCAGGCTTAGGTCCAGACTTGGGTTTCTTCTCTGATCAACAACTTGTTTGCTGTTCTTCTTGAAGTTCCTTCTTCTTCCCTTTGCCTTTCTTCTTGAAACTAGTGGTCTTATTGACCATCAACACTTGATGCTCCTTTTGATTTCTACCTCCGCAGCTTTTAGCATTGCGAAGAGCTCGAGCATAGTCTTTACTAACCCTTGCATATTATAGTTCATCACGAAGCCTTTGTAGCTTGGTGGCGGTGATTGAAGAATTCATCAATGACACAATCATCCGGAAGATTAACTCCTAGTTGATTCAAGTGATTGTAATACCGGACATTTTGAGTATGTGCTCCACCGATGAACTATTCTCCTCCATCTTGCAGCTATAGAACTTATTGGAGACTTCATATCTCTCAATCCGGGCATTACTGTTGAAATATCAACTTCAACTCTGGAACATCTCATATGCTCCATGGCGTTCAAAACGTCGTTGAAGACCAGTTCTAAGCCGTAAAGCATGGCACACTGAACTATAGAGTAGTCATCAGCTCTGCTTTGCCGACGTTCACAACTTTCGCTCGGCATCTGCAGAGCACTGTCACCCGGCGGTGCTTCGGGGCGTAACTTTTACGTGCAGCAATGAGGATTATCCTCGAGTTACGGACCCATCCGTGTAATTGCTACCATCATCTTTCAACTTTGCTTTCTCAAGGCGCATTAAAATTCAACGGAACAACAGCACGAGCCATCTATCTACAGTAAACATAGACAAGCAAAATACTATCGGTACTAAGTTCATGATAAATTTAAGTTCAATTAATCATATTACTAAAGAACTCCCACTTAGGCAGACATCTCTCTAGTTATCTAAGTGATCACGTGATCCAAATCAACTAAACCATAACCGATCATCACGTGAGATGGAGTAGTTTTCAATGGTGAACATCTTATGTTGATCATATCGCTATATGATTCACGTTCGACCTTCGGTCTCCGTGTTCGAGGCCATATCTGTATATGCTAGGCTCGTCAAGTATAACCTGAGTATTCTGCGTGTGCAAAACTGGCTTGCACCCGTTGTAGATGGACGAGAGCTTATCACACCCGATCATCACGTGGTGTCTCGGCACGACGAACTTTGGCAGCGGTGCATACTCGGGAGAACACTACTTGATAATTTTAGTGAGAGATCATCTTATAATGCTACCGTCAATCAAAGCAAGATAAGATGCATAAAGGATAAACATCACATGCAATCAATATAAGTGATATGATATGGCCATCATCATCTTGTGCTTGTGATCTCCATCTCAAGCACCGTCATGATCACCATCGTCACCGGCGCGACACCTTGATCTCCATCGTAGCATCGTTGTCGTCTCGCCAACTATTGCTTCTCGACTATCGCTACCGCTTAGTGATAAAGTAAAGCAATTACATGGCTTTGCATTTCATACAATAAGCGACAACCATATGGCTCTGCCGATTGCCGATAACTTCGGTTACAAAACATGATCATCTCATACAATAAAATATAGCATCACGTCTTGACCATATCACATCACAACATGCCCTGCAAAAACAAGTTAGGCGTCCTCTACTTTGTTGTTGCAAGTTTTACGTGGCTGCTACGGGCTGAGCAAGAACCGTTCTTACCTCGCATCAAAACCACAGCGATACTTCGTCAAATAGACTCCGTTTAACCTTCTCAAGGACGGGCGTAGCCACACTCAGTTCAACTAAAGTGAGAGAGCAGACACCCGCCGGTCACCTTTAAGCAACGAGTGCTCGGGCGGTGAAACCAGTCTCGCGTAAGCGTCTGGCGTAATGTCGGTCCGGGCGCTTCATCTCACAATACCGCTGAACCAAAGTATGACATGCTGGTAGGTAGTATGACTTGTATCGCCCACAACTCACTTGTGTTCTACTCGTGCATATGACATCAACGCATAAAACCAGGCTCGGATGCCTTTGTTGGGGAGCGTAGTAATTTCAAAAATTTCCTACGATCACGCAAGATCATCGTGATGGCATAGCAGCGAGAGGGGAGAGTGTCGTCCACGTACCCTCGTGAGACCGTGGCGAAGCGTTATAACAACGCGGTTGATGTAGTCGTGCGTCTTCACGATCCGACCGATCCAAGCACCGAGCGTCACGGCACCTCCGTGTTCAGCACACGTTCAGCTCGATGGCGATCCCGGACTCGATCCAGCAAAGTGTCGGGATGAGTTTACGTCGACCGACGGCGTGGTGGCGATGTTGATGCTCCACCGACGCGAGCTTCGCCTAAGCTCCATAGCGATATGACTTCTCGGCGCGAGGGCTTCGCCTAAGCTCATGACGATATGACCGAAGTGGAATATGGTGGAAGGGCACCGCACACGGCTAAGGAAAGATCCGTAGATCAACTTGTGTGTCTTGGGGTGCCCCTGCCCCGTATATAAAGGAGACAAGGGAAGGTGGCGGCCCTATGAGGCGCACAAGGAGGAGTCCTACTCCCAGGAGTAGGACTCCCCCCTTCCTAGTTGGACTAGGATTGGAGGAGGAGAAGGGAAGGCGCCCCCTTCCTTGTCCTATTCGGACTAGAGGGGAGAGCGCAGCCCACCTTGGGCTGCCCTTCCTCTTCTCCTATGGCCCATTAAGGCCCATTGACCTCCCGGGGGTTCCGGTAACCTCCGGTACTCGGTAAAATCGATTTCACCGGAACACTTCCGATGTCCAAATGTAGGCTTCAATATATCAATCTTTATGTCTCGACCATTTGAGACTCCTCGTCATGTCCGTGATCACATCCGGGACTCGAACAACCTTGGTGCATCAATACTTATAAACTCATTATGAACTGTCATCGAAGCGTTAAGCGTGCGGACCCTACGGGTTCGAGAACTATGTAGACATGACCTAGAACCATTCTCGGTCAATAACCAATAGCGGAACCTGGATGCCCATATTGGTTCCTACATATTCTCGAAGATCTTTATCGGTCAAACCGCATAACGACATCGTTGTTCCCTTTGTCATCGGTATGTTACTTACCCGAGATTCGATCGTCGGTATCAATACCTAGTTCAATCTCGTTACGTAAGTCTCTTTACTCGTTCCGTAATACATCATCTCACAACTAACTCATTAGTTGTAATGCTTGCAAGGCTTAAGTGATGTGCATTACCGAGAAGGCACAGAGATACCTCTCCGACAATCGGAGTGACAAAACCTAATCTCGAAATCGCCAACCCAACAAGTACCTTTGGAGACACCTGTAGTACTCCTTTATAATCACCCGATTCGTTGTGACGTTTGGTAGTACCAAAGTGTTCCTCCGATAAGCAGGAGTTGCATAATCTCATAGTTATAGGAACATGTATGAGTCATGAAGAAAGCATTAACATACTAAGCGATCAAGTGTTAAGCTAACGGAATGGGTCAAGTCAATCAGATCATTCAACTAATGATGTGACCTTGTTAATCAAATAACAACTCCTTGTTCATGGTTAGGAAACATAACCATCTTTGATTAACAAGCTAGTCTAGTAGAGGCATACTAGTGACATACTGTTTTGTCTATATATTCACACATGTATTATGTTTCCGGTTAATACAATTCTAGCATGAATAATAAACATTTATCATGATATAAGGAAATAAATAATAACTTTTATTATTGCCTCTAGGGCATATTTCCTTCAGAGACAACATCGAAACAACTAGCAAGCAAAGATAGTAGTGATATCCAAGGTAATGGTCATCTTGCCTAAAATCCCGCTAGGAAGAAGACCGAGTCCATGAAGTAGAGCATCAATGTAGTCGTACGCATCATGATAATCGCAACGGTACCAGGAACTATTGAGAAGAAGCACAATCGAAAAGAAGCAATCACCATGGTAAACACACATAGCATAATCATGACATGATGCACAACCAAGTATGATGCATGTCCGGATTAATGAGGCATGTCATGACAAAGCGTCAATCACAGACTACAAATTAAGTCGAGCTCAATATGTAACGAGTTGCATATTGATGAAACTCCACATTCAATATTATGTTCGCTCCCATTTATGCTACTCAACAAGTTTAAATGTTGTTAAACATGACAATAGGTGAAGCATAATCAAACTACATATCTAGGCAATTTAAATGAGGCCGGAAACAACAACTAACAATTCCGGAAAATCCCCATATGCAAATTTTGAATTTGGTACTGTTCTGCCTAAAACACAATTTTATTGTTGCTAAACAGGAAAATAAAGTGGACCATGTTAATCTATTCATTTTTCTAGACCATTTACATATAAAGTTCATTTAACTCGGAGCTATGGTTATGTAGTTATGAAATAAACCATTTTAACATGTAATTTATGCAAACAACAATTTTAAACAATTTTTTAACATGGATGGAAGTTGGATATTATGAATCTGCATAAAATTCTAAGCATTTTACATATATATTTTCTTTTAATTGGAGTTACCATTTAAGAGATATGAGCATTTAAAATGCATTAAGAATCTGCGAAAACATAAGTAACAAATCTAATAAAAGAAAGGAAAGAAGAGGGGGCTGCCTGGGCCAAACCCAGAACAGTGCGATGGCCCAGTGGTTGTGCGTTCGGGAGAAAAACAGAGGAAAAAAGAAATTGGGATCACTAGGAATCGATCCCAGGACCTTCTTGTGGAGAATTGTTGCGCTAGTGATACGTCTCCAACCTATCTATAAGTTTTGATTGTTCCATGCTGTTTTATTATCAATCTTGGATGTTTTATAATCTTTTTATAGTCGTTTTACATCATAGTGATAATCCCCAAGTGCAGGGAATCATCGTAGCAATTCCCGAAGGTGGAAGTGATAAGTAGGGAGTGTCGAACCCACAACGAGCTAAAGGTAAGATCAATATTCTCTCAAGTCCTATCTGCCACTGATACAACTCTACATACACAGAACGTTTGCTTCCAACTAGAAACGAGAAATAAAACTACGTTGTGGGTATGAAGAGGATAACTTTGCATGATATCGCAGAGCTAAAACATAAAAGTAGGTGCTGTTATCATAAAGCTAGAATATATTACTAAATATTATAAATAGCAAGTGTGGAATCATGATGGATCGGTGTGCGGAATTATCTTAGGCAATTGTTAACAAGACCGGTAATCGCTATTGCAATTTCATGTGAGGGAGAGGCATAAGCTAACATACTTTCTCGTCTTGGATCATATGCACTTATGATTGGAACTCTAGCAAGCATCCACAACTACTAAAGATCATTAAGGTCAAACCCAACCATAGCATTAAAGTATCAAGTCCCCTTTATCCCATACGTCGTGACCCACTTATCCGTGTTTATGCTTCTGTCACTCAAGCAACGCAGACAATAAGTAAACCATGGACATATTGCAACACCCTACAGTGGGAATCCCTCACGCTTGTGCGACATGGAGGGCACAATAGGACAACACCAAAATAAAACATATAAATCATACCAATCTAGATCATCAATCAACCCAAAGACAAAGGATATCTACTCAAAACATCATAGGATGGCAACACATCAGTGGATCATAATATGTGGCGTAAAGCACCATGTTCAAGTAGGGATTACAGCGGGTTGTGGGAGAGTGGACCACGTAAAAGAGATGAGGATGGTGATGATGATGGTGATGTTGATGAAGACGATCAACGCGGCGATGATTCCCCTCCTGATGGCACTCCGGCGCCACCGAGAGAGAGGAGGAGAGGTTCTCCCATTGTGCTTCCTCCTCCATGGCCTTGATAACCCACAAGTATAGGGGATCACAACAGTTTTTGAGGGTAGAGTATTCAACCCAAATTTATTGATTTGACACAAGGGGAGCCAAAGAATATTCTCAAGTTTTAGCAACTAAGTTGTCAATTCAGCCGCACTGGATAACTTAATATCTGCAACAAAGTATTTAGTAGCAAAGTAATATGATAGTAGTGGTAATGGTAACAAAAGTAATGGTAGCAAAAGTAATATTTTTGGTATTTTTTAGTGATTGTAACAGCAGCAACGGAAAAGTAAATAAGCGAAGAACAATATATGAAAAGCTCGTAGGCAATGGATCGATGATGGAGAATTATGTCGGATGCGGTTCATCATGTAACAATCATATCATAGGGTGACACGGAACTAGCTCCAATTCATCAATGTAATGTAGGCATGTATCCCGAATATAGTCATACGTGCTTATGGAAAAGAACTTGCATGACATCTTTTGTCCTACCCTCCCGTGGCAGCGAGGTCCTAATGGAAACTAAGGGATATTAAGGCCTCCTTTTAATAGAGTACCGGAGCAAAGCATTAGCACATAGTGAATACATGAACTCCTCAAACTATGGTCATCACCGGGAGTGGTCCCGATTATTGTCACTTCGGGGTTGCCGGATCATAACACATAGTAGGTGACTATAGACTTGCAAGATAGGATCAAGAACTCACATATATTCATCAAAACATAATAGGTTCAGATCTGAAATCATGGCACTCGGGCCCTAGTGACAAGCATTAAGCATAGCAAAGTCATAGCAACATCAATCTCAGAACATAGTGGATACTAGGGATCAAACCCTAACAAAACTAACTCGATTACATGATAGATCTCATCCAACACATCACCGTCCAGCAAGCCTACGATGAAATTACTCACGCACGGCGGTGAGCATCATGAAATTGGTGATGGAGGATGGTTGATGATGAGGACGGCGATGAATCCCCCTCTCTGGAGCCCCGAATGGACTCCAGATCAGCCCTCCCGAGAGGTTTTAGGGCTTGGCGGTGGCTCCATATCGTAAAACGCGATGATTTCTTCTCCTTGATTTTTTTCTCCCCGAAAGCAAATATATGTTGGAAATATGCCCTAGAGGCAATAATAAATTAGTTATTATTATATTTCCTTGTTCATGATAATTGTTTATTATCCATGCTATAATTGTATTGAAAGGAAACTCAGATACATGTATGGGTACATAGGCAACACCATGTCCCTAGTAAGCCTCTAGTTGACTAGCTCGTTGATCAATAGATGGTTACAGTTTCCTGACCATGGACATTGGATGTCGTTGATAACAGGATCACATCATTAGGAGAATGATGTGATGGACAAGACCCAATCCTAAGCCTAGCACAAAGATCATAGTTAGTATGCTAAAGCTTTTCTAATGTCAAGTATCATTTCCTTAGACCATGAGATTGTGCAACTCCGGATACCATAGGAATGCTTTGGGTGTACCAAACGTCACAACGAATCGGGTGGCTATAAAGGTGCACTACAGGTATCTCCGAAAGTGTCATTGGGTTGGTACGAATCGAGGCTGGATTTGTCACTCCGTGTAAACGGAGAGGTATCTCTGGGCCCCTCGGTAGGACATCATCATAATGTGCACAATGTGACCAAGGGGTTGATCACGGGATGATGTGTTCGAAGCGAGTAAAGAGACTTGCGTAACGAGATTGAACAAGGTATCGGGATACCGACGATCGAATCTCGGGCAAGTACAATACCGCTAGACAAAGGGAATTGTATACGGGATTGATTGAGTCCTTGACATCGTGGTTCATCCGATGAGATCATCGTGGAACATGTGGGAGCCAACATGGGTATCCAGATCCCGCTGTTGGTTATTGACCGGAGAACGTCTCGGTCATGTCTGCATGGTTCCCGAACCCGTAGGGTCTACACACTTAAGGTTCGGTGACGCTAGGGTTATAGGGAATAGATATACGTGGTTACCGAATGTTGTTGAGTCCCGGACGTCACAAGGAGTTCGGAATGGTCGGAGATAAAGATTGATATATTGGACGAAGGGTTTTGGAGTCGGAAGTGTTCGGAGGTAGGGTGATGACCAAGCATGACGAAAGGTGTTTCGGGAGCCCGACAAGTGTTGGGGGGCTTCATGGGCCAAGGAAGGGGCAAACCAGCCCACAAAGGGGTTGTCGCCCCCTCACCTATTCCCATGTGACCGGGGGTTTGGGGCGCCCCATCTAGGGTTCCCACCTCCGGCTTGGGGGCCAAGTCACCCAAAGGGAGATCTCATCCGCCTGCGCCCCGCCTGGGGAAACCTAGGGTGCCTCCCCCTCTCCCTTACCCCTATATATAGTGCAGGTTTTGGGCTGCCCAACACATGAGTTTGACCTCTCCCTGGCGCAGCCCTACCTCTCTCCCTCCTCCTCTCCCGCGGTGCTTGGCGAAGCCCTGCAGGATTGCCACGCTCCTCCACCACCACCACGCCACAGTGCTGCTGGACGGAGTCTTCCCCAACCTCTCCCTCTCTCCTTGCTGGATCAAGGCATGGGAGACGTCACCGGGTTGTACGTGTGTTGAACGCGGAGGTGCCGTCCGTTCGGCACTAGGATCTCCGGTGATTTGGATCACGACGAGTACGACAACTTCAACCCCGTTCTCTTGAACGCTTCTGCTTAGCGATCTACAAGGGTATGTAGATGAACTCTCCTTCCCTCGTTGCTGGTTTCTCCATAGATAGATCTTGGTGACACGTAGGAAAATTTTGAATTTCTGCTACGTTCCCCAACAGTGGCATCATGAGCTAGGTCTATTGCGTAGATTCTTTGCACGAGTAGAACACAAAGTAGTTGTGGGCGTTGATTTTGTTCGACATGCTTACCGTTACTATTCCAATCTTGTTTCGACGTTATTGTGGGATGAAGCGGCCCGGACCGACCTTACACGTACACTTACGTGAGACAGGTTCCACCGACTGACATGCACTTGGTGCATAAGCTGGCTAGCGGGTGCCAGTCTCTCCCACTTTAGTCGGAACGGATTCGATGAAAAGGGTCCTTATGAAGGGTAAATAGCAATTGGCATATCACGTTGTGGTTTCGCGTAGGTAAGAAACGTTCTTGCTAGAAACCCATAGCAGCCACGTAAAACATGCAAACAACAATTAGAGGATGTCTAACTTGTTTTTGCAGGGTATGCTATGTGATGTGATATGGCCAAGAAGAATGTGATGAATGATATGTGATGTATGAGATTGATCATGTTCTTGTAATAGGAATCACGACTTGCATGTCGATGAGTATGACAACCGGCAGGAGCCATATGAGTTGTCTTAATTTATTGTATGACCTGCGTGTCATTGAACAACGCCATGTAATTACTTTACTTTATTGCTAACCGGTAGCCATAGTAGTAGAAGTAATAAGTTGGCGAGACAACTTCATGGAGACACGATGATGGAGATCATGGTGTCATGCCGGTGACGATGATGATCATGGAGCCCCGAAGATGGAGATCAAAAGGAGCAAAATGATATTGTCCATATCATGTCACTATTTGATTGCATGTGATGTTTATCATGTTTATGCATCTTATTTGCTTAGAACAACGGTAGTAAATAAGATGATCGCTCATTAAAATTTCAAGAAAGTGTTCCCCTAACGTGCACCGCTTGCGAAAGTTCGCGTTTCAAGCACCACGTGATGATCGGGTGTGATAGATTCTTACGTTCGTGACGCCTCGTTTCAATCGTACACTAATCATGCACGCAAATGTATACGATCAAGATCAAGGACTCACGGAAGATATCACAACACAACTCTACAAATAAAATAAGTCATACAAGCAACATAATACAAGCGAGGGGCCTCGAGGGCTCGAATACAAGTGCTCGATCATAGACGAGTCAGCGGAAGCAACAATATCTGAGTACGACATAAGTTAATCAAGTTTGCCTTAAGAAGGCTAGCACAAATCTGGGATACAGATCGAAGAGGAGCAGGCCTCTGCCAGGATCCTCCTAGCTACTCTCGGTCGCCGCCATTGCTGCACGTAGTAGTAGGCACCTCGCAGTAGTAGTCGTCATCAACGGTGGCGTCTGCTCCTGGCTCCATAGTCTGATTGCAGCAATCGGGTAGAGATAGGGAAAAAGGGGAACAAGGCAACCGTGAGTACTCATCCAAAGTACTACTTAAGCAAGGAGCTACACTACATATGCATGGATATATGTGTAAAGGCCATATCGGTGGTGAAGCTGCAGAATGCCGAGAATAAGAGGGGATAGCTAGTCTTAACGAAGACTACGCTTCGGACACTGTCTTGCATGCACGTAAGAGGACAACGGAAGTCCTCCAAGTAACATCATATAGCAATAATCCTACCCGGCAATCCCCTGCTCATAACCCTGAGCGAGAGCGACCACCGGTTGTATCTGGCACTTGGAAGGGTGTGTTTTATCAAGTATCCGGTTCTAGTTGTATCGATCGGGATACAACTCCAAGCGTCCGTTACCGTAGGACAGGCTATCGATAGATGTTTTCTTCCCTGCAGGGGTGCACCAACTTACCCACCACGCTCGCTTAACTCCGGCCGGACACACTTTCCAGGGTCATGCCCGGCCTCGGTCAAACAATACGACGCAACCCGACCTAGGCTTAATTAGAGAGGCCAGCACGCCGGACTAAACCTATGCCCCCAGGGGTCATGGGCCATCTCCCCGGGAACTCCTGCGACGCTATGGCGGCGGAAGCAGACCTAGCCTAACAGGCGTTCCAGTCCAATCCGGCGCGCGCCGCTCCGACGCTGACGTCTAATAAGCTTCGGCTGATGTATACGACGCAGAACGCCCATACTTAGCCCACGTGATGGTTAGTGCTATCAGGCCAGAGGCCCCTCGGATCAAATATCCAAATCGTAGTGGATTAGGAACGCGCGGTAACAAGCAGAACTCACGAAAGATGTGACCCCGTTGCCCCGTCTCGAGGACTTGTGGCAAGGGCTAGGAATGCCCGGCCACGCCTCGTAAGTATCTCGCGGGCACCCTCCAGGTCAACCCGTCTCCACATCACTCGCAATTAAGCACGCTGGTACCCCTCGAGGTCGACCCGTCTTTCCAAATAACGATGGTAAGTCCAAGTAACCGTGAGTCCAAACATCAAGGGGAAAACACGAGGAATCACCCCCGGTGTATTCCACTCAATGTAGTCATCAAGGTGAACATAAGAGGATTCACCCTCGAGGTCCACACTTGAGGGGTTGCACGACAGTCGTGTCGGAAGTGGTTAAAGAGGAAATCACCCTCGATGACCACAACCGGATAACTATACTACGAGGTTAATATCGAAGTCTCGCAGAGGTTTCACCCTCGGTACTCGATAGTAACCTAGTAGTGTCGAGCAACTAAGGGAAGTGATGTGCGGTGTCGGGGCTGGTCTCGATCCCGTTGATCGGGTCTTCAATGATGAAGCGAGGCAACAAGGACAAGGTGGGGGTCAGCGATGGGTATCTAACCAACCTATACTAAGCAGTTTAGGATAAGCGGTAGGTAACAATAGCAGGTTACAATAAGCAGGCTATGCAATGAATAGGAGCAAACATTACTTGAGAGCAAAATCTAGTGCAAGCAATAAGAGAATGGAATGGGCGATATCGGGATGATCAAAAGGGGGGCTTGCCTGGTTGCTCTGGCAAGAGAGAGTGATCGTCAGCACTGTAGTCGAGCTGGCCAGCTGCAGCGTCGGCCTCGTAGTCTACCGAAGAGAAGAGGGGGAAGAAACAATGAATACACGATAACAGATGCACAACGATGCATGACATGCCAAGACGCGATGCTAGGCGTGCCCTAACGTGGTAAGAAGGGTACTGGTTTAGGGGGGGAGGTATCGGAATTTATCCGGTTAGGACGTCTGTCGAACAGATGAACCGGAGGAGAAAGTTTGCAGGTTCGATAGGTTAGAGGCGCGGTGGACAATCGGATTGCGATCAGGAATCGCCTCGCCGTTCGAGCAACTTTCATGTTGAAATTATTTTAATCAGCCACGGATTAAAAGTTATGAATTATAAAAGGTTTTATTAATTTCTGGAATTAATTAATTAATTATTTAATTTGAAAAGTATTTATGACATCAAGATGAGGCCATCGACGTCATCGACCAACAGGTTGACTAAGTCAACCCGCCAGTGGGTCCCACATGTCATACACTAATTGCTTAATTAACCTAATCAGATTAATTAACCTAGCTAATTAAGTTAATTAAGTTAACTAATAATTAGCATTAATTAATCCAGATTAATTAGTTTAATTAATTACCCAATTAATTAGCTAATGATTAGGTTTAACTAATCCGAATTAATTAGTTTAATTAATTATCAATTAATTAATTAATTAATTAATTAGTTAATTATTTTAATTACTTTTAATCCTTTTTCTTTTACATTAAATTAAAACATTCTCTAAAACGTTTTGGGGTGGGCCCCGTAGTCGATGGCACATGGGCATGGCGGGCGCCATGGGCGATTCTGGCCTTTGCCGAATCGAGGCGCGACCGGCTCGGTCGGGCGGCAGGCGGCCGAGGTGGCGATGGCGCGCCCATGCCTTGGCAGCAGCGCGCCGGTGGGGCGACAGGAGGCAGTCTTGTGGATTCGCCCCGTCGCGGGGGGGCCGAAGCAGGGGATGGGGGGGGAATCGGGAGCTGGGGGATCGGGGCTCGCCACTGGCGACGAGAACGCCGACGGGAGGAGAAGGAAGGGGGAGAGGAGGCGCGGTGGCCGGGGGCGCCGTCGACGAGGCCGCTGGCCGGATCCGCCCGGGCGAGGGACGGGGGGCGCGTCAGAGCTCACGGGGTTGGAGGAACCGGAGGAGCGGAGAGAGAGGGGTCGTCGCCTGGTGGCGGGCCGGAGCCGAACGCCGACGAGGGGAGAGGGAGGAGGCGCAGGGCCTCACGGGGGTTCTGGGTACGTGGCAGCGGGGTGAGGAAGAGTCGGGGACGCGCCGCGCGAGGAGGAAGGCCAGCGAGGTGGACGCCGACGAGGCGGGCGAGGGCGCGCCGGGGCCCTGGCTGGCGGCCCGGCCTGGGGGGGGGAACGCGGAGGAGAGGGCGGGCCTGCCTGGGCAGGAGGAGGAGGAGGGAGGAGCGAGGCGGCGGGGGCCGTCGGGGGAACGGCAGGGGGGGGTCGACGGGGAGGGGTTCGGTGGCGGGGGCTGAGCCCGATCCCGATCGGATCGGGGAGGTGGGGCGCGAGTGGGGGGAGTGGGAGGAGAGAGGGGCTAGGGTTCCCCTCGGGTGGGGATAAGGAGTGGTCAGGTGGGCTGCCCGAGGCCCATGGGGCTGGCCTGTGGGGGAGAGAAGGAGATGGGCCACGGGGGAAGAGGAGTGGGAGGGGGCGGCTCTTTGGGCGGTTGGGGTTTTATCCTCTCCCGGCCGTTTTCTTTTTTATTTTAAAAATTTTTTTTTTTTTTAATTTTAACCACGATTAGAAACTTAGGTTTCTTGTGCAAACCATCCGGCGTTACAAATCTCCTCCATTACAAGAAATCTCGTCCGAGATTTAGGAGGTAGAAGGAAAGAGTGCGGGATATTCATCTCGAGAGCGATCCTCGCGTTCCTGTGTGGCTTCATCTTGAGTGATTCACCATTGGACTTTGAGAAATTTGATCGCCTTTCCGGCGTGTGCGGCGTTCAGCTTGGTCGAGAATGCGGACGGATGCTCTTTATAGGAGAGGTCCTGTTGTAATTCGAGCACTTCATGGTCCATCGCTCGGATTGGGTCCTTGAAGCAGCGACGGAGTTGGGACACGTGGAACACATCGTGAAACGAGAAAGGTTGAAGGAAGCTCCAGTTGATAAGCCACTTTTCCACGCTTTCGAGAATAGTGAAAGGGCCAATATAGCGAGGAGCTAGCTTGCCCTTGATTCAAGCGGTGAGCACCCTTCATTGGTGTAACGAAGATAGGCCTTTTCGCCAAAGTTGATAGACCATGTCCTTGTGATGACGGTCATAATTACTCTTGGCGCGATCGAAAGCAGTCTTGAGATTCTCGCGAATAGTGCGGACTTGTTCTTGACATGTTGGATAATATCCGGACGAAGAGTGGGCGTTCCCCGTTTGACCAGATTCAGAGGGTTCGACACTTTCGTCCATATAACACTTGAAGGGGGCCATCTTCGACTAGCTTGAAAGCTATTATTATAAGAGAACTCAGATACGGGAGAGATTCCTCCCATTTCTTGCGAAAGAGGCGACACAAGCTCGAAGCATGTCTTGAGAATTTGGTTGACACGCTCAACTTGCCCTTGAGGCTGCGGATGAAAAGCGATCTTGAAAGATAAATGAGTCCCCATAGCTTCTTGGAAACTTGCCCAGAATCTTGAAGTGAATAAGCTGCCACGGTCCGAACTGATAACCAGTGGAATACCGTGAAGTGAAACAATTCTGGACATATAGAGCGTTGCAAGCTGGCTAGCAGTGATCGTTTCTTTGACCGCCAGAAAATGTGCAACTTTAGAAAGCCGGTCAATGACGACAAGAATAGCATCATTACCTTTCTGCGATTTGGGAAAACCAGTGACGAAGTCCATTTCAACATGGTCCCATTTCCATTCGGGAATAGAGATAGGCTGCAGAGTTCCAAAGAGGCCTTTGATGTTCTGCTTTGATCTGACGGCAACGTCACACTCGTAAACATAGCGAGCAATGTCCCGCTTCATATTAGACCACGGAATCTCGATTTAATGTCTTGATACATCTTGGTACTGCCAGGTGGATACATAGAGGCGATCATGAGCTTCTTGCATAACCTTTCGAGTCATATCCAGGTTGTCCTGTTTGCAAGGTACCACTAGGCGGCCTTTGAAGTACAAGGCGCCATCATCAGCAATAGTGAAGGATGAGGGATTTCCTTTCCTGACTTCTTGCTTAAGCTTGTAGACCTCAGAGTCAGATCCTGCATTGTCTTTATGGTGCCCAAGAGATCGGGTTCAACAGCCGTGGTAAAGAGGGATCCACAGGGAACAACACGGAGATTCATCTTGCGGGACTCGGAGGAGGGGAGCGAAAGTGCCGGGAGGAACGATATGGAGGTTCACTGCTGAATTCCTCAACAAGTGAGGGCTGAACTTTGTGAACTCAAGGTGGTTGCAGATAAGACTTGCGGCTCAAAGCATCAGCCATCACATTAGCCTTGCTCGGCGATAGGAGATTCCCAAATCAAAGTGCGCAGTCTCCATCCATCTCTCGCCGACGGAGGTTCAGGTCTGGCTGAGTAAACAGATACTTCAGACTTTGGTGGTCGGTGTAGATCTCGCAACGATTACGAGAAGGTAATGTCGCCATCGCTTTAAGCGCATGAATGACAGCAACAAGTTCGAGGTCGTGAACTGGTAGTTCTCCTCGTGAGGGCGAACTGCCGAGAGGCATAAGCAACCACTTTGCGATCTTGCATTAGGACACCGCCCAAACCTTGACGAGAGGCGTCGCAGTAAATGACGAAGTCCTTCTTAGTATCAGGGGGAGCTAGCACTGGGGCAGTTGTCAGCTTGTCCTTGAGTTCCTGGAAACTTTCCTGACACTTATCTGTCCATTGGAACTTGACGCCTTTATGCAATAGATTGGTCAGAGGCCTGGCAATCTTGGAGAAGTTCTCGACGAATCGACGGCAATAGCTGGCGAGACCGAGAAAACTTCTGACTTGCTTAACGTTCTTCGGAGGAGTCCAATCGAGAATAGCCTGAACTCGTTCAGGGTTGACGGCGATACCATCCTTAGAAATGACATGCCCAAGATAGGTTACTTCGGAAGCCGAATTCACATTTGGAGAACTTGGCATAGAGTTGATGCTCGTAGCTTTTCCAAAGACAAGACGAAGATGTTCATGTTCTTCTTCATTCTTGGAATAGATCGGGATATCATCCAGATAAACCACGGATTTAACTTGTCGAGGTAATCCATGAATATATAGTTCATCAAAGCGAGAGAAGGTGGCTGGAGCATTGGTTAAGCCGAAGACATGACGGTGTACTGTATGAACCATAACGAGTCACAAATGCGGTCTTGGGGATATCCTCCTCACGAACACGGATCTGGTGGTAACCCAACCTCAAGTCGAGTTTCGAGAACACCGGCGAACCAGCCAGCTTGATCATAAAGATCATTGATCCGAGGAAGAGGATACTTATTCTGAATGGTAGCTTGATTTATAGGACGGTAGTCTTGAACCAAACGGTTTGTCCCATCTTTCTTCTTGACAAAGAGAGAAGGTGCTCCCCAAGGAGAGCAACTTGGGCGGATGAAACCACTTTGAAGAGATTTGTCGATTTCCTCCTTTAGCTCAAGGAGTTCATGCGGCGGCATCTTGTAGGGACGCTTGGCTATAGGGGTGGTGCCTGGCTTCAAGTCGATGACGAATTCGACAGCCCTAGCAGGGGGAATCCCTGGAAGTTCTTCAGAAAGACGTCTTGAAATCGCAAAGCAGCGTGAATGTTTTCAATTCCCTCGAGGGTGCGGCATTCAATGCATTCAATGCATAGAGCCTTGCCTCGGCATTTTGAACGAGACGAGCATTGTAGCTACGATTTCATCGAAGGTGCAGCAGATGGGACGGTCTTAGTGGCATAAACGATTGTCGCCGTATGCGCTTTCAACCAATCCATCCCAAAATGAGGTCAATGCTACAAGACTTTAGCACGATAGGAGAGACAAGGAATTCCATTCCTTCGATTTCAACGGGACGCTGTTGCAAATCATGGAAGTCCGACATTGGCCCGCTGGGTGTGTACTAATAGTGAAGCATTCATGTCTTCGCTTTTAAGGCCATGCATGAATGCAAAATCTTCGGACATGAATGAATGTGATGCTCCTGAATCGAATAAAACAGATGCAGGTACTGAATTTACGAGAAGGGTACCCATCACGATGAGCAGTGCTGGTCTCGAGCTTCATTCAGTTCAACGTGGTTGGCCTGAGCTTTCCCATAAGACTTGCCAGCGTTGTTGCGGTTCTGGTTGTTTCCACGGCCAGCTGCTGGAAGGGCCAGCTGATTCTAGCTCTGGTTGCAATCTCTAGCACGGTGCCCTGGCTGTCCGCTTTTGAAGCATAAGCCATTATTGGGAGTAGGAGCAGGAGCATGGGGTGGCGGAGTGGAAGCTTGGCTGCTTAGTTGTAGGCAGACGAGGTGTAGCATAGTTCTGCTTCGAAGCAGATGCATTGGGCTGGTACATGCTATTGGGAATCCATATCTTGCGCTTCTGCGAGGACGGGCCCGAAGATGAGCCGGTGTCACGGTTGCGCCTGTTAGAGCTCTGGTATTCCTGCAGACCAGTTTCGACATTGATAGCTTTGTTCACCAAAGTGGCGAAATCAGCAAAGTCGTGCACTAGAAGTGCGAGCTTGATGTCAGCTTGAAGTCCATCACGGAACTTCTCTTGTCTGCGTGCATCAGTTGCAATATCCTCTTCAGCATAGCGAGACAAGTCCAAGAACTCTCGCTGATAGGCTTCAACAGTCTTGTTGCCTTGGGTGAGGTTATGAACTCACGCTTCTTCGGTCCATGACCCTTGAGGAATGAAGCGGCGCGAAGGCAGCTGGAAGTCAGCCAGTGATGAGTGTCCCAACTGGCAGAGTACGACGGTGGCTGTCCCACCATTGAGCTGCGGGTCCCTTCAGGAAGAAGGAAGCAAAGGTGACATAGTTGGCAGGGGGGACATTAGCAGACTCCATCTCATAGGTGATGTCACGGAGCGACCATCGACATCCGATGGCTGAGTTGAGCTGCGGTACACGCTGGGGTTCAGGCGTATGAATTCCTGCAGAGTTGTCCCGTTTGGGTGCTGGTTCATATTGGGGCGAGGGAACTGAGCCATCATGTTCTCCATGAACTGGCGATTCATCTCGAGCTGTTGGATCATACCAGCCATGTACTCAGGCGGTGGTGGAAGGTTGGCAGCACGGCCACGACCTGCTGGCCTAACCATCCTGCTATTAAATAACAGGGGTAGTTCAGCATTTGAGAAGATAAGCAAGAGACAAGGATCATTCATGATGAAACACGCATAATGAAAGTAGCATGATGGAAACTACAAAGTAGTTCGCATATCTTACAAAAGGAATCATGCATAGAGTTCGATACATAGAGTCCAGTACATAGACTACTACATCATAGGCGGCACTTGAGCTCATGATGAATACATCAAATGCTAACAAGCAAGCCTACATCAGCCCCACGCGCATCTGCGGAGGTAGCTGTAGCTGAAAGCTAGTAGTCTTGGCGGTGGATAGTCCTCCACGTCGGTGACACGAGGGCCGCGGATACTCTGGTGCTGAATCCGGCGCCCGAGTGGCAGGAAAGGGCCAAGTCGCGGGAGAGTAGCCTCCACGCCCGCCAACCAACTCCCCGGGCATCACGGTCTGGCGGGTAGATCGCAGAACGCAGCAGCTCTCCGGAACGGACAAAGGGTGCATCAGCGTCGAGCACGGTAGAGGTGCCGACGGGTGATGTACAACTCGTGGCGAAGAGCTCGGTTAGCTCGATCCAGCCCATCGCATGCGAACAAAGTTACGATGGTGGAAAGGCTCTCGGGTGACAGTGGTGTAGGCAGCGGTGTAGTAACCCTCCTCACCAACATCGACGCGATAGCAATGTGCACGAAGGGGAGGTGTCAACTCTCGATACTCGACGGAGGCGTGTCGGTGCAGCATAAGCAGCATCGTGGACTGCCATATCGATAGTCACTCCAACACCATGTGCGGTGTGCAAAGACAAGAGTGGACTCATACTCCCGAGTAGAGGTGGGCGATGGCGGCGATCTGCTCTGGTTGTAGTCCTGGTACTCCTCATAGACGGTGTACTCGGGGTGCCAGCGATAACCCAGATAGGTCATCATCTCGGCTAGCACCGCAGGTGATCCCGAGGCACCAATGGCCGTCGTGTGGCGCACGACCTGCCTCGTGGGTTCCATCTGAAAACAAAGACGTTTCAAAGGAGTCAAATGACAGTGAGGAAATTGTTCAAATACAATTCCGAAAACAACTAAGGCTATATCCATCTTCGGGGTGAAAGCGGTCACGGGATCCTAGTGATAGTTAGTAAAATCGTTTAACCCGAGTAGAAGAGAGTTCAGAGCCCCAGAGTAAGGATCGAGGAGTAAAAGATCCTAATACCACCCAATGGCGACGTGTGCCCATAAGACACACAGCCATGTTAGTAAAAGTTTTGCAAAGTCTAGACTCGACTTCGCCAAGGAGTGTGGAAGGGAATTCCTACAGCAATGGCTCGATACCAACTTCAGACGCCCCGATTCAATCGTACACTAATCATGCACGCAAATGTATACGATCAAGATCAAGGACTCACGGAAGATATCACAACACAACTCTACAAATAAAATAAGTCATACAAGCAACATAATACAAGCCGGGGGCCTCGAGGGCTCGAATACAAGTGCTCGATCATAGGCGAGTCGCGGAAGCAACAATATCCGAGTACGAGACATAAGTTAATCAAGTTTGCCTTAAGAAGGCTAGCACAAACTGGGATACAGATCGAAGAGGAGCAGGCCTCCGCACGGGATCCTCCTAGCTACTCCAGTGGTCGCCGCCAAATGGCTGCACGTAGTAGTAGGCACCTCGAGTAGTAGTCGTCATCAACGGTGGCGCCCGCCCTGGCTCCATAGTCCGATTGCAGCAATCGGGTAGAGATAGGGGAAAAAGGGGAACAAGGCAACCGTGAGTACTCATCCAAAGTACTACGCAAGCAAGGAGCTACACTACATATGCATGGATATATGTGTAAAGGCCATATCGGTGGACTGAAGCGCAGAATGCGAGAATAAGAGGGGATAGCTAGTCTTAACGAAGACTACGCCGGACACTGTCTTGCATGCATGTAAGAGGACAACGGAAGTCCTCCAAGTAACATCATATAGCAATAATCCTACCGGCAATCCCCGCTCATAACCCCGAGCGAGAGCGACCACGGTTGTATCCGCACTTGGAAGGGTGTGTTTTATCAAGTATCCGGTTCTAGTTGTATCGATCGGGATACAACTCCAAGCGTCGTTACAGTAGGACAGGCTATCGATAGATGTTTTTTCTTCCTGCAGGGTGCACCAACTTACCCCCACGCACGCTTAACTCCGGCGGACACACTTTCGTGGTCATGCCCGGCCTCGGTCAAACAATACGACGCAACCCGACCTAGGCTTAATTAGAGAGGCCAGCACGCCGGACTAAACCTATGCCCCCAGGGGTCATGGGCCATCTCCCCGGGAACTCCTGCACGTTGCGAGGGCGGCCGGAAGCAGACCTAGCCTAACAGGCGTTCCAGTCCAATCCGGCGCGCGCCGCTCCGACGCTGACGTCTAATAAGCTTCGGCTGATGTATCTGACGCTTGAACGCCCATACTTAGCCCACGTGATGGTTAGTGCTATCAGGCCAGAGGCCCCTCGGATCAAATATCCAAATCGTAGTGGATTAGGAACGCGCGGTAACAAGCAGAACTCACGAAAGATGTGACCCCGTTGCCCCGTCTCGAGGACTTGTGGCAAGGGCTAGGAATGCCCGGCCACGCCTCGTAAGTATCTCGCGGGCACCCTCCAGTCAACCCGTCTCCACATCACTGCAATTAAGCGCTGGTACCCTCGTGGTCGACCCGTCTTTCCAAATGTGATGGTAAGTCCAAGTAACCGTGAGTCCAAACATCAAGGGAAAACACGAGGAATCACCCGGTGTATTCCACTCAATGTAGTCATCAAGGTGAACATAAGAGGATTCACCCTCGAGGTCCACACTTGAGGGGTTGCCGACAGTCGTATCGGAAGTGGTTAAAGAGGAAATCACCCTCGATGACCACAACCGGATAACTATACTACAGGGTTAATATCAGAAGTGCTGCAGAGGTTTCACCCTCGGTACTCGATAGTAACCTAGTAGTGTCGAGCAACTAAGGGGAAGTGATGTGCGGTGTCGGGGCCTGGTCTCGATCCCGTTGATCGGGTCTTCAATGATGAAGCAGGGCAACAAGGACAAGGTGGGGGTCAGCGATGGGTATCTAACCAACCTATACTAAGCAGTTTAGGATAAGCGGTAGGTAACAATAGCAGGTTACAATAAAAAGCTATGCAATGTAATAGGAGCAAACATTAACAAGAGCAAAATCTAGTGCAAGCAATAAGAGAATGGAATGGGCGATATCGGGATGATCAAAGGGGGCTTGCCTGGTTGCTCACGGCAAGAGAGAGTGATCGCAAGATCTTGTAGTCGAAGCTGGCAGTGCAGCTGTACCTCGTAGTTCACCAAGAGAAGAGGGGGAAGAAACAATGAATACACGATAACAGATGCACAACGATGCATGACATGCCAAGACGCGATGCTAGGCGTGCCCTAACGTGGTAAGAAGGGTACTGGTTTAGGGGGGGAGGTATCCGGGAATTTATCCCGGTTCCGGACGTCTGTCAGACAGATGAACCGGAGGAGAAAGTTTGCAGGTTCGATAGGTTAGAGACGTGCGGTGGACAATCGGACTGCGTATCCGGAATCGTCTCGTCGTTCTGAGCAACTTTCATGTTGAAATTATTTTAATCAAGCCACGGTTAAAAGTTATGAATTATAAAAGGTTTTATTAATTTCTGGAATTAATTAATTAATTATTTAATTTCGAAAAGTATTTATGACATCAAGATGAGGCCATGCCGGCGTCATCGACCAACGAGGTTGACTAAGTCAACCCCGCCAGTGGGTCCCACATGTCATACACTAATTGCTTAATTAACCTAATCAGATTAATTAACCTAGCTAATTAAGTTAATTAAGTTAACTAATAATTAGCATTAATTAATCCAGATTAATTAGTTTAATTAATTACCCAATTAATTAGCTAATGATTAGGTTTAACTAATCAGAATTAATTAGTTTAATTAATTATCCAATTAATTAATTAATTAATTAATTAGTTAATTATTTTAATTACTTTTAATCCTTTTTCTTTTACATTAAATTAAAACATTCTCTAAAACGTTTTGGGGTGGGGGCCCCGTAGTCGATGGCACATGGGCAGCAGGCGGGCGCCATGGGCGATTCTTGGCGCTGCCCGAATCGGGCTGACCCGGCTCGGTCGAGGCAGAGGCGGCCGAGGTGGCGATGCCACAGCGCGCCATGCCGGCCAGCAACGGTGTGTGGGGCGGCGGAGGAGATCTGAGGATTCGCCCGTCTGTGGGGGCGAGCAGGGGGATGGGAGGGGGAATCGGGGAGCTGGGGGATCGGGGCTCATACAGCGTCGGCAGAACGCCGACGGGAGGAGAAGGAAGGGGAGAGGAGGCGGTGGCGGGGGCGCCGGCCGACGAGGCATGGCCGGATCCGGCTGGGCGAGGGGGAACGGGGGGCGCGTCGGAGCTCACGGGGTTGGAGGGAACGGAGGGAGCGGAGAGAGAGGGGTCGTCGCGCTTGGCGCGGGCCGAGCCGAACGCCGACGAGGGAGAGGAGGAGGCGCAGGCCTCACCGGGTTCGCGGGTACGTGGCGTGAGGGGGTGAGGAAGAGTCGGGACGACGCCAGCGAGGAGGAAGGAAGGCCAGGTGGGTGGCCGACGAGGCGGGGGCGGGGCCAGGCGCCGAGGCCTGGGCTCGGCCTCGGTGGGGGGGAGCGGAGGAGAGGGCGGGCCTGCCCGGGCGGAGGAGGAGGAGGAGGGAGGAGGAGGGGGGGCCGTCGGGGGGGCGCGGGGGGGGGGCCGACGACGGGAGAGGTTCGGTGCATGGGAGGCTGAGCCTGATCCCGATCGGATCGGGGGGTGGGCGCGAGTGGGGGTGGGAGGAGCGAGAGAGGGGCTAGGGTTCCCCTCGGGTGGGGATAAAGGAGTGGCTGGGTGGGCAGCTCGAGGCCCATGGGGCTGGCCTGTGGGAGAGAAGGAGATGGGCCACGAGGGGAAGAGGAGTGGGGGGGGGGGCGGCTCTTTGGGCGGTTGGGGTTTTATCCCCCCCTTCGTTTTTTTTTTTATTTTTAAAAATTTTTTTTTTTTTTTTAATTTTTAACCACGATTAGAAACTTAGGTTTACTGTGCAAACCATCCGGGCGTTACACGTTCACATACAACGGGTGTAAGCCAGATTTACACACGCAAAACACTTAGGTTAACTTGACGAGCCTAGCATGTACAGACATGGCCTCGGAACACAAGAGACCGAAAGGTCGAGCATGAGTCGTATGGTGGATACGATCAACATGAAGATGTTCACCGATGATGACTAGTCCGTCTCACGTGATGATCGGACACGCCTAGTTGACTCGGATCATGTAATCACTTAGATGACTGGAGGGATGTCTATCGAGTGGGAGCTCATTAGATGAACTTAATTATCCCGAACATAGTCAAAAGCCCTTTGCAAATTATGTCATAGCTCGCGCTTTAGTTCTCTTGTTTAGATATGTTCCTAGAGAAAATATAGTTGAAAGTTGACAGTAGCAATTATGCGGTCGAGAAATCTTATGTCCTTAATGCACCTCGGTGTCTTTGGACCTCGAGCGTGGTGCGTGGATGTCGCGAACATCGACACACATGTTTTCATGACTACGTGATAGTTCGGTAATGTTAAACGGCTTAGAATTGAGGCACCAAAGACGTTTTGAAACGTCATGGAACATGTGAGATGTTACGAGGGCTGAAATTGGGATTTCAGGCTCGTGCCCACGTCAAGAGGTATGAGACCTCCGGCGAGTTTTCTAGCCTACAAACTAAGGGAGAAGATCTCAATCGTTGAGCTTGTACTCAGATTGTCCAGGTACAACAATCACTTGAATCGAGTGGGAGTTAATCTTCCAGATGAGATAGTGATGTTTCTCCAAAGACATTGCCACCAAGCTACTAGAGCTTTGTGATGAACTATAACATATCAGGGATAGATATGATGATCCTTGAAGTGTTTGCGATGTTTGACACCGCGAAAGTAGAAGTCAAGTAGGAGCATCAGTTGTTGATGGTTGGTAAAACCACTAGTTTCAAGAAGGGCAAGGGCAACAAGGGATACTTCATGAAACGGAAAAACAGTTGCTGCTCTAGTGAAGAAACCCAAGGTTGAACCCAAACCCGAGACTAAGTGCTTCTGTAATGAGAGGAACGGACACAGAAGCGGAACCACCCTAGATACTTGGTAGATGAGAAGGTTGGCAAGGTCGATAGAAGTATATTGGATATACATTATGTTAATGTGTACTTTACTAGTACTCCTAGTAGCACCAGGGTATTAGATACCGGTTCGGTTGCTAAGTGTTAGTAACTCGAAATAAAAGCTACGGAATAAACGGAGACTAGCTAAAGGTGAGCCGACGATATGTGTTGGAAGTGTTTCCAAGGTTGATGTGATCAAGCATCGCACGCTCCCTCTACCATCGAGATTGGTGTTAAACCTAAATAATTGTTATTTGGTGTTTGCGTTGAGCATAGACATGATTGGATTATATCTATCGCAGTACGGTTATTCATTTAAGGAGAATAATGGTTACTCTGTTTATTTGAATAATACCTACAATGGTCTTGCACCTAAAATGAATGGTTTATTGAAATCTCAATCGTAGTGATACACATTTTCATGCCAAAAGATATAAGATAGTAATGGTAGTACCACCTGCTTGTGGCACTACCATTTGAGTCATATTGGTATAAAACGCATGAAGAAGCTCCATATTGATGGATCTTTGGACTCACTCGTTTTTTCAAAGTTTGAGACATGCGAACCATGTCTATTGGTGTATACGCATGAAGAAACTCCATGCAGATGGATCGTTTGGACTCACTTGATTTTGAATCACTTGAGATATGCAAATCATACCACATGGGCAAGATGACCTGAAAAGCCTCGGTTTCAAAGAAGATGGAACAAGATAGCAACTTGTTGAAGTAATACATTTTGATGTGTGCAGTCCAATGAGTCTTTGAGGCATGCAAATGAATATCGTTATGTTCTTACTTCACGGATGATTTAAGTAGATCTTGAGTGTATTTACTTGATGAAACACAAGTCTGAATTATTGAATGGTTCAAGTAATTTCAGAGTGAAGTTAAAGATCATCGTGACAAGAGGATAAAATGTCTATGATATGATCATAGAGATGAGTATCTGAGTTACGAGCTTTGCACGCTATTAAGACATTGTGGAAATTGTTTCACAATTAATACCGCTGGAACACCATAGTGTGATGGTGTGTCCGAACATCATAGTTGCACCCTATTAGATATGGTGCGTACCATGATGTCTCTTATCGAATTACCACTATCGTTCATGGGTTAGGCATTAGAGACAACCGCACTCACTTTAATAGGGCACCCCGTAATTCCGTTGAGACGGCACTGTTTGAACTATGGTTTGGAGAAATCTAAGTTGTCGTTTCTTAAAAGTTTGGGGCTGCGACGCTTATGTGAAAAAGTTTCATTGTGATAAGCTCGAACCCAAAACGGATAAATACATCTTCATAGGACACCCAAAACAGTTGGGTATACCTCCTATCTCAAGATCCGGAAGAAAAGTAATTGTTTCTAGAAGCGGGTCCTTTCTCGAGGAAAAGTTTCTCTCGAAAGAATTGAGTGGGAGGATGGTGGAGACTTGATGAGGTTATTGAACCATCACTTCAACTAGTGTGCAGCGGGGCACGTGAAGTTGTTCCTATGGCGCCTACACCAATTGAAGTAGAAGCTTATGATAGTGATCATGAAGTTTGGATCAAGTCACTACCGTACCTCGTGGGGTGACAAGGATGCGTATTACTTGAGTGGTACAGTAATCCTGTCTTGAAGGTCATATTGCTAGATGAACCTACGAGCTATGGAGAAGCGATGGTGGGCCCATATTCGACAAATGGTTAGAAGCCATGAAATCCGAGATAGGATCCATGTATCGTAACAAAGCATGGACTTTGGTGGACTTCCCCGATAGGCAAGCCATTGAGATAAATGGATCTTTAAGAAGAAGACGGACGTGGACGGTAATGTCACCGTCTATGAAGCTCGACTTGTGGCGAAGAGTTTTTCACAAGTTCAAGGAGTTGACTACGATGAGATTTTCTCATCCGTAGCGATGCTTAAGTCCGTCGGAATCATGTTAGCATTAGCTGCATGGCAGATGGATGTCAAAACGAGTTTCCTTACCAGTCTTCGTAAGGAAAGGTTGTATGTGATACAATCAGAAAGTTTTTGTCGATCCTAAGGATGCTAAAAGGTATGCTGGCTCCAGCAATCCTTCTAAGGACTGGAATAAGCATCTCGGAGTTGGAATGTGCGCTTTGGTGAGATGATCAAAGATTTCGGGTTTATACAAAGTTTATGAGAAACTTGTATTTCCAAAGAAGTGAGTGGGAGCACTATAGAATTTCTGATGAGTACATGTTGTTGACATATTGTTGATCAGAAATGATGTAGGATTTCTGGAAAGCATACAGGGTTATTTGAAAGGTGTTTTTCAATAGAAAACCTGGATTAAGCTACTTGAACATTGAGCATCAAGATCTATAAGGATAGATAAAAAATGCTTAATGGTACTTTCAAATGAGCACATACCTTGACATAATCTTGAAGGTGTTCAAGATGGATCAGTCAAAGAAGGAGTTCTTGCCTGAGTTGTAAGGTATGAAGTTAAGAGTTAAAGCTCGACCACGGCAGAAAAGAGAGAAAGGACGAAGGTCGTCCCCTATGCCTTAGACATAGGCTCTACAGTATGCTATGCTGTGTACCGCACCTGATGTGTGCCTTGCTACATATCTGGTAAGAGGGTACAAAGGTGATCAAGGAGTGGATCACCAGATAGCGGTCAAAATTATCCTTAGAGGAATAAGGATATGTTTTTCGGTTATGGAGGTGATAAAGAGTTCGACGTAAAGAGTTGCGTTAATGCAAGCTTAACACCTATCCGGATAGCTCTGAGTAGAGATACCGGATACGTATAATGGAGCAACAATTTGGAATAGCTCCAAGTGGAACGTGGTAGCAGCATCTATGATATGACATAAAGTTTTGCGAAATACATAGGATCTGAATATTGCAGACCGCTGACTACAACCTCTCACAAGCTTAAACATGATCAAACCCAGAACTCATTGAGTGTTAATCACATAGTGATGTGAACTAGATTATTGATTCTAGTAAACTCTTTGGATGTTGGTCACATGGCGATGTGACCTGTGAGTGTTAATCACATGGCGATGTGAACTAGATTATTGACTCTAGTGCAAGTGGGAGACTGTTGGAAATATGCCCTAGAGGCAATAATAAATTAGTTATTATTATATTTCTTTGTTCATGATAATTGTTTATTATCCATGCTATAATTGTATTGAAAGGAAACTCAGATACATGTGTGGGTACATAGACAACACCATGTCCCTAGTAAGCCTCTAGTTGACTAGCTCGTTGATCAATAGATGGTTACGGTTTCCTGACCATGGACATTGGATGTCATTGATAACGGGATCACATCATTAGGAGAATGATGTGATGGACAAGACCCAATCCTAAGCCTAGCACAAAGATCATAGTTCGTATGCTAAAGCTTTTCTAATGTCAAGTATCATTTCCTTAGACCATGAGATTGTGCAACTCCCGGATACCATAGGTGTACCAAACGTCACAACGTAACTGGGTGGCTATAAAGGTGCACTACAGGTATCTCCGAAAGTGTCTGTTGGGTTGGCACGAATCGAGACTGGGATTTGTCACTCCGTGTAAACGGAGAGGTATCTCTGGGCCCACTCGGTAGGACATCATCATAATGTGCACAATGTGACCAAGGGGTTGATCACGGATGATGTGTTACGAACGAGTAAAGAGACTTGCGTAACGAGATTGAACAAGGTATCGGGATACCGACGATCGAATCTCGGCAAGTACAATACCGCTAGACAAAGGGAATTGTATACGGGATTGATTGAGTCCTTGACATCGTGGTTCATCCGATGAGATCATCGTGGAACATGTGGGAGCCAACATGGGTATCCAGATCCGCTGTTGGTTATTGACCGAGAACGCCTCGGTCATGTTCAAGATGGTTCCCGAACCCGTAGGGTCTACACACTTAAGGTTCGGTGACGCTAGGGTTATAGGAATAGATATACGTGGTTACCGAATGTTGTTGAGTCCGGATGAGATCCCGGACGTCACGAGGAGTTCGGAATGGTCCGGAGGTAAAGATTGATATATTGGACGAAGGGTTTTGGAGTCCGGAAGTGTTCCGGAGGTACCGGGTGATGACCAGCATGACCGAAAGGTGTTTCGGCAGCCCCGGCAAGTGTTGGGGGGCTTCATGGGCCAAGGGAAGGGGGCAAACCAGCCCACTAAGGGGCTGTGCGCCCCCCCTCACCTATTCCCAACCTCTCTCCCTCCTCCTCTCCCGCGGTGCTTGGCGAAGCCCTGCAGGATTGCCACGCTCCTCCACCACCACCACGCCGTTGTGCTTCTGCTGGACAGAGTCTTCCCCAACCTCTCCCTCTCTCCTTGCTTGATCAAGGCATGGGGGACGTCACCGGGCTGTACGTGTGTTGAACGCGGAGGTGCCGTCCGTTCGGCACTAGGATCTCCGGTGATTTGGATCACGACGAGTACGACTCCTTCAACCCCGTTCTCTTGAACGCTTCCGCTTAACGATCTACAAGGGTATGTAGATGCACTCTCCTTCCCTCGTTGTTGGTTTCTCCATAGATAGATCTTGGTGACACGTAGGAAAATTTTGAATTTCTGCTACGTTCCCCAACAATATATAGAGTTGGAGTTGGCATCGGAGGAGCATCAGGGGGGCCACGAGGTAGGGGGCGCGCCCTAGGGGGGAGGGCGCGCCCCCCACCATCGTGGACAGGGTGTGGGCCCCCTGGTCTTCATCTTTTGCAAGGATTTTTTTATTCTTTCCAAATAGACATTCTGTGAAGTTTCAGGTCATTCTGAGAACTTTTGTTTCTGCACATAAATAACACCATGGAAAGTCTGCTGAAAACAGCATCAGTCCGGGTTAGTTCCAGTCAAATCATGCAAGTTAGAGTCCAAAACAAGGCCAAAAGTGTTTGGAAAAGTAGATACGACGGAGACGTATCAACTCCCCCAAGCTTAAACCTTTGCTTGTCCTCAAGCAATTCAGTTGATAAACTGAAAGTGATAAACAAAAGCTTTTACAAACTCTGTTTGCTCTTGTTGTTGTAAATATGTAATTCCGTTGAGACGGCACTGTTTGAACTATGGTTTGGAGAAATCTAAGTTGTCGTTTCTTAAAAGTTTGGGGCTGCGACGCTTATGTGAAAAAGTTTCATTGTGATAAGCTCGAACCCAAAACGGATAAATACATCTTCATAGGACACCCAAAACAGTTGGGTATACCTCCTATCTCAAGATCCGGAAGAAAAAGTAATTGTTTCTAGAAACGGGTCCTTTCTCGAGGAAAAGTTTCTCTCGAAAGAATTGAGTGGGAGGATGGTGGAGACTTGATGAGGTTATTGAACCATCACTTCAACTAGTGTGCAGCAGGGCACAGGAAGTTGTTCCTATGGCGCCTACACCAATTGAAGTAGAAGCTTATGATAGTGATCATGAAGTTTCGGATCAAGTCACTACCGTACCTCGTAGGGTGACAAGGATGCGTACTACTTCAGAGTGGTACAGTAATCCTGTCTTGAAGGTCATATTGCTAGATGAACCTACGAGCTATGGAGAAGCGATGGTGGGCCCATATTCCGACAAATGGTTAGAAGCCATGAAATCCGAGATAGGATCCATGTATCAGAACAAAGCATGGACTTTGGTGGACTTCCCCGATAGGCAAGCCATTGAGATAAATGGATCTTTAAGAAGAAGACGGACGTGGACGGTAATGTCACCGTCTATGAAGCTCGACTTGTGGCGAAGAGTTTTTCACAAGTTCAAGGAGTTGACTACGATGAGATTTTCTCATCCGTAGCGATGCTTAAGTCCGTCGGAATCATGTTAGCATTAGCTGCATGGCAGATGGATGTCAAAACGAGTTTCCTTACCAGTCTTCGTAAGGAAAGGTTGTATGTGATACAATCAGAAAGTTTTTGTCGATCCTAAGGATGCTAAAAGGTATCTGGCTCAACAATCCTTCTAAGGACCGGAATAAGCATCTCGGAGTTGGAATGTGCGCTTTGGTGAGATGATCAAAGATTTCGGGTTTATACAAAGTTTATGAGAAACTTGTATTTCCAAAGAAGTGAGTGGGAGCACTATAGAATTTCTGATGAGTACATGTTGTTGACATATTGTTGATCGAAATGATGTAGGATTTCTGGAAAGCATATCTGAGGTTATTTGAAAGGTGTTTTCAATAGAAAACCTGGATTAAGCTACTTGAACATTGAGCATCAAGATCTATAAGGATAGATAAAAATGCTTAATGGTACTTTCAAATGAGCACATACCTTGACATAATCTTGAAGGTGTTCAAGATGGATCATCAAAGAAGGAGTTCTTGCCCGAGTTGTAAGGTATGAAGTTAAGAGTTAAAGCTCGACCACGGCAGAAAAGAGAGAAAGGGCGAAGGTCGTCCCTATGCCTTAGACATAGGCTCTACAAGATGCTATGTTGTGTACCGCTTTTGATGTGTGCCTTGCTACATATCGGTAAGAGGGTACAAAGGTGATCAAGGAGTGGATCACCGGATAGCGGTCAAAATTATCCTTAGAGGAATAAGGATATGTTTTTCGGTTATGGAGGTGATAAAGAGTTCGACGTAAAGAGTTGCGTTAATGCAAGTTAACACCTATCCGGATAGCTCGAGTAGAGATACCGGATACGATAATGGAGCAACAATTTGGAATAGCTCCAAGTGGAACGTGGTAGCAGCATCTATGATATGACATAAAGTTTTGCGAAATACATAGGGATCTGAATATTGCAGACCGTTGACTACAACCTCTCTCACAAGCTTAAACATGATCAAACCCGTAACTCATTGAGTGTTAATCACATAGTGATGTGAACTAGATTATTGATTCTAGTAAACTCTTTGGATGTTGGTCACATGGCGATGTGACTGTGAGTGTTAATCACATGGCGATGTGAACTAGATTATTGACTCTAGTGCAAGTGGGAGACTGTTGGAAATATGCCCTAGAGGCAATAATAAATTAGTTATTATTATATTTCTTTGTTCATGATAATTGTTTATTATCCATGCTATAATTGTATTGAAAGGAAACTCAGATACATGTGTGGGTACATAGACAACACCATGTCCCTAGTAAGCCTCTAGTTGACTAGCTCGTTGATCAATAGATGGTTACAGTTTCCTGACCATGGACATTGGATGTCATTGATAACGGGATCACATCATTAGGAGAATGATGTGATGGACAAGACCCAATCCTAAGCCTAGCACAAAGATCATAGTTCGTATGCTAAAGCTTTTCTAATGTCAAGTATCATTTCCTTAGACCATGAGATTGTGCAACTCCCGGATACCATAGGTGTACCAAACGTCACAACGAATCGGGTGGCTATAAAGGTGCACTACAGGTATCTCGAAAGTGTCATTGGGTTGGCACGAATCGAGACTGGGATTTGTCACTCCGTGTAAACGGAGAGGTATCTCTGGGCCCACTCGGTAGGACATCATCATAATGTGCACAATGTGACCAAGGGGTTGATCACGGGATGATGTGTTACGAAACGAGTAAAGAGACTTGCCGGTAACGAGATTGAACAAGGTATCGGGATACCGACGATCGAATCTCGGGCAAGTACAATACCGCTAGACAAAGGGAATTGTATACGGGATTGATTGAGTCCTTGACATCGTGGTTCATCCGATGAGATCATCGTGGAACATGTGGGAGCCAACATGGGTATCCAGATCCCGCTGTTGGTTATTGACCGGAGAACGCCTCGGTCATGTTCAGATGGTTCCCGAACCCGTAGGGTCTACACACTTAAGGTTCGGTGACGCTAGGGTTATAGGAATAGATATACGTGGTTACCGAATGTTGTTCGAGTCCGGATGAGATCCCGGACGTCACGAGGAGTTCGGAATGGTCCGGAGGTAAAGATTGATATATTGGACGAAGGGTTTTGGAGTCGGAAGTGTTCGGAGGTACCGGTGATGACCAGCATGACCGAAAGGTGTTTCGCAGCCCGGCAAGTGTTGGGGGGCTTCATGGGCCAAGGAAGGGGCAAACCAGCCCACTAAGGGGCTGTCGCGCCTCACCTATTCCCAACCTCTCTCCTCCTCCTCTCCGCGGTGCTTGGCGAAGCCTGCAGATTGCCGCTCCTCCACCACCACCACGCCACAGCTGCTGCTGGACAGAGTCTTCCCCAACCTCTCCCTCTCTCCTTGCTTGATCAAGGCATGGGGGACGTCACCGGGCTGTACGTGTGTTGAACGCGGAGGTGCCGTCCGTTCGGCACTAGGATCTCCGGTGATTTGGATCACGACGAGTACGACTCCTTCAACCCCGTTCTCTTGAACGCTTCCGCTTAACGATCTACAAGGGTATGTAGATGCACTCTCCTTCCCTCGTTGTTGGTTTCTCCATAGATAGATCTTGGTGACACGTAGGAAAATTTTGAATTTCTGCTACGTTCCCCAACAATATATAGAGTTGGAGTTGGCATCGGAGGAGCATCAGGGGGGCCACGAGGTAGGGGGCGCGCCCTAGGGGGGAGGGCGCGCCCCCCACCATCGTGGACAGGGTGTGGGCCCCCTGGTCTTCATCTTTTGCAAGGATTTTTTTATTCTTTCCAAATAGACATTCTGTGAAGTTTCAGTCATTCGAGAACTTTTGTTTCGCATAAATAACACCATGGAAAGTCTGCTGAAAACAGCATCATCCGGTTAGTTCCGGTCAAATCATGCAAGTTAGAGTCCAAAACAAGGCCAAAAGTGTTTGGAAAAGTAGATACGACGGAGACGTATCAACTCCCCCAAGCTTAAACCTTTGCTTGTCCTCAAGCAATTCAGTTGATAAACTGAAAGTGATAAACAAAAGCTTTTACAAACTCTGTTTGCTCTTGTTGTTGTAAATATGTAAAGCCAGCATTCAAGTTTCAGCAAAGATTATGACCAACCACATTTGCAATAACTTTTAGGTCTCATGTTTACTCATATCAATATCATAATCAACTAGCAAGCCATAATAATAAATCTCGGATGACAACACTTTCTCAAAACAATCATGATATGATATAACAAGATGGTATCTCGCTAGCCCTTTCTGAGACCGCAAAACATAAATGCAGAGCACCTTTAAAGATCAAGGACTGACTAGACATTATAATTCATGGTAAAAGAGATCCAATCATAGTCATACCCAATATAAATTAATAGTAATGGATGCAAATGACAGCTGCGCTCTCCAGCTAGTGCTTTTTAATAAGAGGGTGATGACTCAACATAAAAGTAAATAGATAGGCCCTTCGCAGAGGGAAGCAGGGATTTGTAGAGGTGCCAGAGCTCGGTTTTGAAATAGAGATAAATAATATTTTGAGCGGCATACTTTCATTGTCAACATAACAACTAAGAGATGGCGATATCTTCCATGCTACACACATTATAGGCGGTTCCCAAACAGAATGGTAAAGTTTATACTCCCCCTCCACCAACAAGCATCAATCCATGACTTGCTCGAAGCAACGAGTGTCTCCAACTAACAACAGTCCCAGGGGGAGTTTTGTTTGCAATTCTTTTGATTTAGTTTGCATAAAGCATGGGACTGGGCATCCCAGTGACCAGCCATTTTCTCGTGAGTGAGGAGCGAAGTCCACTCCTCTTGAGAATAACCCGCCTAACATGGAAGATAAAGGGCAGCCCTAGTTGATACATGAGCTATTCGAGCATACAAAACAGAATGTTCATTTGAAGGTTTAGAGTTTGGCACATACAAATTTACTTGGAACAGCAAGTAGATACCGCATATAGGAAGGTATAGTGGACTCATATGGAATAACTTTGGGGTTTAAGGGATTGGATGCACAAGCAGTATTCCTGCTTAGTACAAGTGAAGGCTAGCAAAAGACTGGGAAGCGACCAACTAGAGAGCGACAACAGTCATGAACATGCATTAAAATTAATAAACATTGAGTGCAAGCATGAGTAGGATATAATCCACCATGAACATAAATATCGTGCAGGATATGTTGATTTTGTTTCAACTACATGTGTGAACATGTGCCAAGTCAAGTCACTTAAATCATTCAAAGGAGGATACCACCCCATCATACCACATCACAACCATTTTAATAGCATGTTGGCACGCAAGGTAAACCATTATAACTCATAGCTAATCAAGCATGGCACGAGCAACTATGATCTCTAATTGTCATTGCAAGCATGTTTATTCATAATAAGCTGAATCAGGAACGATGAACTCATCGTATTTACAAAAACAAGAGAGGTCAAGTTCATACCAGCTTTCTCATCTCAGTCAGTCCATCATATATCATCATAATTGCCTTTCACTTGCACGACCGAACGAAGTGAACAATAATAAGAGTGCACGTGCATTGGACTAAGCTAGAATCTGCGAGCATTCAATAAACAGGAGAAGACAAGGAAATATGGGCTCTTGGTTAAATCAACAATAATGCATATAAGAGCCACTTCGACAATTTAATCATGGTCTTCTCCTATCGACCCCCAAAGAAAAGAAAAGAAAAGAAATAAAAACTATTTACACAGGAAAGCTCCCAACAAGCAAAAGAAGAACAGGAAATATTTTTGGGTTTTCTTTTAATTATTACTACTACCACAAGGAAAGTAAACTAACTAGAAGCTACACTATTTTTTGGTTTTTCTTAAGGTTTAACAAACACACAAGAAGAAAGTAAGAAGAAATAAAAAATTAAACTAGCATGGATATCACAGTGAAAGAGTATGAGCACCGACATCTAGCAATGAGTGTGTGTGAACATAAATGTAATGTCGGTGGGAAATACGTACTCCCCCAAGCTTAGGCTTTTGGCCTAAGTTGGTTCATTGCCAGGGATGGCCTGGCGGATATCCGTAGGTGTAGCTGGGGTCGTACTGAGATGCAGCGGTTATCGCCTCCTGAGCTGCAGCGTGGCGGCGAGCTGCGTCCGCCCTCCTCTCGTACTCATCTGCCTCCTCTCTAGTAATAACATATCTTCCTTTTACCTAATAATCAAAGAAGGCAGGAGCAGGGAGAGTAATACAGACAGCACGCCGTTTGTCAAAGATTAATTGATACTGGAGAGGTGATTCATTCCTCTCGACAAACTGGTGGTAGACCATTGTAGTCTAAATAAGTAGGAGGCAACTCAGTGTCATCCTCACTAACGTCCACATCAAGAAAATCAGCTAAGCGGGTTGCATAAATTCCACCAAAGAAATCTCCATTAAATCTATTATTATGCAGCCTACGTGCAACAACGGCTCCCAAATTATAAGATTGGTCTCCTAACACAACACTCCTAAGAATACTGAGGTCAGGCACACACATATGACATGCTTCATCCTTACCATTTATGCACCTACCTATGAAGAGAGCAAAATAATGTATAGCAGGAAAGTGAATGCTCCCTATGGTAGCTTGTGCTATATCTCTAGATTCCCCTACGGTTATACCGGCAAGAAAGTCTCTAAATTCAGATTCACGGGGATCACTAACACTACCCCATTTTGGAAGTTTGCAAGCAGAAGTAAAATCCTCTAAGTCCATGGTATAAGATTTTTCATAAAGATCAAACATGACAGTTGGAGAATTACGTGAAGATGAAAATTCAAACCTCCTCACAAATGAACTAGTGAGATGATGGTACTGGGGGCATTTGTCTGCCTCAAAGCTCACAAGATCAGCGTTATGCGAATATGCGTTAAATTCCTCTTTGATTCCCGCTCGATCCATAAAATTTTCTGAAGGCCACTCACAAGGCCGCACTGGAGCGTCTCTTGGTGGCTCGTCATCAGCATCATGCATTGCAAGCATGGGTCCTTGCTTCCTTGAAGAACCACCTTGGACCATTTTCCTAAGGATATTTCTTCCTCTGAAAAATTCTAAAATTTTTAGTAACTTCAAACAAAAGTGAACCAACCTTAGTAAGATTGATAGCGATTACTCCTACAAGTACCTAGAGCCTATATCATGCATTAGAACTACTTGGAACCATATAAATTTGACATGCAAGCTCAAGAACATGGTCACCTAGGCAGCACAAATTTGCAATGGATAAAGCACTAGAGCAAAAACTAATTGGACCAATGGAGGAGTCACATACCAAGGAACAATCTCCCCAAGCAGTTTTGTGAGAGGTGCTTTGAGCAAGGAGATCGAAAATCACAGCAAAATGAGCTAGAACTCGTGCTTGAGCTGGATATTGGTGTTTGTGGGAGGAAGAAGGAGTGTATGGGAGAGGAATAACTGGAGGAGGGCCACCGTGGGCCCATGAGGCAGGCGCATACAGGGGTAGGACGAGCCTCCACCTCGTGGCTGTGGTTGACCCCCTGCTGTGTTCACAGTTCAGAAATCCTCAAATATTCTAGAAAAAATCATATTTCATTTTCAGGGCATTTGGAGAACTTTTATTTTCGGGATATTTTTATATTACGGATAAATCAGAAAAATGCATGAAAAATACTATTTTTACTTTATTTCAACTAAATAATGAAAGTAGAAAGAGGGTACAGGAGGTTGTGCCTTCTAGTTTCATCCATCTCATGCTCATCAAAAGGAATCCACTAACAAGGTTGATCAAGTCTTGTTAACAAACTCATTCGAATAACATGGAACCGGAGAAATTTGAATAACAAGATAGTTACCTCAACGGGATATGCACATCCCCTATAATAAGAATATCATATTTCTTCTTGACAGTAGGAAGAGGAAATTCAAAACCTCCAAATATAATCGATGGAATTTTTCCAATAGAGTTGATACTATGAACTTGAGGTTGTTTCCTCGGAAAGTGTATCGTATGCTCATTACCATTAACATGAAAAGTGACATTGCCTTTGTTGCAGTCAATAACAGCCCCTGCAGTATTCAGAAAAGGTCTTCCAAGAATAATTGACATGCTATCATCCTCGGGAATATCAAGAATAACAAAGTCCGTTAAAATATTAATGTTTGCAACCACAACAGGCACATCCTCACAAATACCGACAGGTATAGCAGTTGATTTATCAGCCATTTGCAAAGATATTTCAGTAGGTGTCAACATATTCAAATCAAGTCTACAATATAAAGAGAGAGACATAACACTAACACCGGCTCCAAGATCACATAAAGCAATTTTAACATAATTTCTTTTAATGGAGCATGGTATAGTGGGTACTCTTGGATCTCCAGGTTTCTTTGGTATTCCACCCTTAAAAGTATAATTAGCAAGCATGGTGGAAATCTCAGCTTCCGATATCTTTCTTTTATTTGTAACAATATCTTTCATATACTTAGCATAAGGATTCATTTTGAGCATATCAGTTAATCGCATACGCAAAAAGTGTTGGGGAACGTAGTAATTTCAAAAAAAATCCTACGCACACGCAAGATCATGGTGATGCATAGCAACGAGAGAGGTGAGTGTTGTCCACGTACCCTCGTAGACCGAAAGAGGAAGCGTTAGCACAACGCGGTTGATGTAGTCGTACGTCTTCATGATCCGACCTATCAAGTACCGAACGAACAGCACCTCCGAGTTCAGCACACGTTCAGCCCGATGACGTCCCTCGAACTCCGATCCAGCAGAGTGTTGAGGGAGAGTTTTGTCAGCACGACGGTGTGGTGACGATGATGAGACGCAGGGCTTCGCCTAAGCACCGCTACAGTATTATCGAGGTGGACTATGGTGGAGGGGGCACCGCACACGGCTAAGAGATCCAAGGGATCAATTGTTGTTGTATCTATGGGGTGCCCCCCTGCCCTCGTATATAAAGGAGCAAGGGGGGAGGAAGCCGGCCAAGGAGGAGGGCGCGCCAAGGGGGGAGTCCAACTCCCACCGGGAGTAGGACTCCTCCTTTCCTTGTTGGAGTAGGAGAGAGGAAAGGGGAGGAGAGGGAGAAGGAAAAGGGGGTTGCACCCCTTGTCCAATTCGGACCAGAGGGGGGCGCAGGCCTCCTTCCGTTTTGTAACGCCCCAGATTCGATGCGCCAGGTGTCCGCCAGTTATTCGCCATCCTTGCCATGTCATTTGCTTGCGTGTTGCACTTTGCCATGTCATCATCTGCATTTCATATCATGTCGTCATGTGCATCGCATTTGCATACGTGTCCGTCTCTTGCATCCGTTCGGGTTCCCCCGGTCCTCTCCGTTGTCCGTTCGGAGTCCAGACACACTCGCACGCGCCCGCGGCACCTCCGAAATATTATTTTATAAGTGGCATAAAAATGTTCTCGGAATGGAATGCAACTTGGCGTGCGGTCTTATTATAGTGTAGACAGAGCGCCTGTCAAGTTTCGTCGCATTCGGAGTCCATTTGATAGCCCAACCGTTAAATGCATAGCGGCACCCTTGCCGGTTTATTCGTCGGACGTTTTCAGTCTCCGGAAACAGTTGCCGGGCTGCACCTCTCTTCTCTCCTCTCAGCCCAAGGCCTTCTAACCACAGCCCACTAACCCCTCCTAGGCCAGCTTAGTCCCCCCTCTGACTGGAGCCGCACGATCGCGATCGTACGGTTCGAATCGCTTCCAAACCCCCCAAAACCTAGCCCCTACCCTATATAAACTACCTCCATGCCATTTTTGGCATTCCCTAGTCTTCCCCTACCCCTAGACCCCCCTCTCCTCGGATCTGCCGCCACCAACCACAGCCAACCTCCCTCCTCCTCAAATTCCGGCGCAGGCCACCTCACCGCCGCCACTTGGCGCGCCCGGAGTGGTCACTGTCCGTCGCTTGCGCCGCCTGGGCTAACCGGAAGGCGCCACGCGTCCCAGCCAGCGCCTCCCGCCGCCAGCAGCCCACGAAGCCAGGCGAGGCCCGCCTCGGCCGAACGGGCCCGACCGCATCCCGGGCTCGAGCGCCCCGCGCCTCCCGCTCCCTCGCTCCCGATCTGGATCGAGGGGAGGAGCCCCTCGACCCCGACCCCGCCGACTCACCGGAGTCGCCGCCGGCGACCACCTCCGCCACAGGTCACGCCGCCCCGCGCCATCTCTCTTTTCCCTCGCCCTCTCTCTCATCCCGAGCTCCCTCTCTCTCTGTTTCTTCCCAGGGAACCCCGCAAGCTCCATGGCGCCGCCCCTAGCTCGACGAGCTCCGATGCCGCCGCCCCGATCCGGCAAGCTGCCGCCCGGATCCGTCGATCCCCGCCGTCCCCGTCCAGATCAGCGCCTCTCCGGCCTCCCTCGCCCGGCCTCGCCTCCGGCCTCCCCTCGCCCGGCCTCGCCTCGTCGGAGGGCCACGCCGCCGCGCCATGGCCTCCTGCTCGCGCAGGAGCGCGTGAGGCCAATCCCCAGCGCCCGTGGGCCCCGCGTACGGCCCAGTGGCCCAGCCGGCCCGATCCACCGCCCCGTCGTCCTGGGCTTGGCCCATGGTGAGCCCAACACCATCCCATCTCTTCCCCTGCCTATCCGTCGCCCTGGGTATATTATACTATATTGAGCTCGGTTATTTTTTTTCCCTGTGAATTGACCAAGTCCCCGAATAGTTGCATATTTTTAGCCATTTTCGTCGCATCATAACTCTCTCCATATTGCTCCGTTTTGTGCGTGTAGCATGTCAAATTGTTCGTCTAGATGAGTACATCATTTCACTCCATTGCATCATATTCATTTGAGCTCACCTTGTTGCCCGAAATGCTGTTGGAAGAGGGCTATGTGATGTTAGTTTCAGATTCTTATCAGAACATGCACTTTTGTCATTTTTGCCATGATTGATGTGTGCATCCTATGAACTTCAGTCCTACATGTGTTTTGTAATATGCCATGCCATATTTACAGGGGTGTATGCCATGTATTTTTGTGATCTCTGTGGTGACTAGCACAAGCATGCAAACTAGGCTTCATGATGTTGCTGATTTCAGCCCCTGTTTTGCTGATATTTTATGCCATGTTAACTTGATGCTACCGAGAGATCTATGCATATTTTGAGATACTTCAGTAAGGATGTTTTGAACATATGGTTATTATCTATCCATCCATGCCCTTGTTTGCAATTATTGAGTGCCATAGCTTGAGTCAATCGAGCTCTACTTTTGCTATAAAATGTTCCTGGCAGATTGTTTACATGTTATTCAATTTTGCCAAGGTTGTTGTAGTTGATCCTTGCATGCTATGTTGTTGTTCTTGCCATGTATAGCTTATATGCCATGTCTTCGTACTGTGAGTTGCCTTGCCATGCCATTTATTGCTTTGTGGTGAGTGGCTCAAGCTCACCAACATGCCTACTTATTGTTGTTCCTGCCATGTATGAATCTGTAATATAACTTGCCATGTTTACATGGGTGCCATCATATTTTCTGTGCCCTTTTGGCTTATGGTCAGTAAAGGACTTTTGTTCTATGCAATTAGTAGATTCATGCCATGCCTTTATTTGTCATGATAAGTCTAAGCATTGCAACCTGATGTTAATTTCTGCTAAGTCTGAAACTGTTATTATTCGCAATCTTGCCATGTGTTTTTGAGCATGTTCTAGTGATTTCTGGAGATAGCTCAGTGTTCATGTTTTGTCATGCTTTACCTGTACATCATGCCCATGCCTTTTGTTATCATGTTGAGATTCTGTAGCATGTTGTTTTGATGCTTGCAATATGCCTACTTGCTGTTTTGGACAGCTTGTCCTTTAAACTTGTTTCATGTGTATGTGTTGAACCGTTGCTCCGTTTTGAGTGTGCTCTATATGGAACTTGCTTGATTTTGCATGTAGCTTCATATTATTATGTTGCATCCTTGTTTTGACGTGTTTTCTTGATGTTTGTATGCATTTTGCATCAATGCCATGCTTATCTTGTTTTGCTCATATCTTCTAGGCCGTAGATCCGAATCTAATGAACTTCATATGTAACTTGACTAGAATTCCGTGTAGATCATCGTGGTGCATCTTAACTTGCTGTTTAACAACTTGAACATAAGGTTCATTCAGATCTGGACCAATTTCGAAATTTGCATATGAGGACTTACCGGAATTGTTCTATGTTGTTCCCGGCCTCATTTAAACTTGCTTTGATGTGTTGCTCTTGTTTGCATCATCTCTTGCCATGAGTAGCTTCATGTAGCTTTGTCATGCATCATGTTTGTTGTGCATCATGCCTTGTTCATGTGTGGTGTGTTTACCATGTTGTGTGCTTCTTCTCGATAGTTCCCGTTTCGTTGCGATCGTGAGGATTCGTTCGTCTACGCTCGGTTCGGCTTCATCCGTTCGTCTTCTTCATGGATTCGTTCTTCTTCCTTGCGGGATTTCAGGCAAGATGACCGCTACCCTGGATCTCACTACTATCATTGCTATGCTAGTTGCTTCGTTCTATCGCTATGCTGCGCTACCTATTACCTGTTTATCAAGCCATCCCAAATTGCCATGTCGCCTCTAACCTTTTGCACCCTTCCTAGCAAACCGTTGTTTGGCTATGTTACCGCTTTGCTCAGCCCTCTTATAGCGTTGTTAGTTGCAGGTGAAGATGAAGTTTGTTCCTTGTTGAACATGGAGATGTTGTTCCTTGTTGGAACACGTTTACTTGTTGGGATATCACAATATATCTTATATTATTAATGCATCTATATACTTGGTAAAGGGTGGAAGGCTCGGCCTTATGCCTGGTGTTTTGTTCCACTCTTGTCGCCCTAGTTTCCGTCATATCGGTATTATGTTCCCGGATTTTGCGTCCCTAACGCGTTCGGGTGATTTATGGGACCCCTTGACAGTTCGCTTTGAATAAGACTTTTCCAAAGAAGGCCCAACATTGGTTTTACCATTTGCCTGACCTATCACCTTTTTCCCTTAGGAGTCGCGCATCCCAAGGGTCATCTTTATTTTAGCCCCCCCGGGCCAATGCTTGTCTAAGTGTTGGTCCAAACTAGAGCCCTTTGCAGCGCCACCTCGGGGAAACTTGAGGGCTGGTTTTAGTTGTACGGACTGCTCATCCGGTCGTGGCCTGAGACGAGATACACGCGGCTACTATCGAGGTGTCGACGCGCGGGAGGTCTTGCTGGTCTTGTTTTATTCTGTCGAAATGTCTTGTAGCCGGATTCGAGACTGATCGGGTCTTCCGGGAGAAGGAATATCCTTTGTTGATCGCGAGAGCTTATCATGGGCTAAGTTGGGACACCCTGCAGGTATAAACTTTCGAGAGCCGTGCCCGCGGTTATGTGGCGATGGGAATTTGTTGATATCGGTTGTAGTAAACTTGAAGCAAACTCTTCTAAAATACACCAACCGTGTGTGTAACCGTGAGTGTCTCTTTTCGGGGTTGATCGAGAGGAGAACACGGTTTCTGGGTTATGTCTGATGTAAGTAGGAGTTCAGGATCACTTCTTGATCATTACTAGTTGGCGACCGTTCCTTTATTTCTCTTCTCGCTCTCATTTGCGTATGTTAGCCACCATATATGCTTAGTCGCTGCTGCAACCTCACCACTTTACCCCTTCCTTTCCCTTTGAGCTTTGCTAGTCTTGATACCCATGGTAATGGGATTGCTGAGTCCTCGTGGCTCACAGATTACTACAACACCAGTTGCAGGTACAGATTATGCGATGATCATGACGCGAGAGCGATGTTTGCTTGTTTGGAGTTCTTCTTCTGCTTCTTCTTCGATCAGGGGATAGGTTCCAGGTCGGCAGCCTGGGCTAGCAGGGTGGATGTCGTTTGAGCTTCTGTTTATGTTTCATCCGTAGTCGGATGTTGATCTTGTATATGATGTTGATGTATTCTTGTGGCATTTGTGCCTTATGTATGTATCCCCATCTATTATGTAATGTTGATGTAATGATATCCACCTTGCAAAAGCGTTTCAATATGCGGGTCTATCCTTGGTGGGACCTTCGAGTTCCTTTTGGATAGGGTCGCATATTGGGCGTGACACGTTTGGCCTCTCTCCTATATTCCCCTATGGCCCAATAAGGCCCATATACTCCCCGGCGAATTCCCGTAACTCTCCGGTACTTCGAAAAAAACCCGAATCACTCGGAACCTTTCCGATGTCCGAATATAGTCGTCCAATATATCGATCTTTACGTCTCGACCATCTCGAGACTCCGCGTCATGTCCCCGATCTCATCCGGGACTCCGAACTCCTTCCGTACATCAAAACTCATAAACTCATAATATAACCGTCATCGAACTTTAAGCGTGAACTATGTAGACATGACCGAGACACTTCTTCGGTCAATAACCAATAGCGGAACCTGGATGCTCATATTGGCTCCCACATATTCTACGAATATCTTTATCGGTCAGACCGCATAACAACATACGTTGTTCCCTTTGTCATCGGTATGTTACTTGCCCAAGATTCGATCGTCGGTATCTCAATACCTAGTTCAATCTCGTTACTGGCAAGTCTCTTTACTCGTTCTGTAATACATCATTCCGCAACTAACTCATTAGTTGCAATGCTTGCAAGGCTTATAGTGATGTGCATTACCAACTGGGCCAAGAGATACCTCTCCGACAATCGGAGTGACAAATCCTAATCTCAAAATACGCCAACCCAACAAGTACATTCGGAGACACCTGTAGAGCACCTTTATAATCACCTAGTTACATTGTGATGTTTGGTAGCACACAAAGTGTTCCTCCGGTAAACGGGAGTTGCATAATCTCATAGTCATAGGAACATGTATAAGTCATGAAGAAAGTAATAGCAACATACTAAATGATCAAGTGCTAAGCTAACGGAATGGGTCAAGTCAATCACATCATTCTCCTAATGATGTGATCCCGTTAATCAAATGATAACTCATGTCTATGGTTAGGAAACATAACCTCGATTAACGAGCTAGTCAAGTAGAGGCATACTAGTGACACTCTGTTTTCTATGTATTCACACATGTATTATGTTTCCGGTTAATACAATTCTAGCATGAATAATAAACATTTATCATGAAATAAGGAAATAAATAATAACTTTATTATTGCCTCTAGTGCATATTTCCTTCAGTCTCCCACTTGCACTAGAGTCAATAATCTAGATCACATCGCCATGTGATTTAACATCAATAGTTCACATCACCATGTGATTAACACCCATAGTTCACATCGTCACGTGACCAACACCCAAAGGGTTTACTAGAGTCAATAATCTAGTTCACATCACTATGTGATTAACACCCAAAGAGTACATAGGTGTGATCATGTTTTGCTTGTGAGAGAAGTTTAGTCAACGTGTCTGCTATATTCAGATCCGTATGTATTTTGCAAATTTCTATGTCAATGATGCTCTGCACGGAGCTACTCTAGCTAATTACTCCCACTTTCAATATGCATCCAGATTGAGGCTTTGAGTCATCTGGATCAGTGTCAAAATTTGCATTGACGTAACCCTTTACGACGAACCTTTTGTCACCTCCATAATCGAGAAATATATCCTTATTCCACTAAGGATAATTTTGACCGCTGTCCAGTGATCTACTCCTAGATCACTATTGTACTCCCTTGCTAAACATAGTGTAGGTTATACAATAGATCTGGCACACAGCATGGCATACTTTGTAGAACCTATGGCTGAGGCATAGGGAATGACTTTCATTCTCTTTCTATCTTCTGCCGTGGTCGGGCTTTGAGTCTTACTCAATTTCACACCTTGTAACACAGGCAAGAAACTCTTTCTTTGACTGTTCCATTTTGAACTACTTCAAAATCTTGTCAAGGTATGTACTCATTGAAAAAATTTATCAAGCGTCTTGATCTATCTCTATAGATCTTGATGCTCAATATGTAAGCAGCTTCACCGAGGTCTTTCTTTGAAAAAAAAACTCCTTTCAAACACTCCTTTATGCTTTGCATAATAATTCTGAATTATTTCCGATCAACAATATGCCATTCACATATACTTATCAGAAATGATGTAGTGCTCCCACTCACTTTCTTGTAAATACAGGCTTCTCCAAAAGTCAGTACAAATCCAAATGCTTTGATCACACTATCAAAGCATTCATTCCAACTCCGAGAGGCTTGCACCAGTCCATAAATGGTGTAGCGACCTGACCCGAATGGATCAAGTCTCTGTGCTTAAGTGTCATCCCTGGATCGGTATGCTGACACACATAGTACTCGAGGATTTATAACATAGGTAAATCACATGTATAAATAACGTAAATACTATTACCTCAATCCAAATAGCGGAAGTAACAAGGCTGTGGATTCCCATCAACACCAACGGCAAAGTTGAGTGTAGAAATCGTAACCCTAACATATCACTTACTGTCAGAAGATCCGCAACATGAGACGTTGCAGCCACAAAGGGTCAGTACATTGAATGTACTGGCAAATTCACACTATAGAGCAATGCTGAAATATGGCTATCACTACATGCATATTTGGCTGGTGGAAAAACTCTATGGTTACAATGTTTTTGCGAAAAGCCCATTTTTCCCTACTACAAAGGAATAAATTTATTTAACTATCATGGTGGTTGTTAAACATTGAGAATGGTTGACAGCATCCTCAATCCCAATTAAAAGTACTCATTAAACCCAAACAAATTATATTAAGTAACGTGATGAGATCAACATGATAATCCAAGAACTAGATACTCAAGATGTCCATAACCGGGGACACGGCTAATCATGATTAGTTTGTACACTCTGCAGAGGTTTGTGCACTTTTCCCACAAGACTCGATCTCCTCTGTTTGATTTCTCACACTACATGGTGTTTGAGAAACGGATGACCGAGACATAGTCTTTCAGAAGCGCTAGCACCTTACATGTGGGTAGATCGTACCAACCTACAACCCCTACATCAGCTAGTCTACCCATAAGAGTTCGCACAACTTAGTCAACTATGCTAGAGCCCATAGTAGCATGTGGCTGCAAACGGAAGTTTCTAGCATGAATAATCTCATGATCCCTTTGAGCCTGGGTGGCAGTCCAAAGAAATACAGGCAAGTCCTGATGGAAACCAGGTGCCTCAATCCACCCAGATGTGTGTTTAAGTTGCCACCTTAAATGAACCATTAATCAACAATCTCACATCTGTCATGGATACACTCACCCAATCCACGTCTACTAGCATAGCATGGCATAATAAGCAAACGTAGAAGTAACTCCCAAAGGTTTGAATATAAATCAGGTAATAGGTACTACCTCAAACTACTTCCCAAAACCCACAATTTAATTAGATCCTAATCATGCAATGTTTGAGGATAGATCTAATGCATAAAACTGGGTATGAAAAGGGATATGATCAAAGTGTGAACTTGCCTGCAATGTTGATGAAGATGAATCACACTCAAAACTCTTGATAGTTGTACTCGTCACACTCAGGTCAATCTATCGTAATCAAGCAATAGTAGCCACCCATAAGCAATCACTCAAAACATCGGACCGAATGAAGAAAACGATTCGGAAAACATCAAAACCAAGCAAATAACTCTTGCAACATAAAACAGTTTCTAACAGTACCAAAATTAGGTGGATTTGGCCTTATCAGAAAGTTTAGGTCAAGAGCTTCGCTTTGCAAAAAGAATCAACTCAAACGGAGTTACGGAACTCAAGTTATGATCAAACGAAGTTCAAATTCAAATCTGATCTAATTCAAATTTTAAACTTTCAAAACATGTTTGAGTTGGATTAATGGATAGAGGGGATCATAACGAAGAAGTGGGAGTTGGTTTCGTTGGATTTGGACTAACGAGTAAAAAGTTGTGGTTGTTTGAAAACTAGGGGCTAATCTGTAAATAATTATATTCATGGATAGGTTCCTGTCGTAAATAAACTGAAAAAAAGAAAATACTAAATAATGAACGTTCACTGCTGAACCCTAAACTATGAACGCGTTCACTCCAGAGGCTTAGGCCACGAACATTTGCTAAATATAGGATACCGGATCGGAGGAAAAAAAACTAACCTAGATCTAATCCAGGCCGTAGAAGGGGAAACGGACGGCCGGGGTAGCTCCGGGGCATACCGCGGCGGTGGAGGTAGACGTCGCCGGAGAAGACGGCGGCGGCGGTGTCAGCTTTGAGCGGGCGGCGACTCCGGTGGTCCTCCGGCGTGGCCGTGGGGTCGGGGAGAAGAGGCGCGACGCGATGGTGACGATGGTGGTGGCGGTAGCGGTCGGGGGCGACGGAGTGGAGCGGCGGCGGTGGTTGGATCTCGCCGGAGTGGCGGCTTCATGAGCGTGTGAGAGAGTCTGTGGGCTTGAAAAGGAGAGAGAGGGGTCGGGTGAGGGATTTATAGGGGCGACGGTGGCGTGGAGGAGGGGCCAAGGCGGCGGGGTGGCCGGGTCGGTCACTGGGCGGGCGGCGTGTTTGGCAAGCGGACTCGGCTGGAGCTCGGGACAGGAGGCCATGGCTGGGCTGGCTGGGCCTTGGCCTGGCTGGAGCTGGGCCGGCCCAGTCGGCGGGAGGATTCTTTTTTTTAAACAAATAAAGAATTAAAACAAAAGAGATAAATACAAAATATAATATAGGCATATTATATATCAAAAATTTCAGAAAAAGATTTCCTACAAGGTGAACATTATTCTAGCTTCAAATAAAGTACACACAAATTCAAATAAAATAAAGAGTGCTTCTACTCTAGAAAAATCCAATAAAAATCATTTTAAAAATACCAAAATTAATTCAAATTTATTTCTCTCCAATTTTCTGATGTAGGGAATCATGTTACCCTATTTTCCATATATTTTATTTTTGGAGAAAATAATTTGAATAAAACTCAAATAACTCCAAATTGAAAATAAATTCAAAAGAACTCTGAATTTAATTCCTTGAAACTCCCAACTCATATTTCATATGTTTTGAAGAAGTCATTTTATCTTCGCTCGTGAAAATCATTGAGTTGCATAAAGTTCCAGAATTGGAAATATTTTCCAAATGAAATTCAAATATTTTCAACACCCCTTGTCATTTAAATAAATGGAAGAAGTCATGTCATCTCCTCTCCAGGGTTTTGTGATGAAGAGAATTTGAACTCCCGAAGATCATAAAAGCAAAAATGAAAGCTTGGGAAAGTCCTTTTATTCCCTCTCATTTAACTTTCAAAAAGTTTCAAATTCACTCACTTTCAGTCAATCAATCAAACAATCAATCAAATCTATCTATTTATTATAACATTCCAAAATTTAGAATTTTGGGATGTTACAAATGGATCGCTAGAGCTTGCACACTTTGTTAGCACCTTTAGGATTGACAAAAAACTTTCTGGTTGCATCATATACAACTCTTCTTTAATAAATCCATTAAGGAATGTAGTTTTTGTTTATCCATTTGCCAGATTTCATAAAATGCAGCAATTGCCAACATGATTCGGACAGACTTAAGCATAGATACGAGTGAGAAACTCTCATCGTAGTCAACACCTTGAACTTGTCGAAAACCTTTTGTGACAAGTCTAACTTTGTAGATAGTAACACTAATACCAGCGTCCGTCTTCCTCTTGAAGATCCATTTAATTTCAATGGCTCACCGATTATTGGGCAAGTCAATCAAAGTCCATACTTTGTTCTCATACATGGATCCTATCTCAGATTTCATGGCCTTAAGCCATCTAGGCTCATCATCGCTTCCTCATAGTTCGTAGGTTCGCCATGGTCAAGTAACATGACCTCCGGAATAGGATTACCGTACCACTCTGGTGCGGATCTTACTCTGTTTGACCTACGAGGTTCAGTACCAACTTGATCTGAAGTTTCATGACCATCATCATTAACTTCCTCACTAATTGGTGTAGGTGTCGCAGAAACCAGTTTCTGCGATGAACTACTTTCCAATAAGGGAGTAGGTACAGTTACCTCATCAAGTTCTACTTTCCTCCAACTCACTTCTTTCGAGAGAAACTCCTTCTCTAGAAAGGATCCATCTTAGCAACGAATATCTTGCTTTCGGATCTGTGATAGAAGGTGTACCCAATAGTTTCCTTTGGGTATTCTATGAAGATGCACTTCTCTGATTTGGGTTTGAGCTTATCAGGTTGAAACTTTTTCACATAAGCATCGCAGTCCCAAACTTTAAGAAATGACGACTTTGGTTTCTTGCCAAACCACAGTTCATAAGGCGTCGTCTCAACGGATTTTGATGGTGCCCTATTTAAAGTGAATGCAGCTATCTCTAATGCATAACCCCAAAACGATAGTGGTAGATCGGTAAGAGACATCATAGATCACACCATATCTAATAAAGTACAGTTATGACGTTCGGACACACCATTGCACTGTGGTGTTCCAGGTGGCATGAGTAGTGAAAACTATTTCACATTGTTTTAACTGAAGGCCAAACTCATAACTCAAATATTTTACCTCTGCGATCATATCGTAGAAACTTTTATTTTCTTGTTACGATGATTCTCCACTTCACTATGAAATTCTTTGAACTTTTCAAATGTTTCAGACTTGTGTTTCATCAAGTAGATATACCCATATCTGCTCAAATCATCTGTGAAGGTCATAAAATAATGATACCTGCCGCGAGCCTCAACACTCATCGGATCGCATACATCAGTATGTATTATTTGCAATAAGCCAGTTGCTTGCTCCATTGTTCCGGAGAACAGAGTTTTAGTCATCTTGCCTATAAGGCATGGTTCACAAGCATCAAGTGATTCATAATCAAGTGATTCCAAAAGCCCATCTGCATGGATTTTCTTCATGCGCTTTACACCAATATGACCTAAACGGCAGTGCCACAAATAAGTTGCACTATCATTATTAACTTTACATCTTTTGGCTTCAATATTATGAATATGTGTATCACACGATCGAGATCCAACAAACCATTTTCATTGGGTGTATGACCATAGAAGGTTTTATTCATGTAAACAGAACAACAATTATTCTCTAACTTACATGAATAACCGTATTGCAATAAACATGATCAAATCAAATTCATGCTCAACGCAAACACCAAATAACACTTATTTAGGTTCAACACTAATCCCGAAAGTATAGGGAGTGTGTGATGATGATCATATCAATCTTGGAACTACTTCCAACACACATCGTCACCTCACCCTCAACTAGTTTCTATTCATTCTGCAACTCCCGTTTCGAGTTACTACTCTTAGCAACTGAACCAGTATCAAATACCAAGGGGTTGCTATAAACACTAGTAAAGTACACATCAATAACATGTATATCAAATATACCTATGTTCACTTTGCCATCCTTCTTATCCGCCAAATACTTGGGGTAGTTCCGCTTCCAGTGACCAGTCCCTTTGTAGTAGAATCACTTAGTCTTAGGCTTAGGTCCATAATTGGGCTTCTTCACTTGAGCAGCAACTTGCTTGATGTTCTTCTTGAAGTTCCCCTTCTTCCCTTTGCCCTTTTTCTTGAAACTAGTGATCTTTTCCACCATCAACACTTTGATGTTTTTCTTTGATTTCTACCTTCGCTGATTTTTGCATTGCGAAGAGCTTGGGAATTGTTTTCATCATCCCTTGCATATTATAGTTCATCACGAAGTTCTACTAACTTGGTGGTGGTGACTAGAAAATTCTGTCAATCGCTATCTTATCTGGAAGATTAACTCCCACTTGATTCAAGCAATTGTAGTACCCAGACAATCTGAGCACATGCTCACTGGTTGAGCTATTCTCCTCCATCTTGTAGGCAAAGTACTGTCAGAGGTCCCATACCTCTCGACACGGGCGTGAGTATGAAGTACCAATTTCAACTCTTGGAACATCTCATATGCTTCATGGCGTTTAAAACGTTCTTGAAGTCCCGGTTCTAAGCCATAAACCATGGTGCACTAAACTATCAAGTAGTCATCATACCGAGCTTTTGTCAAAAATGTTCATAACGTCTGTATCTGCTCCTGCAATAGTTCTGTCACCTATCGGTGCATCAAGGACATAATACTTCTGTGCAGCAATGAGGAAAATCCTCGGATCACAGACCAAGTCCGCATCATTGCTACTAACATCTTTCAACATAGTTTTTCTCTAGGAACATATCAAAATAAACAGGGAGCAAAACGCGAGCTATTGATCTACAACATAGATATGCTAATACTACCAGGACTAAGTTCATGATAAATTTAAGTTCAATTAATCATATTACTTACGAAGTCCCACTTAGAAAGACATCCCTCTAATCCTCTAAGTGATTACGTGATCCAAATCAACTAAACCATAACCGATCATCACGTGAAATGGAGTAGCTTTCAATGGTGAACATCACTATGTTGATCATATCTACTATATGATTCACGCTCACCTTTCGGTATCAGTGTTCCGAGGCCATATCTGCATATGCTAGGCTCGTCAAGTTTAACCTGAGTATTCTGCGTGTGCAAAACTGGCTTGCACCCGCTGTAGATGGACGTAGAGCTTATCAGACCCGATCATCACGTGGTGTCTGGGCACGACGAACTTTGGCAACGGTTCATACTCAGGGAGAACACTTTTTATCTTGAAATTTAGTGGGAGATCATCTTATAATGCTACCGTCAATCAAAGCAAGATAAGATTCATAAAAGATAAACATCATATGCAATCGATATGGCCATCATCATCTTGTGCTTGTGATCTCCATCTCCGAAGCACCTTCATGATCACCATCGTCACCGGCGCGACACCTTGATCTCCATCATAGCATTGTTGTCGTCTCGCCAATCTTATGCTTCTATGACTATCGCTGCCGCTTAGTGATAAAGTAAAGCATTACAGGGCGATTGCATGGCATACAATAAAGCGACAACCATATGGCTCCTGCCAATTGCCGATAACTCAGTTACAAAACATGATCATCTCATACAATAAAATATAGCATCAAGTCTTGACCATATCACATCACAACATGCCCTGCAAAAACAAGTTAGACGTCCTCTACTTTGTTGTTGCAAGTTTTACGTGGCTGCTACGGGCTTAGCAAGAACCGTTCTTACCTACGCATCAAGACCACAACGATAGTTTGTCAATTTAGTGCTATTTTAACCTTCGCAAGGACCGGGCGTAGGCACACTCGGTTCAACTAAAGTTGGAGAAACTGACACCCGCCAGCCACCTATGTGCAAAGCACGTCGGTAGAACCAGTCTCGCGTAAGCGTACGCATAATGTCAGTCCGGGCCGCTTCATCCAACAATACCGCCGAACCTAAGTATGACATGCTGCTAAGCAGTATGACTTATATCGCCCACAACTCACTTGTGTTCTACACGTGCATATGACATCTACGCATAAAACCTGGCTCGGATACCACTGTTGGGGAACGTATTAATTTCAAAAAAATTCCTACGCACACGCAAGATCATGGTGATGCATAGCAACGAGAGGGGAGAGTGTTGTCCATGTACCCTCGTAGATCGAAAGCGGAAGCGTTAGCACAACGCGGTTGATATAGTCGTACGTCTTCATGATCTGACCTATCAAGTACCAAACGTACGGCACCTCCGAGTTCAGCACACGTTCAGCCCGATGACGTCCCTCGAACTCCGATCCAGCCGAGTGTTGAGGGAGAGTTTCGTCAGCATGACGACGTGGTGACGATGATGATGTTCTACCGACGCAGAGCTTCGCCTAAGCACCGCTACAGTATTATCGAGGTGGACTATGGTGGAGGGGGGCACCGCACACGGCTAAGAGATCCAAGGGATCAATTGTTGTTGTGTCTATGGGGTGCCCCCCTGCCCCGTATATAAAGGAGCAAGGGGGGAGGCGGCTGGCCAAGGAGGAGGGCGCACCAAGGGGGGAGTCCTACTCCCACCGGGAGTAGGACTCCTCCTTTCCTTGTTGGAGTAGGAGAGAAGGAAAGAGGAGGAGAGGGAGAAGGAAAAGGGGGTTGCACCCCTTGTCCAATTCGGACCATAGGGGGGGGCGCAGGCCTCCTTCCTTTTGGCCTCTCTCCTCTATTCCCGTATGGCCCAATAAGGCCCATATACTCCCCGGCGAATTCCCGTAACTCTCCGGTACTCCGCAAAATACCCGAATCACTCGGAACCTTTCCGAACTCCGAATATAGTCGTCCAATATATTGATCTTTACGTCTCGACCATTTCGAGACTCCTCGTCATGTCCCCGATCTCATCCGTGACTCTGAACTCCTTCGGTACATCAAAACTCATAAACTCATAATATAACCGTCATCGAACTTTAAGCGTGCGGACCCTACGGGTTCGTGAACTGTGTAGACATGACCGAGACACTTCTCCGGTCAATAACCAATAGCGGAACCTGGATGCTTATATTGGCTCCCACATATTCTACGAAGATCTTTATCGATCAGACCGCATAACAACATACGTTGTTCCCTTTGTCATCGGTATGTTACTTGCCCGAGATTCGATCGTTGGTATCTCAATACCTAGTTCAATCTCGTTACCGGCAAGTCTCTTTACTCGTTCCGTAATACATCATTCCGCAACTAACTCATTAGTTGCAATGCTTGCAAGGCTTATAGTGATGTGCATTACCGAGTGGGCCCAGAGATACCTCTCCGACAATCGGAGTGACAAATCCTAATCTCAAAATACGCCAACCCAACAAGTACATTCGGAGACACCTGTAGAGCACCTTTATAATCACCTAGTTACATTGTGATGTTTGGTAGCACACAAAGTGTTCCTCCGGTAAACGGGAGTTGCATAATCTCATAGTCATAGGAACATGTATAAGTCATGAAGAAAGCAATAGCAACATACTAAATGATCAAGTGCTAAGCTAACGGAATGGGTCAAGTCAATCACATCATTCTCCTAATGATGTGATCCCGTTAATCAAATGACAACTCATGTCTATGGTTAGGAAACATAACCATCTTCGATTAACGAGCTAGTCAAGTAGAGGCATACTAGTGACACTCTGTTTGTCTATGTATTCACACATGTATTATGTTTCCGGTTAATACAATTCTAGCATGAATAATAAACATTTATCATGAAATAAGGAAATAAATAATAACTTTATTATTGCCTCTAGGGCATATTTCCTTCAAAAAGATAGTCTAATCATTTCAGGAAAGCGCTCAAAATCCTCATCATCCTTTTTCTTAGATGGTTTGGGAGGAAAAGGCATGGGTTTCTAAACCCATGGTTCTCTTTCTTTACCATGTTTCCTAGCAACAAAGTCTCTCTTATCATAAAGTTGATTCTTTGATTGTGGGTTATCAAGATCAACAGCACTACAAAATTATCATTACTAGGTTAAGCATCATCATGAACATCATCATTAACATTTTCACTAGGTTCATGTTCACTACCAGATTGTGTTTCAGCATCAGAAATAGAGATATCATTTGGATTCTCAGGTGGTTCAGCAATAGGTTCACTGGAAGCATGCAAAGTCCTATCATTTTTCTTTTTATTCCTTTTAGAAGGACTAGGTACATCAATATTATTTTTCTGAGAATCTTGCTCAATTCTCTTAGGGTGACCTTCAGGATACAAAGGTTCCTGAGTCATTCTACCAGTTCTAGTAGCCACTCTAACAGCATGATCATTTTTATTACTATTCATTTCATTGAGCAAATCATTTTGAGCCTTAAGTACTTGTTCTACTTGAGTGGTAACCATAGAAGCATGTTTGCTAATGAGTTTAAGTTCACCTCTAACATTAGCCATATAATCACCCAAGTGTTTAAGCATATCGGAATTGTATTTCAATTGTCTACCAAAATAAGCATTAAAATCTTCTTGCTTAACCATAAAGTTACCAAACCCATCTAAGCATTGGCTAGCAAACTTAGTAAGAGGGATTTCAGGTCTGTCATATCTATAGAGAGAATTTACCTTTACTACCTGTGTCGGGTTATCAAGACCATGAGGTTCTTCAATAGGTGATGGATTAAGATCATATGTTTCTTCAACATGCGGTAGATTAAGACCATGTATTTCTTCAATAGGAGGTAAATTCTTAACATCTTCAGTTTTAATGCCTTTTTCTTTCATAGATTCTTTGCCTCTTGCATATCTTCAGGACTGATAAATCAAACACCTCTCTTCTTCGGAGTTGGTTTAGGAATAGGCTCAGGAAGTGTCCAATTATTTTCATTTGTCAACATATTATTCAATAGAATTTCAGCTTCATCCGGTGTTCTTTCCCTGAAAACAGAACCAGCACAACTATCCAGGTAATCTCTGGAAGCATTGGTTAGTCCATTATAAAAGATATCAAGTATTTAATTTTTCTTGAGAGGATGATCAGGCAAAGCATTAAGTAACTTGAGAAGCCTCCCCCAAGCTTGTGGGAGATTCTCTTCTTCAATTTGCACAAAGTTGTATATTTCCCTTAAAGCAGCTTGTTTCTTATGAGCAGGGAAATATTTTGCAGAGAAGTAATAAATCATATCCTGGGGACTACGCACACAACCAGGATCAAGAGAATTAAACCATATCTTAGCATCACCCTTTAATGAGAACGGAAATATTTTAAGGATATAGAAGTAGCGAGATCTCTCATCATTAGTGAATAGGGTGGCTATATCATTTAATTTAGTAAGATGTGCCACAACAGTTGATTCATAACCATGAAAAGGATCAGATTCAACCAAAGTAATTATCTCAGGATCAACAGAGAATTCATAATCCATATCGGCAACACAGATAGGTGAAGTAGCAAAAGCAAGGTCAGGTTTCATTCTATCTTTAAGAGATTTCTTATTCCATTTAGCTAATAACCTCTTGAGTTCATATCTATCTTTACAAGCTAAAATAGCTAAAGAAGCTTCTTTATCAAAAACATAACCCTCAGGAATAACAGGCAAGTCTTCATCATCGCATTCATCGATACAATCAGTTTCAATAATTTCTTTCTCTCTAGCCCTAGCAATTTGTTCATCAAGAAATTCACTAAGGGGAACAGTAGTATCAAGCATAGAAGTAGTTTCATCATAGGTATCATGCATAGCAGAAGTGGCATCATCAATAACATGCGACATATCAGAACGAATAGCAGAAGCAGGTTTAGGTGTCGCAAACTTACTCAAAACAGAAGGTGAATCTAGTGCAGAGCTAGATGGAAGTTCCTTACCTCCCCTCGTAGTTGAGGGATAAATTGTTGTCTTAGCGTCTTTCAAGTTCTTCATAGTGACCAGCAGATATAAATCCCAAGTGACTCAAAGAATAGAGCTATGCTCCCCGGCAACGGCGCCAGAAAATAGTCTTGATAACCCACAAGTATACGGGATCACAACAGATTTCGAGGGTAGAGTATTCAACCCAAATTTATTGATTCGACACAAGGGGAGCCAAAGAATATTCTCAAGTATTAGCAACTGACTTGTCAATTCAGCCACACCTGGATAACTTAATATCTGCAGTAAAGTATTTAGTAGCAAAGTAATATGATAGTAGTGATAACGGTAACCAAAGTAACGGTAGCAAAAGTAATATTTTTGGTATTTTGTAGTGATTGTAACAGCAGCAACGGAAAAGTAAATAAGCAAAGAACAATATATGAAAAGCTCGTAGGCATTGGATCGGTGACGGAGAATTATGCCGGATGCGGTTCATCATGTAACAATCATATCATAGGGTGACACAGAACTAGCTCCAATTCATCAATGTAATGTAGGCATGTATTCCGAATATAGTCATACGTGCTTATGGAAAAGAACTTGCATGACATATTTTGTCCTACCCTCCCGTGGCAGCGGGGTCCTAATGGAAACTAAGGGATATTAAGGCCTCCTTTTAATAGAGTACTGGAACAAAGCATTAGCACATAGCGAATACATGAACTCCTCAAACTATGGTCATCACCGGGAGTGGTCCCGATTATTGTCACTTCGGGGTTGCCGGATCATAACACATAGTAGGTGACTATAGACTTGCAAGATAGGATCAAGAACTCACATATATTCATGAAAACATAATAGGTTCAGATCTGAAATCATGGCACTCAGGCCCTAGTGACAAGCATTAAGCATAGCAAAGTCATAGCAACATCAATCTCAGAACATAGTGGATACTAGGGATCAAACCTTAACAAAACTAACTCGACTACATGATAGATTTCATCCAACCCATCACCGTCGAACAAGCCTACAATGGAATTACTCACGCACAGCGGTGAGCATCATGAAATTGGTGATGGAGGATGGTTGATGATGACGACGGCGACGAATCCCCCTCTCCGGAGCCCCGAACGCACTCCAGATCAGCCCTCCCGAGAGGTTTTAGGGCTTGGCGGCAGCTCCGTATCGTAAAACGCGATGATTTCTTCTCCTTGATTTTTTCTCCCCGAAAGCAAATATATAGAGTTGGAGTTGGCGTCGGAGGAGCTTCAGGGTGCCCACGAGGTAGGGGGCGCGCCCCCCACCCTCGTGGACAGGGTGTGGGCCCCTTGGTCTTCATATTTTGCAAGGATTTTTTATTATTTCCAAATATACGTTCCGTGAAGTTTCACGTCATTCCGAGAACTTTTGTTTCTGCACATAAATAACACCATGGAAAGTCTGCTGAAAACAGCGTCAGTTTGGGTTAGTTCCATTCAAATCATGCAAGTTAGAGTCCAAAACAAGGGCAAAAGTTTTTGGAAAAGTAGATACGACGGAGACATATCAGGCCTCCCCCTGGATGGGGAGAGGTTCTCCCTCTAATCCTTGGCCTTCATGGCAATGATGGCCCCTCCTGGATCCTCCTCCACGGCCTCCAGTGATGATGGCCCCCTCCGGCAGGGTGCCAGAGAGGGCCTAGATTGATTTCTCGTGGCTACAGAGGCTTGCGGTGGCGGAACTTCCAATCTAGGTTAATTTCTGGAGGTTTGGGTATTTATAGGAGAGGTTGGCGTCGAGAACAAGTCAGGGGGCCCCACGGGTAGTCCACAAGGCACAGGCCTGGGCGCGACCCCACCCTCGTGGGGCCCATGGGACTCCCCTCCGGTAGATTTTTGTTCCAATATTTTTTATATTTTCCAGAAAAATTCTCCGTTGATTTTCAGCGCTTTTTGAGAACTTTATTTCTGCACAAAAACAACACCACGGTAGTTCTGCTGAAAACAGCGGCAGTCCGGGTTAGTTCTAATCAAATCATACCAAAATCATATAAAACAATAGTAAACATGGCATGAATACTTCATAAATTATCGATAAGTTGGAGACATATCAGCATCCCCAGCTTAATTCCTGCTCGTCCTCGAGTAGGTAAATGATAAAAGAAATAATTTATGAAGTGTGAATGCTAGAAACTGCACAAGTTTGATCAATGATAATTTCAATCACCTTTTCTAGCATCATTATATATCATAAAAGTAGCTCATCTCATAAAACTTTTCATGATCAAGTAACAAGCTATTCACACATGTTAAAGTATAGATCATAAACTTTCTTGAAACTAACAAACTATATTCTCAGTCATCAAACAATTGCAACTCATCTTATTTTCAGGAAGGGTCTATGTCAGGGATTTGATTTAGCAAACTCCACATACTCAACTATCATTTAATCTTTCACAATTGCTAACACTCATGTGATATTTATGGGTTCAAAGTTTTAATCGGACACAGAGAAAGATAGGGGCTTATAGTTTCGCCTCCCAACCTTTTACCTCAAGGGTAATGTCAATAATAATAATTCATGAAAACCTACATCCAAGTGGATATATATATATATATATATATATATATATATATCCGGATCGCTCCAACACAAAGTGCTTGCCAAAGGAAAAAGTGTTTTATTGCATGCAGAGGTTGTCATGTGCTTTTATGGTTTGATGCACAATCTTAATGCAAAAGAACGCCACTTTATATTGCCTCTTGTGATAAAGACCTTTATTATGCAGTCTGTCGCTTTTATTTCTTCCCTATCACAAGTTCGTATAAAAGCTTATTTTCTTCGCACTAATAGATCATACATATTTAGAGAGCAATTTTTATTGCATGCACCGATGACAACTTACTTGAAGGATCTTACTCAATCCATAGGTAGGTATGGTGGACTCTCATGGCAAAACTGGTTTAAGGGATGTTTGGAAGCACAAGTAGTATTTCTACTTGGTGCACAGAATTTGGCTAGCATGAGGGGGAAAGGCAAGCTCAGCATGTTGGATGATCCATGACAACATAATTTATCTCGGATATAAGAAAACATAACCCATTACGTTGTCTTCCTTGTCCAACATCAACCTTTTAGCATGTCATATTTTAATGAGTGCTCACAGTTACAAAATTTGTCCAAGATAGTATACTTATATGTGAAATCTCTCTTCCTTCAATATTCTTTCATGAATTGTTCAAGTGACCAATTCTGCGTTTGCTAACTTTCAATAAGTTTACTACCTATACTTATTATGGGTGAAGTCATTACTCCCCATGGTATAAGCATATGAAACATATATAAATTCAGATTTATGATATTCAATTCATTCAACCATTTACTCATAGGATATATGTGAAGCACATGAGTAAATAACAAACTACTCCAAAAAGATATAAGTGAAGAACACTGAGTAGTCAAATAATTAAATAGCCATGGGGGGATTCTTTTTCACTCAAGATTTCAGATCCAATGATTTTATTCAAACAGAAAGTAGAATTGAAAATACGCTCCAGGAAAAACACATATCATGTGACGAATAAAAATATAGCTCCGAGTAAGGTATACTCATAGTTTTGAAGACGAAAGAGGGGATGCCTTCCGGGGCATCCCCAAGCTCAAGAGCTTGAGTCTTCCTTGAATATTACCTTGGGGTGCCTTGGGCATCCCCAAGGTTAGGGTCTTTCCACTCCTTATTCTCCTCATATCAATATCTCACCCAAAGCTTGAAAACTTCAATCACATAAAACTTAACGGAACTTCGTGAGATAGGTTAGTATGATAAAGAGTAAACCATTCACTTTGGTACTGTCAAAGACAAGTTTCATAATTGTTCTGATACAATGCCTACTGTACCATATCATTTCTACAATTTGTATTGAGAAATATATTTCATAGAAACTAGAAAACAAGCAAACTATGCAATGAAAACAGAATCTGTCAGAAACAGAACAGTCTGTAATGATCTGGACAGCAACCATAATTCTGCTACTCCAAAAATTATGAAATAAATTGTTGGACGTGAGGAATTTGTCTATTAATCTTCTTCAAAAAGAATCAACTCAAAAGCACTCTTCTGTAAAAAAAATGGCAGCTAATCTCGTGAGCGCAAAGTTTCTATTTTTTACAGCAAGATCACATTAACTTTCACCCAAGTCTTCCCAAAGGTCTTACTTGGCACTTTATTGAAACAAAAGCTATAAAAAATGATTACTACAGTATCTTAATAATGTGAACACACAAAAATAGTAAGGGTAAATATTGGATTGTCTCCCAACAAGCGTTTTTTAATGCCTTTTAGCTAGGCATGATGATTTCAATGATGCTCACGTAAAGGAAAAGAAATGAAACATAAAGAGAGAATCATGAAGAATATGACAAGCACATTTAAATATAACCCACTTCCTATGCCTAGGGATTTTTTGAGCACATAATTTATAGGAACAAGAATCAACTAGCATAGGAAGGCAAAACAAGTATAACTTCAAAACTTTAAGCACATAGAGAGGAAACTTGATATTATTGCAACTCCTACTAGCATATATTCCTCCCTAATAATAATTTCCAGTAGCATCATGAATTAATTCAACAATATAACCATCACATAAAGCATTCTTTTCATGATCTACAAGCATAGAGAATTTTCTACTCTCCACATAAGCAAAATTCTTCTCATTCGGAATAGTGGGATCACTAATTCCTAAAGTTGACACTTTTCCAAACCCGCTTTAGATGATAGTATTATTCATACTCCAAAATATATAAGTTAAGTTCATGGAGCATTCTACAATTAATATATACTAACCAATATCCAAGCTCAAAATATGTAAGCGAAGCACATGAAGCATTCTATAAAACCATACTCAAAAGATTTAAGTGAAGCACAAAGAGCAATTCTATAAAATCATACTTAAAAGATATAAGTGAAGCACATGAAGTATTCTATAAATCAATGAAGGGCTATCTCATACTAGCATGGTTCTTAAAGGAAAAACAAAAACACAAAGGACAGAAATCATGTGAACAAAACAAAAAACCGAGGTATACCGATATTTGTTGAAGAAGAAAGATGGGATGCCAACCGGGGCATCCCCAAGCTTAGATGCTTGAGTATCCTTTGAAATATTTACTTGGGGTGCCTTTGGCATCCCCAAGCTTGAACTCTTGCCTCCCTTTATTCTTCTCATACTGATAACTCCTCGATCTTCGAACACTTCATCCACACAAAACTTTAACAAAAACTTTGTGAGATCAGTTAGTGTAATAAAGCAAACAACCACTTTAAGGTACTGTAATGAACTCATTATTCATTTATATTGGTTTTAAACCTACTGTATTCCAACTTCTCTATGTTTCATACCCCCCGATACTAGCCATAGATTCAGCAAAATAAGCAAACAACATGCAAAAAACAGAATCTGTCAAAAACAGGACAGTCTGTAGTAATCTAGAAGTTTAGTAAACTTTTGTAACTCCAACAATTATGAGATAAATTTTAAAATTTGAAACATTTTTACAGAAGTAATGTGAAAAAAATTTCAGACACATTTGACCTTCCAGTGAAAACTGTAAAATCACGCGCTACAGCCAAATTTTCTGTTTTTGTTCTGCACATAGTAAACAAACAATCTAATCATCCTAAAACCAAAGCTTGGCACATTATTTTTATAATACAATGGATAAACACAAGGGGATAATTATTTACAGAGGAACTTCCATGAAAAATACTACATTGTTTCCGTGAGCATGAACACAAGTGCTCAAGGTCGACCCTCACTTCTTCAATGCATAACTTTCCAATCACTTCTCTTTTGAAAAACTTTTTAGGCATGAGAGGCAAGTAAATTTTTTTGTATTTTCATTCTTTACAAAAAAATTGTATGTTTCACCCACAACTAAACAGAACCAAAAAGGAAAAACAAATTATACTTAGTGAAGAAAGCAAACAAGCACACACGAGAATATCAACCCCATGCTATTGCTCCCCAGCGACGGCGCCAGAAAAGAGCTTGATAATCCCCAAGTGTAGGGAATCATCGTAGCAATTCCCAAATGTGAAAGTGATAAGTATGGAGTGTCGAACCCACAAGGATCTAAAGGTAAGATCAACGTTCTCTCAAGTCCTATCTGCCACTGATACAACTCTAGGTACACCGTACGTTTGCTTCCAACTAGAAACGAGAAATAAAACTACCTTGTGGGTATGAAGAGGATAACTTTGCATGATATCGAAGAGATAAAACATAAAAGTAGGTGTTGTTATCATAAAGCTAGAATATATTACTAAATATTATAAATAGCGAGTGTGGAATAATGATGGATCGGTGTGCGGAATTGTCCTAGGCAAATGTTAACAAGACCGGTAATCACTATTGCAATTTCATATGAGGGAGAGGCATAAGCTAACATACTTTCTCGTCTTGGATCATATGCACTTATGATTAGAACTCTAGCAAGCATCCGCAACTACTGAAGATCATTAAGGTAAACCCAACCATAGCATTAAAGTAGCAAGTTCCCTTATCCCATACGCAGTGACCCACTTATCCATGTTTATGCTTCTGTCACTCAAGCAACACAGACAATAAGTAAACCATGGACATATTGCAACACCCTACAGTGGGAATCCATCATGCTTGCGTGACACGGAGGGCACAATAGGACAACAACAAAATAAAACATACAACTCATACCAATCTAGATCATCAATCAACCCAAAGACAAAGATATCTAGTCAAAACATCATAGGATGGCAACACATCATTGGATCATAGTATGTGGCATAAAGTGTTGGGGAACGTAGTAATTTCAAAAAAATTCCTACGCACACGCAAGATCATGGTGATGGCATAGCAACGAGAGGGGAGAGTGTATGTCCACGTACCCTCGTAGACCGTAAGCGGAAGCGTTATGACAATGCGGTTGATGTAGTCGTACGTCTTCATAATCCGACCGATCCAAGTACCGAACGACGGCACCTCCGAAGTTCAAAGACACGCTCAGCTCGATGACGATCCCGGACTCCGATCCAGAAAGCGTCGGGATGAGTTCCACAAGACGACGGCGTGGTGACGATGATGATGCTCCATCGACGCAGGGCTTCGCCTAAGCTCCGCGACGATATGACTCTATCGGCGCAGGCTTCGCTTAAGCTCCGCGACGATATGACCAAGTGGAATATGGTGGAGGGGGCACCGACACGCTAAGGAACGATCCGTAGATCAACTTGTGTGTCATGGGGTGCCCCTGCCCCTCAGATATAAAGGAGCAAGGGGGTGCGGCCGGCCCTAGGGGAGGCGCTGCGGAGGAGTCCTACTCCCACCGGAGAGGACTCCCCCCTTCCTAGTTGGATTAGGACTTGGGGAGGGGAAGAGGAAGGGGGCGCCCCTTTCCTTGTCCTATTCGCACTAGGGGGGGGGGCGGCCTGCCTGGCCGGCCCTCCTCTTCTCCCTTATGGCCCATCAAGGCCCATTGACCCCGGGAGGGTTCCGTAACCCCGGTGTTCGGTAAAATCGATTTCATCCGAACCTTTCCAAGTCCAAACATAGGCTTCCAATATATCGATCTTTATGTCTCGACCATTTCGAGACTCCTCGTCATGTCCGTGATCACATCCGGACTCAACAAACTTCGTACATCAAAACTTATAAACTCATAATAAACTGTCATCGTAACGTTAAGCGTGCGGACCCTACGGGTTCGAGAACTATGTAGACATGACCTAGAACTATTCTCGGTCAATAACCAATAGCGGAACCTGGATGTTCATATTGGTTCCTACATATTCTACAAAGATCCTTATCGGTCAAACCGCATAACAACATACGTTGTTCCCTTTGTCATTGGTATGTTACTTGCCCGAGATTCGATCGTCGGTATCCAATACCTAGTTCAATCTCGCTACGCAAGTCTCTTTACTCGCTCGTAATACATCATTTCATAACTAACTCATTAGTTACAATGCATGCAAGGCTTAGGTGATGAGTATTACCGAGAAGGCCCAGAGATACCTCTCCGACAATCGGAGTGACAAAACATAATCTCGAATTATGCCAACTCAACATATACTTTTGGAGACACCTGTAGAGTACCTTTATAATCACCCAGTTACGTTGTGACGTTTGGTAGCACACAAAGTGTTCCTCCGGTAAACGGGAGTTGCATAATCTCATAGTTGCAGGAACTTTGTATAAGTCATGAAGAAAGCATAAGCAACATACTTTAAACGATCAAGTGCTAAGCTAACGGAATGGGTCAAGTCAATCACATCATTCTCCTAATGATGTGATCCCGTTAATCAAATGACAACTCATGTCTATGGTTAGGAAACATAACCATCTTCGATCAACGAGCTAGTCAAGTAGAGGCATACTAGTGACATTCTGTTTGTCTATGTATTCACACATGTATTATGTTTCCGGTTAATACAATTCTAGCATGAATAATAAACATTTATCATGATATAAGAAAATAAATAATAACTTTATTATTGCCTCTAGGGCATATTTCCTTCATAAAGCACCATGTTGAAGTAGGGATTACAGCGGGTTGCGGGAGAGTGGACCGCGTAAAAGAGATTAAGACTGTGAGGACGATGGTGATGTTGATGAAGACGATCACCGCGGCGATGATTCCCCTGCTGATGGCACTCCGGCGCCACAGAGAGAGAGGATGAGAGGTTCTCCCCCTTGTGCTTCCTCCTCCATGGCCTCCCCCTGGATGGGGAGAGGTTCTCCCTCTAATCCTTGGCCTTCATGGCGACGATGGCCCCTCCGGGGTCCTCCTCCATGGCCTCCGGTGATGATGGCCCCCTCCGACAGGGTGCCAGAGAGGGCCTAGATAGATTTCTCGTGGCTACAGAGGCTTGCGGCGGCGGAACTTCCGATCTAGGTTAATTTCTGGAAGTTTGGGTATTTATAGGAGAGGTTGGCGTCGAGAACAAGTTAGGGTGCCCCATGGGTAGTCCACGAGGCACAGGCCTGGGCGCGCCCCCCACCCTCGTGGGGCCCACAGGTGTAGCGACCCGACCTCAGATGGTCAAGTCTCGTGTTCATGTCATCCTCGGATCGGTAATCTTGACACACACAAGACTCAAGGATTTATAACAGAGTAGCAATCACACACTTATTAGATCGAATGTCTCAAAAGAGAACTTATTACAATAATATGGCTTAAGGCCATCTAATGCGATAACAATGAAGGCTTGGAAGATAAAGTGAGTCCATCAACTCCAACGGCATAATCGAGCTGCACGGCAACGACCTACAATCCTTACTCCTCGTTCGAAAAGTCTGCAACATAATACGTTGCAGCCCGAGAACGGTCAGACATGGAATATCTTGGCAATGTAACACAAGAGAGCAATAACAGAATAAGGCTACCACTACATGCATATATGGCTAGTGGAAAGCTCTATGTTTACAGCTTTTAAAAGCCAATTTTTCCCTACATCAAAGGAATAAATTTTACTTTAACTATCATGGTGGTTGAAACATCATTGAGAAGGTATAACCCCAACTCAATCCCAATTAAAGTGATTAACAACCCAGCAATATTAATTTAGAGTGATGAGATACATGTGAATACTCAAGTACTAGATACTCGAATTGTCCATAACCGGGACACGGCTAACCATGATTAGTTTGTACACTCTGCAGAGGTTTATGACTTTTCCCCACAAGACTCGATCGCCTCCGCTGATTTCTCGACCGCATGGTGTTTGAGAGACGGATGACCGAGACACGATCTTCGTAAACATTAACTCTCTACTCCGGATAGATCATACCAAACCTATAAAACCCACTACCCGCTGATCTACCTCTTCAAGAGCTTCACGTAACTTACTCAACTATGCTAGAGCCCATAATAGCTTGTGGCTGCACACGGAAGTTTCTAGCATGAATAATCTCTCAGCCCTTTGAGCCTGGTGGCGGTCCATAGGAAGATCACACGGGTACCCCGGATTTCCAAAATAAAACACACAACACTGGGTTCCCCAGGTGCCTCAATCCACCCAGATGTGTATTTAAGTTGCCACCTTAAAGTAAACCATTAATTAACAATCTCACATCTGTCGTGAATATCTCTCAAACCCAAACCACGTCTATGAGCATAGCATGGCAATATAAGCATAACGTAGAAGTAACTCCCAAGGGTTTGATAGTAACAGGGCAATAGGTTCCTACCTCATCATCTACTTCCCAAACCACAAATTAATGACATCCTAATCATGCAATGTTTGAGGATTGAGCTAATGCATAAAAACTGGGTATGAAAAGATATGATCAAGTGTTACTTGCCTTGCTGACGATCCATGAATCCTAGAGACTCGTAGTAACACGCTTCGCACTCCGAGAATTCTATCGCAAGCAAACAATACATACATAAGTAACAAACAAAGATGCACAAACGAAACTTCAACTGAAAGAGGTTGACCGGAGAGTTCAACTTAAGAACTCTGGTTAGCAAAAAGAATCAAACCAAACGGAACAACGAAACTCAAACGGCGAGACAAACAAGGTCCGTTTACTAATCTGAACTAGAGTCAAATTTTACAAAGACAAAAACTGGTTTAAGTTGATTATTCGGAAAGAGGGTTTCGAGATGAAACTCCAGGCGCTTGAATCGCCTGATTCCGATAAACGAGCGAAAAGTTAAACAGGTTTGAAAATCGGATCAGAAATCACGATCAGAATAATCGCGGAATAAATCTGATAAAAGAAAAGCGACGAACTGCTAAACGAACGAATGTTCGTTAACAGAAACTAAATAGTGAACGCGTTCGTTAAAACGAACGGACGAACGGACGCTCGCTAAGTAAATAAACCGATTAAATAAACCGATCTATATATAAAAATGATCTAGGGTTTTATATTAAAAAAACCGAAGGGTTTTCTAAAAAACCGCGGCGGGTCGGGTACCTCCGGCAGGCGCGTCGTGCGGGCGGGCGGTTCGCTGGTTCGGGGTGGGCGGCGAGGGCGGGCGGGCGGCGGCTCGGCGAGAGGGCGACGGCGACGCGCTGGAGGCGGCGACGGCGACCAAGGCGGCGGCGGCGGCGGCTCGGCTCGGCTCGGCTCGGGCTTCCGGTCCGCGGCGAGGGCGATGGTGGCGGTGGTGGCTAAGGGGAGGCGGCATATATAGGAGGCGGGCGGGCGGCTTGGGAAGGGCGCCGGGGTGGAGTCCGCTCGGACTCGCCCTCGGCGTCCGTGCCAAGCACTGGCGGCAAGACGGGAAGGCGGCGGCGGCAGGGGCGGGCCTGGCTCGGTGGCCTTTGGCCCAGTCGGGCACGGGTCCATTTTTTTTTTAACATTCCGCCGAAACTTAATAAAATCCTAGAAAAACCAATAAAACTTTAAAAATTCCAAAACAAGTTTTCTCCGTCTAAATAAAATATTTAGAACTAGATGAACTTTTCTTGGCCCCTAAAATGCAAATTTTTAAACATATGCAAATTTTTCTAGGGCAAATAAAATTCCAGATAAGTATAATAAAATCCCAAAAATGATTTTAACATTTTTCCTCCGGTATTTCAATTAGTTTTGGAGAAGTCATATTATCTCCTCTCGTTTTATTTTAAACTTGAAATATTTTTCCGGAGAGAAATAATAAAATCCAATATCCTCGTCTTTCATTATTTGATAAAATTCAAATATGAAAATAGAAAAATCCCCAACTCTCTCCGAGGGTCCTTGAGTTGCTTAGGATTTCGAGGATAGCAAATGAATATGCAATAAAATATGATATGCAAGGATGACCTATGTATAACATGCCAAATTGAAAATTTGGGATGTTACAACAGGACTCCCCTCTAGTAGATTTTTGTTCCAGTATTTTTTGTATTTTCCAGAAAAATTCTCCGTTGATGTTCAGCGCATTCTGAGAACTTTTATTTCTACACAAAAACAACACCACGGTAGTTCTGCTGAAAACAGCGTCGGTCTGGTTTAGTTCTAATCAAATCATACCAAAATCATATAAAACAATAGTAAATATGGCATGAATACTTCATAAATTATCGATGCATTGGAGACGTATCACATAGTGCCAAGTGCCAGTTGCTGTTTTTCCATGTTTTTTACATCGCAGGAAATCAATATCAAACGGAGTCCAAATGCCACGAAACTCCATGATTATTCTTTATGGGCCAAAAGGAAGCAAATGGGCCCTGGTTGCACTGGGAAGTCCCAGGAGGAGGACAACCCCTGTGTCGCGCTAAGAGGCCCCTGCACGCTACCGGTGGGTTGTGCCCACCTCGGGTGCCCCCGGACCGCCTCTTTGCTCTATAAATACCCTAGAAATACTAGAACCCTAGGGTAGTCGACGAAATATTTATCCAGGCGCCGCAGAGTCCAGAACCACCAGATCCAATCTAGACACCATCACAGAGGGGTTCACCACTTCCATTGGTGCCGCTCCGATGATGCATGAGTAGTTCCTTGTAGACCTTCGGGTCCGTAGTTAGTAGCTAGATGGCTCTCTCTCTCTCTCTCTCTCTCTCTCTCTCTCTCTCTCTCTCTCTCTCTCTCTCGCTGAATTCTCAATACAATGGTCTCTTGGAGATCCATATGATGTAACTCTTTTGCGGTGTGTTTGTTGGGATCTGATGAACTTCGATTTTATGATCAGTTATATCTTTTTATATACATGAAAGTTATTTGAGTTTCTTTGATCTCTTATATGCATGATCTCCTATAGCCTCATATTTCTTCTCCGATATTTGGGTTTTGTTTGGCCAACTTGATCTATTTATCTTGCAATGGGAAGAGGTGCCCGGTAGTGGGTTCAATCTTACGGTGCTCGATCCCAGTGACAGAAAGGGGAACGACACATATGTATCGTTGCTACTAAGGATAAAAAGATGAGATCTATATCTACGCCATATAGATAAACGGATCTTGTCTACATCATGTCATCGTTCTTATTGCATTACTCCGTTTTTCCATGAACTTAATACACTAGATGCATGTTGGATAGCGGTCGATGTGTGGAGTAATAGTAGTAGATGCAGGCAGGAGTCGGTCTACTAATCTTGGACGTGATGCCTATGTAATGATCATTGCATGGGTATCATCATAATTATTTGAAGTTCTATCAATTGCCCAACAGTAATTTGTTTACCCACCGTTTGCTATTTTTCTCGAGAGTAGCCACTAGTGAAACCTACGGCCCCCGGGTCTTCTTCCTCATATATTTGCCTTGCTATCAACTTTTACTTTGCATTTTTATTCAGATCTATTAAACCAAAAAAATACAAAAAATACCTTGTTGTGTTTTATCTTTATTTATTTTATTTGGCATTCGATCTATCAATCTACTACAATTTATCTCACGTCCGCTTGCCTATCTTAAGGCGCCGTACCTCGGAAGGGATTGACAACCCCTTTAACTCGTCGGGTTGCGAGGTGTTGTTGTTTGTGTGCAGGTGTTGTTTACATTGCGTTGCTTGGTGCTCCTACTGGTTTGATACCTTGGTTTCATAACTGAGGGAAATACCTACCGTCGATGTGCTACATCATCCCTCCTGTCGGTGTACAAAAGTAGGGGCTCTCCTTTTAACCCCTTTACTTGTGCATGGGCAGTCGGAGCCGCGCCCACGGACACACTTAGCAGGGCAGAGGAGGGAAGCCGGAGGACAATACGGTCAAGGAAACGCCAAGACCAGAAACACCAAAGAGCAAGAGGGCGAGGTGGACTCCCCCGGCAAGGCCCTTGCCGGGGCGGCCTCCGCGGCCTTGGCAAGAGCCTTGCCAGGGAAACTTGCCCAGTACCAGCAGAGTGAGCCAGCCTCAAGCCCAAGAGTTCCACACGCCGCCAACGACTATGTTGGAACCATGGATCGGGAGGCACCTCTGTGGTGGCATGCAGATCTTTGTCAAGATCATAAACACACGAGATCAGATGAGGACCAGAAGACGACGACCCTCGGCGAGATCCTAGCCGAGGAAATCCACAAGACCCCCGGCAAGATCCTTGTCGGGGACGACCACGACGCCATGGCAAGACCCTTGTCAGGGCCCCGGCAAGACCCTTGCTGAGGGCATTAGCGGGGCCACAGCCAGGCCCGCGCCTGCCAAGACACCATTGCCGTCCCCATGCAGCTGCCAGCTCAACCAGCTAGGCAGGCACCTGCATGGCGACGAGCAGCCTCTACACTGACCCAACAAGCACCTGCATGGTGGCATGCAGACCTTCATGAAGGCTCCACCACCGTGCCAGCCCAGCAGCCGGCCAACGTGGCGCCACGACGCCTCGTCAGCTCGGACGCGTGTCGAAGCCAGGCAAGGCGGCGACAGCTGGGACGTGCTTCTTGTCGTCCCCGATAAAGCGAGAGGGGCACGTCGGCAGCGCATTAAATGCATTTGTCTGACGGTGCTAGAGGATAGAATTATCTACTGTACACCTTTCCACCTCCTGTGTGCCACTGTGGCAGCCCCTTTTCCTATAAAAGGGGGCCCGAGGCGACCAGGAGAAGGATTCGGATCTTTTGGGCAAGTCACGCCCGTAGCTAGCTCAAGAACACAAGAACACTCAAATACATCCACCAAAGCAGGACTAGGGTATTAGGCATCTCCGCGGCCTGAACCTGGGTAAACGATCTGTGTGCTTCCTGCCAGACCCGCTCTTTGCACGACCCCGCGCCCGCCAACCGTAGAAGGGATCCCAGTGATTCCATAGGTGTCGATTTCCCCCGTCACCTCCCTCTCCGGGGAAATACCGACGTAGTTTCGGCTGCCATCAGCTAGCATGTAGGGTGGCTCGGTGGTAGTGATTGAGAGGTGCTCGGCTATATATGAAACTATGTCAGAAGCTGATCCACTGGGAGGCAAAATCTGCAGAAAATTAGTGAATCCGTGGGGAGTTGATCCCTGGTCACAAGGATGCAAGTGAGCTGTGCTAACTAGTAGGCCTAACCAAACGTTGGAATGAAATGACAGATTTGATTAAGCTTGCCAACGGACGGATCTAAACGAGAACAACAAAAGAAAAACTCAACCTGATGTACTAGCTAGAGAGTAGGACAGAGGCGAGTAGGGGCTTGCCTGGGCGTGGTGCAACGCGTTTGCAAGAGGAGATCGGGTGTGGGGGCGTGCATGTAGGAGCGCGTGAGGGCGATGGTGCAACGGAAAACCAAGTAAGGAGGCCAGTCACGAGCTTGAGCTTGCTGCCATGGTTGTCCATGGCGGACAGCCTCGGGTTGGAACGGGAGACACCTACAGAGAGTAGAATCGAGCAGCAAAGGTGGGAGAAGAAGCGGCTGCTCACCATGGGTTCGAGGGAAACGACGAGGAGGCCAGGAGATGAAGGAGAGGGCAACAACGAGCTGTTTGTCGGGGCGACATCCTTGGGTCCGAGAAGCAGAGGAAACAGGGGAAGAAGGCGTCAACGGACTTGGTGTCTCCGGCCATGGATCGCAGCGGGAACGGGGTCGTGGTGCGCGTGGAGGAAGAAGGGGCCGGCGTTGGAGCTCCTACGCTGGAGGAGAGCTCCTGCTCGCCTCGCCCATGCCGTCGAGAACGTGGCAGCGGGACGCGTGGTTTCCCCTTACTTGTGGCGGCGGTAGAGAGGAAGACTATTAGGATTAAACCTGACGCCCGAGTACACGTCCATGTACCAGTACGAGTAGTAGTCCAAGTATCCATATATAGGACGACAGTTTGGGACACCTAGGTGCCCAGAGTCCTTGCCTTTCGAGCGTTCGATTGCATTTAGACGCGTGTTCATGTATTACATCACAATTGACTGATTTGGAAATAATTATGGCAGAATACCTACCATAAATATGGCCATTAGTAGCATGCAAGGCAATAATTATGTAGTAGTAGCAAATAGGAAAGAGAATATCACGCATGGCAACGTTGCATATTTGAGAGCTATTAATACAAATAGGAGAGACAGAAATCAGAAATTAATGTCTATGAAGACATTTTTCATACGTGTCTTAGTAAGAGGTATGTTCTACTCATCCGTGGAACATGATCTTTTTCTACATTAGGTATATGATATATTGCGTATATGATATCATGGGTATACCCAATGTATACCTAATAGGACGTATGATGTACTCTTATCGTCGTTGGGTACGGCCCGGTCTTAATTTTTATTAAATGCCATATACCTTGAAAATTAATTCATTAGAAACATACATAGGAACATCCATTGGGTATACGATACCATAGGTATATCCAATATATACCTAATAGGTATATACTTACAATTTGGACATTAGGATATACGATAAATTGGGTATACAAAATTGAGGTGTGTTGTACTCTTATCATCGTAGGGTATTTTATAGCATATGTATCATACATTAGTCATATGATATCCTGAATATACATTAGAAACATACATACGAACAAAATGTAATAGTTCAAAAATAAATTATTGAATATATATACGATCTGCAGATAGATATTATTTTTGGTAGGTATTAGATAGCCGTATTAGGAAACAAAACTATGTGTATTAGATAACCGCAACAATTCTAAACAAAACAAATCAATATTAATATGATTTATTGTATGGTAAGTCTTGCATGCCTAATATTTAGAAAACAAAAATAAAATGTAAGCATGGAAAGTCTTGCATGAAGAATAGTTAGGGAACAAATTAAATATATCACACTTTCCAACATAATCAAGGTGCCCAGGCACCTAGGTGCCCCATCTATTTCACCTATATATAAACACTATTCTGATCACTGGATCAGAATATTATTCATATCACAACCTGAACTTCCTAAATTACACAACTTGAACTTCCCTCCGTAAGAACCCGACCTTCGGGCCATCTTCGCAACCGTGTCTTCTCGCGCGAATTATTCTGGTCAATCGTGTTCTATGTGATGTAAGTGTAATCTGCAAACGGGTTTTAGCAACTAAATGCCTGTTTTAAATAGGAATCTCGCTCATTGGCGGATTTGCTCTTGGGTCGTGATGAACATGTGTATGTTGCAATTTTACTGCCTGAGTTGTTCGACCTGAACTTCCCCAGTGCTAGGTTGAACTTCTGCAAGCATTGCCCAAATGGAGCTTGTGATATACCGTTGGAAAGCTATGGACACGAGTATCATGACCCAGGTTAAATTTTTCGCAAAATGTAAGCGGTTTAAGAGCAGTTTTGAAAACCGTTTTTTCTTCACACAAAAAACGAGAATCATATTTTCCATCACATTTCTAAACCATTTATCGAAAAGGGGAAAATTGTATGGCGTTGGAAAGCTGCTGCAAAACCGCTCCTTCCACATGTTGAAACTTTTCTCTAATTCCCTATGGTTAAAGAGTAATTTGGAAGATCGTAAAATTTCACAAACCGAACAGTCAAGTTCTTTTTTTCGGTGCAACTTCTAAACGTCTAATCTAGTTGAGGCAAATGATATGGAACTGGAAAGCTTATGAAAATGCGCTAATTTTTCATGTTGGAAGTTTTTCTAATTTTGAACGGTTTAAAAGTAATTTAGAAAACGGTACAAGTTCAACCGAGATCGTATTTTCGAGCTAATTTTTAACCGGACGTCTGAATGCAACAAATGATATGGCGTTGGAAAGCTTGAGGAAATTTGAAACGTTTTGGTATTTATTATATCTACCAATTCCTTACGGTTTTAAGTTAATTTTGAAAATGGCTAAAAATGTTTTTTGGCCATAATTTATACAAACTTTATCCGAATGGGGCAAATAATATATTGTTGAAAAGCTACGGAAAATGCAAAACTTTTTTCATGTAGATGGTTTTCTCTGATTCCTAGTCGTTTTCAAGTAATTTTGAAAACAGTGAGATCATGCGTTCTGCCTTTATCGCAAAACGGATTCTTGAAAATGCACCGCGTGAAGAACTGGAACTTCTCAGCATGTCTACTTGAACTCTGTTTTTCATGTGCTTTTTTGCTCGTAGCTCTCCATACACTCATCGGAATTGAGCAACTGATATACCAATGGGAAGCTCCTGTAAACACGCAACTATCCCGTGTTGATCATTTTTTTTCATACTCACGACGATTTAAAGTTTTTTATCTGAAATTCATTCAGTGTAGTAGTTGAACTTCCTGCTGTTTCACGTTGAACTTCTGTGACGTATTTTTGTTTGTAATTTTCTCATCCGTTCGTCATTGTTACACAAATGATATTTCTTTTGTACAAACCTCTCTCACAATAAATTTTTTAACTTTCTCCGACCGAGGACTTGAACTTATAACAACAACAAAATTGGACCTTGCCTTTTAATTCATTTTTCTCATATTAAACACACACCATGTAGTACATGAACTTTTTCATTTTTATAATTTGAATTTTTTCTTTTCTTTTTGAAATCAAATTGCTCCCAAATAATAACTGAACTTCTTTGTGGATTGAGAGAATTATTTTAAAACGCAAAAAAACAATTACTTTTTTGTGTTTTCGAACATGGAAATGCAAGGTGAACTTCTCGCAAAATTTCTTGAACTTCCCCGTAAAGAGCACTTGAACTTCTTTCAACAAACCTTTTAAGCTTTTATTTTTCTATACTTTTATTCTTACCTGAAATGCATTCCTTGCAGTACTTGAACTTCTCGTTGTTTTCACTATGAACTTCTGTCGCATTTTTGTGTATATGTCGGATTAGACGCAATGGAAGGTCGGACCTCATCTTTTGCCATTTTAAAACATGTAATTGGAGGTCGGACATCCCGCAATATAAATTCTAAACCGTGCACGGAGGTGCACGTGAACTTCTTGCAACAAATCTGAGTTTTTTATATACTTCGAACTTCTCTGTAATTTTCATTTCAACTTCTTAGTCATATTGTTAGAAAGGAAATAGGTTTTTAAATAAGCATCAAACTTTTTTTTGTAAATTGCACTTCATAGTTTTATTTTTCTTAGAGACGATAATAATTTGAGTTTCCCGTATACATCGAACTACTTCTCTATTTTAATTTGAACTTCGTCATTTTTATTCTTTACTAACAAGGAATATCTGAGTTTCTTTATAAATACCGAACTTCTCTATTTTGTAATTTGGACTTCTTGGTTTATTTCTTTTAGCATCAAAATATCCTTGTTTTTTCATAAATATTGGACCCCCTCCACATTTTTAAATTTTGATTTATTTGTAAAAACATACACACAAACGAGAGAGAGAATTATGTGTGCATAAAGTGGGTGGCAATTTCCAACTTTCCCTCGTCGAGCACTTGAACTTCTAGCAAGAAATATTTTTCATTTTTAATGAGTTGGTTTTATAAATGCCAAAATGGCATTGGTTTTTGTTTTTGTTTTTCGAACATGTAAATCTTAGGTTTTAATAAACTCCAAACTTCCATGTTATTTTAATTTGAACCTGACGTTGGTTTTATTTTCTATTAGCGGTTAGAATCCGAGTTTTCAATAAACGTTGAACCACTCCATTACTTTAATTTGAACTTCTAGGTTTCTTTTAGAAACGAGGAAATCCATTTAATAATTAAGTTTTGTAAACTTTTTTTTATTTTAATTTGAGCTTCCGTTGTGGAAACTTGTTGAACAAGGGGAACTTTTTGAATTTTTACGGTGTGTGCACTTGAACTTCTAGCAACAAATTTTTGAACTTTGCCTTTTTACTCCTATTTTCTCATACGAAACAAACACCATGTAGTACGTGAACTTCCGTCTATTGTCAATTTGAACTTCTCTCTATTTCACTTTAGTAACGAAAAAAATCTGAGTTTTTTATAGACATCGACCCACTCTAACTTTCTTTTTCAACTTCTTTTGTGTGCTTTTTAGAAAAGTAAAAAATGGATTTTCGTTAGAAACATTGAACTTCTTCGTTATTCCGAATAGATCTTATTGGACTTATTCTTTTAGTAACCGATATAAACTGAGTTTTTCAAATAAATATCAAACACTCTGCTTTTAAATGTTGAACTACTTTGGTTTTATTATTTAGTAAAGAGAAAAAACTGAGTTTTTAATATGCATTGAACTACACTGTTTTTTAAAATCAAACTTCGTGGTTTTAATCTTTAGTATCGGGGAAAATCTAAGATCTTTATAAACATAAAACAACTTCATTTTTAAAATCTGTTATTTTGTATTGAACTTCTTGATTTTATTTGTTTAGTAGGAAAGAAAATCTGATATTTTAAATTCAAACTTCTAAGTTTTTAAAACTGAACTTCTCAAAAAAAATTGTAACGGTGAAAATCAAATGCTTTGTTATTCTAAATTGAACTTGTAGGTTTTCATTTATTTTGAAAAGCGAAATTTCGGATTTCTTTAAACTTCGAACTACACCATTATTTGGATTTGAACTTATAGGGTTTTTTAGACACGGGGAATATCCATTTTATGTAACTTTTCTAGACTTCTTGGTTTTGTAATAAACATCGAACTTCTATGTTATTTCAACCAAAACTTCTAGGTTATTTTAGAAATGAGGAAAATCCCTTTATTTATTTTTTGAACCTATTTATTATTTTATGTTGAACTTCTTGGATTTATTCTTTAGTAACGAGGAATTTCTTTTCGTAATGGTTTTTTTATTCATGAATTTCATTGTGAATTTACATTTTGTTTGTGCACGTAATTTTCACACATGAACTTTTTATTGTGTTACATATTTTCGCACTTTTTTATTTCTTATATTTGAATTTTTTTAATTTGTCTTATATACACAAAAATAAAATAAAACCACCCGTTTTCTCGACGAACATATACATACAAAATGCACGCGCGTACACCCAGTTCTCATAAGTATAACGTCAGACAAGTAGATAACATCAAGTCTTACACAAAGACAGTTGGAGATCTCTACAATGGGCACACGTAAGGAGAGAGGAGGAGATCGTTCGCAAGGGTTTTTGTTTCAAAAATAACAACCGCTCCATTATTTAAATTTGAACTTTTAGTGTTTTTTAAACGGGGGGATTCATTTTGACTCTTTTGAACTACTCCATTTTTATTTGACCTTCTTGGGTTTTCTAGAAACGTACAAAATATCCTTTTCTTACAAACACTGAATTGCTATGTTAATTTAATTTGAACCTTTTGTTTTTTTTCAAAAAGGGGAAATCCTTGTACAAATATGTGTCTCTTTGTTTCTCAAAATTTTAACATTAAATTTTATTTAAATCTAAACTTTCAGAGTTACCATTTTTTAGGTTTTCATCTAGCTACACAAATATCGAACGTCTCGATTAACTTAATCTGACCTTATTTTTGGTTTTTTTTTCGTGTGTGTTTTAGTGTTATCCTTTTTCTTCAGCATTTCCTCAACACCCATGCCTGAACTTCTCTATTCGTCACCCCTGACCTTGCGAATTTCCTTTTTTCATATGTATTAACTTTCATGGGAAGATCCTTGAACATTTGTTTTATTTCTCTTACTAAAAGACACATGCATTTTTTTGTCTTGTGTTTGCACAAAACAAGCTATTACTTGTGTCCCAATTAAAAAAGCTAGTGAATTTCTCCATCACACACATGTTTTTCTGAAGCTCACCACACATTTTCTGAATGTCAACCTCACCACCACACACACGCATACATGCTCCTTCTCCACTATATTTCTGACCTTTATGCGCACAAATCTACACAAACAACAACGTGCTTTATCAGATCATGAAAAGAGCATAACAAAGTTGCACTGTGCAGTGACATCAAACTAAAGCGGTTGTCCAGGCCGAACTTCTGTGTATAGATATGGTATTTTTGAACATTTGACTGAATGGAGCATGTCCTCCATGTGATGTTCTTCCCTACATCAATTTTGTACGTGTACAGGAAGAGGAATTCTATAGGAAAAACAGGAGTGTTCCGTTCTTTTTATTGACTTTTTGAACTGGTATTTTAATTTAATTCAAACTTGTTGGTTTTTATCGGTTTATAAAAATTTGAGTTTTTTTACCAACGTCGAACTTCTCAGTTATTTTAATTTGAACTTCTTAGTTTCATTCTTAGAGAAAAATATGGTTTTCAAAAGAGCATGAAATATAAGTCGATTGTGATACTGGAACATTTTACCGTTCACGCAACCAAAAAATGCAACATTTTCTACGAAACGCACATGAAAGGAATGATTTTGTCATGGCATTTTATTGGTTTTAAGTTCCTGACTTCTTTTGGTTTTGTCATGCTAACTTTTTTGATTAGTTTCCTTTCAACCTCCAAAACACAAACAGCTTGGTAATTGAACTTCCATATTTTTTTCATGAAGTTTGGTAATTGAGCTTCTATATATTTTTTACTTTCCTATTTTTTGTTTATACTATATATTATGTACTGAATGAAGTTTGGTAATTGAACTTCTTGTATTTTTTATGTGAATTCCAGATATTTAACATTTCCTACATTTCTTTTTCAAGGGAGAATCCTTGAAACTTTTTTACTAGATGATTTAACATTTCCCACTCCACACCTTTTGTCGTAGAATGTGTAATTTTTTCAAGATTGGACTATTGTACAGATCAAACAAGGGCCAAAAGGTTTTTTTTGGTACATACCACATGATAAACAACACAACTGTTTTTGATACAAAGAAGATGCATTCACATATACACAAACAAAATATCGATGATAGACACTTGATCCATCCACAATTAACCCGTGCAAAAATTTCATCAGTACAAGAGCGACGTGGTCGATGTCTAGTAATGTGAGGATTCACCAATCTGAACCGAAATAATAAGAAGTGTTGAAAATCGCTCACACTGTCTCTCACCAAATCTTTTCCTGAACTCAAATACCTACTGAAACTCAAATACCTGCAAAAGTATGAGCCCAAGAGAAGAAGGACCTGGGCCTCGTCCGGGTGCAAAAGCAGTGGGAACCGGGTGGCTGAGCAGAAATTCTTGGGGCTCCGCAGTTGAACGTCAGAGCTGGCAGCGGCGAAACACGCTGAGTGCTCTGGCGATGGGGCCCCACTGGGAGGAGGCTACGTGGTGGCAGGGGACCATGGGTCAGGTAAGACCTAAAATAGTTATGTTTAGTAGTCAGCACAAAGATTGAAAAGGTATCACTTTAGGCATTAGGCAGGATAACTATGTGCATAATATGCTCCAATATATTGCAACTACTTCGTGTGAGGACTGTATGCCACGACTCAAAATCAGAAAATAACAATATACTATGCTAGTTCTCATAACTTCACTCAATCAAAGCACGGAGGATAACATAAATAGTTGAATGATGGATGCCCTCAATATTATGACAAGGAACATCTAAATTCCCAGCTCACTTTTGTGAAAAACACACATAGTATGTCACTGTTTCTTGCTCTTTTTATCAAGTATAAGCATTGACTGAATTTCCAAATTCAGTGGTGGAGCTATGCAATGACACAATAAAGAAAACATGCACACAAATTCAGGGAGTTCAGAAGCTCCGAAGCTCATGTATACGGGGTACAGGTGTGTCTGTGTATGTGCGGCTGATTGCGTGGAATGGGTGCTCAAGGACGGACGAGGTCGTCAGACGCACTGCCGGCATAGTTGGGGCGGAGGGTGGCACCCGGTTGTAGTGCGGGATGCGGCGTCACCGTCACGCTCATCACCAGCACAGAGATGACCAAGGCGTACAACACGTCCGCACACTAGGACAGGACGATGACCTTCAACAAAATTTGCAGAGAACTTGAGCCAAGGTGTATAAACATCACGTGTTTGATTTTTCAGAGCATCCTTGCTTGCAAGACAAAGTACTAATCTAATATCTAAGAGAACTTAATACTTGGGAAATAAAAATTGAAGAATCTGTAGGGAGAACTAAACTGGAGCTGCTCATCTAGCGAGGCAATTCCTACCTTTTCATCAATTTTGACACGGAAAAAATAAGGAAGAGATGCCACAAGCTCTGCTCAGTTTGGATTGAATGAAATTCCTCTAGCATATGTAAGAACTCGTAACTGAACTACCTTCTGCCGCTAATGATACAGGCAGCCTAGAGGATTTGTCTTAGTGCATACCACCATTTTTTGCGTCTCCATCGAGCCACAGTTGACCTAGCTTGTACTACAAGGGACGAGGAGCCGCCATGAGAGTTTACAGAGGTCCACCATGGCTGCCAAGGGGAAGTTCGAGCGACCAGTCGCCCGTGTGGAGAAGTTCGAGCGGCACTAGGGGCAATCCATGGTGGTGTCCGGATGCTGTTCAGCGCGGCAGCAGGTGACGCAGGGGTAGCCGGAGAAGCACCGCCTCCCCCACCTGAGCTAGCGGTGGACTGCAGCAGCAGCTAGCGAAGGATTGCGGAGGCAGCAGTAGCTAGCGGCGGACGGTGGTGGCACAATCCGGGGAGGGTGGCGGCGGCAGTGGCATGATTCATGGAGGGCGAAGATAGCAGCAGCGGTGCCGTGATCCCTGGCGGCGGCACAATACAGGGCAGGGCGACATGGGGGTCGATCCTCATGGCGGCGGACGGCGCGGCGGCCAATTTCTGAGGCGGGCGGCGGCTGGTTCCCGGGGCGGTGGCGGGGTTGGGCCGGCATCGGCGAGGGTGGGTGATTGTATCGGAGATGGAGTGGGGGCGTGGGAAGGTTTGCTAGATCGGGGAGGGGCGTGGGGAGGTACGGTAGCGAGGTGGGTTCGGGAACATCCCGATTGGGCCGTATATAGGGCGAGTGTTATCAGAATAGTTATTCTAATCTTGTGATTAGAATAGTGGTGTCCTATATATATAGGGTCGATCTATTATGATAACACCCCTTAAGACCATTATTCTGATAACACCCCTTAAGACCATTATTCTGATAACACCCACCTTATTCTGCACATCCCCTACCATATCGCGTTGTTCTTCCTTCCGGCCTTTCATCATGACAATGGCCGAGCCGCCGCCTCCCTCCCTCCCGGCTTTCATCACGGCGGCCCTCGGGGGTCACGCCCTCCCTCCCAAAGCCTTCTTCCACGGCAGCGGCCTGGGAGTGATGCCGCCACTCCCTTCCCCGCTTTCTCCGGCGTCGGTGGCCTGGGAGCAACACCGCCACTCCCCTCCCGGCCTTCTTCCGCGGCGGCACCGACAATGACGTTGCTTCTCCTCGCGGCCTTCTTCCACTAAGCAGCCAAGCAGCAGCCATTACCATCGCCTCTCGACCTTCTTCCGGCGAAAGAATCGAGCAACACCTCCCCGCCAGATATCGGCCTTCTCGCAGTGGCGATTTCGGTAGCGCCTCCGCTGATCTCCTCCGGGCCTTCAATTACCATAGCATTGAGCGGTGCATCTTCAATTACATGTCCCTCATTAGATGTGGATTGGTGCTGCCTAGACATCACACTAATTCAAGCAAGGAGGACTGTGCGCAAGGGTCCTGCATCCACGGCAGCTTCTTGGATTAAGGCTGCAACGACCTTCAGAGAAAATCCTCTGTCACCACTCACCTTGAGCAACGTCCAGACCGCTCATGAACTTCTGAAGGGTAAGTGGACTGCACGGGTGAAAGCAAAAGTTGTGCAGACGGACGAGAAGGGAACTTCCTCCTGCAAACGCAAGAAAACACTGCAACACGAGGTAAGCAGTACACTTCCTCAACTATCTCAGTTTACTTATTCCAGATAAAGCAGTACACATAGTCTAGTACACCTCCAAAAACGATGCAGTGCGGTTACTTCAGTTCGTGGTGAAAAAAATGCAGTGCACTTGCTCAGTTATGCAGTATGCTTGCCTGGTTATGCAGTACGGTTGTATAGGTTCACTACGGACAACAATGCAGTGCGATTACTTAAGTTCACCTTGCGGGGTGATGCACTCAGCATGCATTAGTTCGCAGTACCCTTTCAAACACATTGCAGTTCGTATGATTCAGTTCATTTTACCTGACAATGCAGCTCGGCCATTTTGGTGCAGGAAATGACGTTCATCAGATACAAAATGCCGCGCATAATTGACAATCCAGGGAACAACAACATTCACAAGAGTAAAGCTTCTTCTGAAAGAGACACTGGCTGGGTTACCCCTGAAATTCCTCGAGGACTCTTCACAACAACAAACAGGGTGCAATACTCTCTGGAAGAAGATTTTTTTCCCGGAAGAAGAGGTAGTCGAAGATGATGATGATGTCACCTTCATGTGGGAGGGCACTCACCGACAAGATGATGAAGATGATGACGATGAAGATGAGCCAATAACAGTTCTTAACCCAGAGTACAAACACGAGTTCACTACATTTGGACAGTATGCCCAAACAGACAATGATGATGCAGTTGAACATGATGTTGCAGCAGATGATGATTATGATGATGTGCTGCCACTCCAAAAATTTCAAACCAATCCAGTGAGACATCACCACAACACTGGATTACAACCGCATCCACCTGCAGCACCACAAAACAGAGCTCAGTGTCCACCTGCTGCACCAAAAAATAGAGCTCCGAGTAGACCTGCTGCATCAACTTCGACACTGCGATCACCAAGGGTGCCTCGGTCAGAAGTCAACGGCAGGTACAAATCCTCCTCACTATTGCCGCCACGAGATCCTCAACTGCACAGATCTGCTATAACCCCGCCATGTCCAATACAACCCGGCGAGCTGCAAACGCCATCGGATGAACGGCATTACACACATGTAAGTTTATGTCCTGAAAAAATAATAATATTTGCAGTCCATTCAGATAACATTTTAGTGCACGCTGATATTTCTTGTGAGGTTTGGCCTAACATCTAATACAGTCGATTCTTCTGAAAACTTAGGAACATTGCAGTGCTTTATTAAACTCGTATGCACTCCTCGTATTTAAACAGAACAAAACACTTTGTCTCATAGAGCATTACACTCGATGGAGGATAAAAACATGCCGCTGAACCTCATACCTGCCGCTGGAATGAAGTTCACCATGTACGACAAAGCATGGGAGTTTTACAACACTTATGCAAGATATGTAGGGTTTGGCATACTCAAGAGGGCAAAACACAAGACAAATGCCTACATTGTCTGCTCAAAAGAAGGGACACACAAGCAGACTGTGTCAGATTATGACCGGAAATGTGAGAACACATCAAAAAAGGATTGGCTGCAAGACAAAAATTAGAGTCAAAAAGAGGAAGGATGGCAAATTTGTGATAGAAATGGTTGAACTTAACCACAATCACAAGATGCTAGAAAACTCTGGGATGCTTTTGCACATGCGCTCGCACAAAAGAGATGATCCTTTGATTGACCAGTTGGTGAAGGACATGAGCTGGACAACCACACATACGCATAGATGATGTCAACGTTGTCGCGTATGTCCGGTGGTCTGCAGTACATGGGACATACTAGCCGTGAATGGGTCAACAAGTAAGCACGTCACAGAGCATATCGCTTGAGCATTCTGTCGGTAATTATTTCCTGTTTGATGAGATGATTTTGCATTGCGTTTGAAATGCAAGAAACAGAAGTTTGCCAGAGAAGAGTCCCAAGATGACGTCAAGAAACTTCTGGATTTCTTCGAGAAGATGCAGAAGATAAACCCAGAGTTCTTCTATGATTATGACGTTGATGCAGATAACCATGTAAGAAAATTCTTTTGGGCCAACGCAAGTTGCAAAGGATGGTATGACGATTTTGGTGACTGCGTTACATTTGACACGACATATAAAACTAACAAATTCCACATGCCGCTGGGAGTCTTCGTGGGAGTGAACCATCATCTATAGAGCACCATATTTGCTGCCGCCCTTGTGTGAGATGAAACAATATCATCATTCGACTGGGTTTTCAAAACATTCTTGATGTGTATGAACAACAAGCCGTCAATATGCATGCTCACAGGTACAAAAAACAACACATGTATACTTACGTTTGTTTGGTACACTTCTATTTCTTCCGTCTTTCTTACACACAAACAACTTAATAAAAAACACTATTTGTGCCTTCTCAGACCAATGTTCTTTGATGAAGGCAACATTTAAAACTCACCTCCCAGATACAATACATAAGTTGTGTCGGTGGCATATCATGAAGAAGTACAAAGACCACCTCGCCTTGTTGTATAAGGCGCACGAGAAACTCAAGGATGACCTCACTGCTGTGCTGAACCACCCACTAATGCCGTCAGAATTTGAACGGGCATGGAAGGACCTCATTCAGAAATATAACTTGCAAAACGATGAAGTGATGAATTCGCTGTGGGATGACAGGCACGAGTGGATCTTGGCTTACTACAAGGAAATTTTGTATGCTCGGATGACTTCCATGCAGAGAAACGAGAGCATGAACCGCATATTGAAGAAAAACTTCATCAAAAGAGAAGCATGATCTCTATCTATTTGCTCAACAGGTGGACAAGTGCATTCAGACCAGGTTGGCCGTCGAGCACGCAGAGACAGTAGCAATTGAGGTAAATAAAATGTCCATCAAAAACTGCTAAATATAACAAAAAACAAAAAAAAATTCATTTCTCTGATTCGTAATGCTGCATTTCTGATCATGCAGTCCGAGGTAAAGACAACAACCCAGTCTGGGTTTGAAGTTCAACTATCAAAAGTGTATACAAGGGTAGTTTTTGCAGATTTCAAAGAAACACTCTACCGCAGCACTTCATTCAGAGCAGAACGGTGGCCTGAGAACCCGACAAAGTACCTCGTAGACCACTACAACAGATCGGATGCACTTGACTAGGCAAGGCATAATTTCCAAGTGGTCGCCGATGAAGAGAAAGGTGTCTACGAATGTGAGTGCAAACTCTGGACACAAACAAGTGCGACTCGCTAGCAAAAAAATCCTAATTTCTGATAGTCATGCATGAAAGATCACTTACTGAACTTTAAAAGTCCACGTCCATGAGTAATTCACAAAAAAATGAAGTTCACTTGCTTAAAACGAACATATAACAAAAAATCTTTTTATTAATTTCATGAAGTTCACATGTGTTGTCTGCAGGGCTCTTTTGCGTCCAGGTGTTATGCATGCTTTCTCACCTGAGAGTACTCAAGATTCATGAGGTGTACATCATGAAAAGATACACCTGGAACGCAAGATCAAATGCAATGTTTGAAAAAAAGAGACTATGAAGAAACAACACCAGATGGAAGTTTGCCTTTTTGCCGTAGAAAATTGCTGACAGAAACAACAATCGACCTTGCAAACAGTGCAACAAGGTCCGACGCTAGGTGTCATAGAGCGTTGTCTGGTATGAGGGCACTAATCGAGGAAGTAGATGTGCTCAACGAAGAAGAAGAAGAAGCAGCAAAACTAAAGCAAGCAGAGAAATCCCAACATGACAATAATACCGAGCAAGTAGAAATTACCGAACACAGCCAAATTGTGCAATAAAAAAGGAACAATTCTTCCAGCTCCTGTTTCAAACACAAGAGGAAGGAAAAAAGGGGGCGACACAACCCAAAAAAAGGTTGCATGCAAGGAGAAAAATGAAGACAAAGACAATAAGCCACAGCCTGAGCTGGACAGTGATGGTCACCCACTGGGAATAAGAAGGTGCAAGACATGTAATGAAATCAGCGGCCACAATTCTAGGACATGTAAAAGAGGACATGAATAAAAAAACCATGGACATGGAGATGCACAACCAAACAGAGATTTCACTGATAACACTAAGAAATGGACAAAACTGAGATGTTGCAGCATCTGCAAAAAGAGGAAGAGACACAATTCAAGAAACTGTCCCAAAAGAACAAGATTAGAAAATGAGGAATACGAAGAAGATGAAATAACAGAAGAAGATGGTGACACAACTGAAGAAGAAATGATGTATGAAGAAGCAGATGAAGAAGAGGAGGATGAAGAATAAGAGAGTGAAGAGGATGAAGAACATGAAGAAACTGAAGAAGGAGTGGCTTATGAAGAAGCAGATGAAGAAGAGGAGGAAGAGGAAGAAGAGAGTGAAGAGGATGAAGAACAAGATGAAACAATGCCTACAAGACCACCAAACAGAAGACAGAAAACACAAGGCAATGCTGCCGTGCAGAAACAACCGAGAACGACACCACATACAAAAAAAAGAAGGTAGGAGCACGGAAGGATGCAGTTCACAACGTTGGAAAACAAAAGCCGCCATCAACCATCACGCGAGGAGCAAAGAAGGATGCCGTTCACAGCGCTGGAAAACAAAAGCCGCCATCAACCATCATGCAAGGAGCAGAGAAGATTGCAGTTCACAACGCTGGAAAACAAAAGCCGCCATCAACCAGCACGCGAGGGGCTATAAACACAACGGTGCAAAGACAAGAACCAGCTACACCGCCACGGAAAACAAAAGAAAGTGCAACATTAGACACACTCCAGTCACCACGAAGAAGCAGCAGGTTAACAATCAAATAGATGCAGTTCAATAAATTAATCATATATATATATAGCAGTTTGCATATCTGTATGACTTATGTATCAGTTTAAATTTTGTGTAAACACAAATTTCCTGCTAACTATGAGTTCTTTAACTAAACCATACGAGAGAAATGATGTATACAGTAAACCATATATATAGTAGTCTGGAGTAAACTTGACACATTTTGATCCACAACCCAAAATGCAGTTAGCTCATAGACAGCACAAAGTTCTGACTTATAATCCAAGCAATTCAGATCACAAAAGTACTTATTACAAATCACATCAAAATATGAATCGTTCGATACGCAAAAGTACTTATAACCTTAACCAATCATGTCAAAGGTGATTCTAACCATACGATCCTCGAGTTCAAAGAAGTTGAGGACAACAACTTGCTGAGACTTCAAGCCACTATCAATGACAAATTCCTTCCAGCCTTTCTGCAGATACAGCCGCCCATCAACGCCTACATGGTACTTGGCTGGTTTCAGGTGTCCATTGCCAATAACAACTTGGAGAATTCCCTTCTTCACGAGCCGGAGATACCTAACAGCTCGTTTGGGAATTTTCTGCAAAAAATAATAAAATTGTTTGAGGACGATACTAGAAGTACAATTCTCATATTGTGCACAGAGTAGTAAAAACCTACACACAGTACATACACGAGCTAGATGAAGTGCACAACAGTCCAACAAGCAGTACAAATAAAACGCACGCTAGTATGCAGTACGGAACATGCTAACCCTAACCCTAAACCCTAACCCTAAAACCCTAAACCCTAACCTTAACCCTAAACCCAGAGCCACACCCCTAAGATAGACAGTGGGCGACGGGGTGTGATGGACTCGCATCCACATGTGGCGCCGCGGCATGATGCGGCGCCGCTTGCTCCGGCTCGTTCCAGGCTTTGCCTCGCAGGGGGTGGGGAGGGGGGTCACGACCCCCTACCCCCTCCCCACCAACCGCTCGGCCTCGCGCTAATGCATGTAGTGCGCTTGGTTGACAGGCGCATTGCGGCTATTCTGGTTTTCAAACCCTAGAACGGACACAACCCCAGAGCCACACCCCTAAGATAGACAGGGCGACGGGGTGTTACGGACTCGTCGCCGCCTGCTCCGGCTCGTTCCAGGTTCGGCCTCACAGTGGGGTGGGGAGGCGGGTCACCCCGCTCGACCTCGCGCTAACACATGCAGTGCGCTTGGTTGATAGGCGCATTGCGGCTACTCTGTTTTCCAAACCCTAAAACGCACACAACCCAAGAGGCACACCCCTAAGATGGACAGGGGGCGACGGGGTGTGATGGACTCGCCTCCGCATGCGACGTCGCCTGCTCCGGCTCGTTCCAGGCTTGGCCTCGCAGGAGGGTGGGGAGAAGGAGTCACGACCCCCCTCCCCATCCCCCGACCGGCCTCGCGCTAACGCATGCAATGCGCTTGGTTGATAGGCGCAATGCGGCTATTCTGTTGTCTAAACCCTAGAACACACGAAACCCCAGAGCCACACCCCTAAGATAGACAGGGGCAACGGGGAGTGATGGACTCGCCTCCGCATGCAGCACCGTGGCACCCCACGTCGCCGCCTGCTCCGGCACGTTCCAGGCTCGGCCTTGCAGGGGGTGAGGAGCCGCTTGTCCTCGCGCTAACGCATGCAGTGCGCTTGGTTGACAGGCGCAGTGCAACTATTCTATTTTCCAAACCCTAGGACGCACGTAACCCCTGAGCCACACCCCTAAGATAGACAGGGGCGACGGGGTGTGACGGACTCGCCTCCGCATGCGGCGCCGCGGCATGCCGCGACGCCGCCTGCTCTGGCTCGTTCCACGCTAGGCCTCGCTGGGGGTTGGGGAGGGGGGTCACGACCCCCCTCCCCACCCCCGCCGCTCGGCCTCACGCTAACACACGCAGTGCGCTTGCTTGACAGGCGCATTGCGGCTATTATGTTTTCTAAACCCTAGAACATGGACAACCCTAGAGACACACCCCTAAGATAGACAGGGGCGATGGGGTGTGACAGACTCGCCTCCACATGCGGCGCTGCGGCACACCGCGATGCTGCCTGCTCCGGCTCGTTCCAGTCTCGGCCTCGCACCAATGCATGCAGTGCGCTTGGTTGACAGGCGCAGTGCGGCTATTCTGTTTTCCAAACCCTAGGACGTATGTAACCCCAGAGCCACACCCCTAATATAGACAGGGGGCGACGGGGTGTGACGGACTCGCCTCCGCATGTGGCGCCGCGGCACACCATGACGCCCTGCCCGGCTCGTTCTGTGCTCGGCCTCGCGGGAAAGTGCGGAGGGGGTCAGACCCCACTCCCCACCCCCCGCTCGGCCTCGCGCTAACGCATGCAGTGCGCTTGGTTAACAGGAGCAGTGCGGCTATTCTGTTTTCCAAACCCTATACGGACGCAACCCCAGAGCCACACCCCTAAGATAGACAGGGGCATGATGGGGTGTGACGGACTCGCCTCCGCATGCGGCGCCGCGACACGCCGCGACACTGCCTGCACTGGCTCGTTCTAGGCTCAGCCTCGCAGGGTGGGGAGGGTCACACCCCTCCCCACCCCCTCGCTCGGCCTCGCACTAATGCATGCAGTGCCTTGGTTGATAGGTGCAGTACGGCTATTATGTTTTCCAAACCCTAGCACGCAGGCAACCCCAGAGCCACACCCCTAAGATAGACAGAGGTGCGACGGGGTGTGATGGACTCGCCTCCGCGTAGGTGCCGCGGCACGCCGCGAAGCAGCCTGCTCTGGCTCATTCCAAGCTTGACCCCCCTCCCCACCCCCCCACCCCCCGCTCGGCCTCACGCTAACGCATGCAGCGCACTTGGTTGACAGGCGCAGTGCGGCTATTCTGTTTTCCAAACCCTAGCATGCACGCAACCCCAAAGCCACACCCCTAAGATAGACAAGGGGCGCGACAGGGCGTGACGACCCCGCGGAGCCCCATTTAAAAAAGAGAGGAAAGTTATGCTGAAAAAAGAACTTAGCCATGATGCAGTTTACTTATACACATGAATGCAGTGCCATTCTGCAAAAAAGTTTTTGTACAGACGGAAAAAATAGGTGAAAAAAAACACCTACAAAAAACGGCGTGGCAGCAAAAAAAAAACAAAAACCACACGTAAATAAATATATACTGTATTATTTATATAAAATAAAACACACACAGTTTCGTCTATATACGCAGTTGCAAAAAGCAGACGATACACCAGGACAGAAAAAGTACTCTTTTCATACATTATCTACCTTAGGCAGCACACAATACACACCATGAACCCTAGTTCTTGTCCATACACAAGCCTTTAACCAAAATAATGTGCCAATTGACTGTTACTGCGACTGGGACAGGGAAGTAAGCCCGAGGCTTGCAATCAGATCTCGTAGCTCAGGCGGCATGTCTTCATAATACAACATGTTCAAAGGATTGAACAGCAGCTGGAAAATGCACTTCGCCTTCCAATCTTCAACAGGAGGCTGAAAAAAAATTAAAAATGCAGATCAGTGATTAAAAAAAAAGGTTGTCGTAAGAACAAAAAGTGAAAAAACCAAAAAAATAAAAACAGTAACAAAAAAGAAGAAACGGAGAAGGTATTACATCGGATTTGACAATTTTGTTGACTAGACGGAGGCCGTCATACACCTGCGTCAACCTCAGAACATAGATTCCACACTCGTTTGGTCCCTCCGCTGGCACGTCCGAGTAAGAGGGCTTCTCTGCCAATTTAACCCAGTCATGGTGATTTTTAGATTTATACAACTTTTCACCATAAATCGCCTTCAGCAGCTGAGTCATCCTCCTGATCTGGCAAAAAGGCAGCACAAAGTAATAAACACACGTCACCTATCAATAACTATCAGACGAATAAAAAAATATGAAGTTCTTCTCAACGTCTAGGCAGTCCCTCTTTTAAATGCATGTGAGGTCATTTCCTTTTATCACTCTTTTACACAGATTGGGAGTGTGCTAGAAAATGCAGTTCTGTGACGCATATGTTGCAGTGCACTATATTAACAAGTGTGGTTCTATGTGTACTAACAATGCATGTGCAGTTTAAAAAATATAAGCAGTAGGAGAAACACAAAAAATCTTTGCACTTGGCTAAAAAAATGACATACCACTTCAGTGCAATCTGAGTGGTAGTCAGTCCTGCGCCACTCTGTCGTTAAATCGGGATGGCCAATGTACTTCCTTGTGTCATGGATATAGATGGTTTGGCGATGCTGGTTCATCGTGTATAAGGAATAATGACTATCCTTGGAGCGCGGCATCATAATCTGTCGCATCGAAAAACAAATGAAAATGAAAGTTCATTCGACACGTAGCATTAGGACCACTATTTCAAATAACTATAAAAAGAAATGCAACAAACAAGAAAATAAATGACGGAAAACAATGGCCTTACCAGTTTTGCGTCCAACAAGTTTTTGTCGCCAACAAAAACCTTGAACTGCTTAACTGCATCTTCTAAAACAAATGTGTTATGCACAACTGGCAACACATGGTATCCTTCAGCATCTTTCTTCACAAAGGTTTCCTTTTGAAAAACATACTGCATTGAAAAAGAACAAAATAGGACATGAAAAAAATGAATAAAACATGCACGCACGCATGGACGTAAAAAATACAGTACAAGAGAAAAAATGCACCAAAGCAAAAAAACATGACAACAGACACATTTACCGTGATAAATAAAGGTGAAAGTAGCACACGTTCACCAGAACGATAAACTAAACTCATTTCAGGGTCTTGCTTCCAGTACTTAATGACAAAATCCATGAGATACGAGTCCATGCAAGCTCCATTACCAAATGTATTATAGATATAGTCAACTTTGACTATTTCGACATCACCAAAAGAATTATTCACCATCAACTCCTGATAATGATGTTTCTATTTCTGATGCTGAAACTCATTCTGGTAATGAACAGTCACCTTCTGATAATGAAAAAGATAATGATGAGGTTCATGAAGACACACAAACAAATAATAAAGAACCAGACAATGATGTTGAGATAGAACTAGTTGTTGATCTTGATAACCCACAACTCAAGAATAAAAGTTATGATAAAACAGACTTTGTTGCTAGAAAACACGGTAAGGAAAGAGAACCATGGGTTAAAAAAACCTATGCCCTTTCCACCTAAATCAACTAAGAAGAAGGATCATGAAGAATTTGAACGCTCTGCTGAAATGATTAGGCCAGTCTTTTTTGCGTACCCGCTTGACGGATATCTTAAAAATGACCCCTTATGCAAAGTGCATGAAAGACATCATCACCAACAAGAGAAAAATACCAGAAGCGGAAATCTCCACCATGGTTGCTAATTATTCTTTTAAGGATGGAGTACCTAAAAAACTTGGAGATCCGGGAATACCAACTATACCTTGCTCCATCAATAGAAACTATGTGAAAACTACTTTATGTGATTTAGGAGCTGGTGTTAGTGTTATGCCTTTCTCTTTATATAAAAGACTTGATTTGAATAAACTCACACATACCAAAATATCTTTGCAAATGGCTGAGAAATCAACTGCCATACTTATCGGTATTTGTGAGGATGTTCCCGTTGTTGTTGCAAACGTTACTATCTTAACTGACTTTCTTATACTTGAGATGCCCGAGGACGATAACGTGTCGATTATCCTTGGTAGACCCTTTTTGAATACTGCAGGGGCTGTTATTGATTGCAATAAAAGAAAGGTCACTTTTCATATCAATGGTAATGAGCTTACGGTGCACTTTCCGAAGAAACAACTCCAAGTGAATGGTATTAATGATATTGAAAAATCTCCGACAATCACTATTGGAAGTTTTCAACTACCTCTACCTACTGCCAAAAAGAAATAAGAAATGCTTATTGTTGGGGACATTCATATCCCCATTGAGGTAACTTAGTGTTTTACGGAAGTTCTTCGGTTTCATGCTAACCAAAAGTGGTTGTTAATAAGACTTGATCAACCTTATTAACGAATCATTTTTGAGAGGTATGAAGTTGATGAATTTAGTGAGCACTACCTTCTGTCCTTACATTTTGTTTTCTATTTTTATTAGTTAAATAAAATAAAATGCCATGTTTTGTGTGTTTTCTGAATTTCCCGTGCAATAAAAAATGACCCAAAAATAAAAGTTCTCATAATGCTCTGAAAATTTAGTAAGATTTTTTTTGATTTTTTTATGCAAATAACTTCAGAGGGGGTGCACCAGGTGGGCACAACCCACCTGGGCGCGCCAGCACCCCCAGACGCACCCTAGTGGGTTGTGGTCCCCCTCACTTATCTCTTTAGCACATGTCACCACCTACCTCCAGAAAAAATTAGCATTACTCTCTCTCTCTCTCTTTCTCTCTCTCGTGTTCTTGCTCTCAAACCCGTGGATTTTGATCTCTTTGCTCAAAGCTCCATTTCTGAAACTGTTTTGGGGGATTGTTGCTTGGTATGTGACTCCTCCATTGGTCCAATTAGTTTTTTCTTTAGTGGTTTATATTCTGAATAATTAGTTACTCTTTGTGCTGCTATAGATGAGCTTGCATGTTGAATTATTAGAGTTCTAAGTAGTTTGAATGCTTGATATGGCCTCTATGCATCCATATGAGTAGTTGCTATCAATCTTGTAAAGTTTTGTTGATAAAAATTTTGTGACCCAAAAAATTCAGAAAATTGTACGCAAATATGATGAACCTCTTTGGAAGGAGTTCTTCGAGGAGGAGGTCCTCGGAGGCATCTTCTAGTAGCAGCTTCGTTTGTCGGTGTTATGTTGAACCAAGTGAAAATTCCATACCAGATGCCGCCACCAAATCATGTTTATGGCCATGCAACGATTTTATGGTGCGTGTAGGTATTAAAGAAGAATTTGAGCAATATGTTCACAATGCCGAGCTAGGTCCCTACATTGCAGATAAGTGCAACCAATACCTCAGCCTCACTGAATCAGTTACTAAAGAATTTAAATTCCATCCTCGTGAGTCTAGAGTGTCGTTTAAACTATATGACTATCCTTTCACTCTACCCTTAGAGACATTTTCTAACTACTGCAAGATTCCATTTTGGGGTTCGTTGGACGAACCACCAAGATCTGAGTATGATATATTCTTGACTATCCTTTGCTATGGTGACACTAAAGGAGTGACGCAAGGTAGAATAAAGAGCATTCATTTTCCCTCAATTCAATACTTTGCACTATTAAATGAAAAATGCATTGTAGGCAAACAAGATTGTAGTACACTTTGTGCTCCCAACTTGAGCCTCATACGCATTTCTCTCACCGGTGACAAAAGTTATAACCTTGGAGCGATTGTTGCACGCGGGTTGCAACACAATGCTGGTAGTGGATATTTTTATGCTGGAATTTATGCACACGTTTAGCAAGGGAGCTAGGTGTTTCACCTTGGCCTTACGAATCCATCCTACCCTCGCAGTACTTGGACTTTGATGCTATGAAATGTCATAAGATCCTTAGTGGTGAAGCCCATAATTTTACATATAACCTGTTGTTTAATAAAAAGTATGTTGTGGACACCTTTTTGCATGCGCCTTCTCTCTTTGATGTTCACAGCAAGGGAAGATATTATGTTGTTGAGAGGGAGGCCCGAGTGCATAACGTGGAGGTTGTGGCTGCGCGGCTGGCTGAGGCGTCTGCACCTAGAGCCTCCGTGAGCTATCACTTCGACCACTATGCAGGCTACTGATGGTGATTACCAAGTTAGGCCAAAAGCCTAAGCTTGGGGGAGTACGTATTTCCACCGACATTATATTCATGTTCGCACATTTGATTCCAGTTGTGGGTGTTCATACTTTTTCATTGTATTATCCATGTTAGATTTATTTTCTCGCCTTCTTCTTGTGTGTTTCAAAAGCTTTGAGAAAATCCAAAAATATTTCCTTTTTCTTTTCAGTTTTCCTTTCTAACGTAGTTAGTTGTAGTGTTAAAAAGAAAACCCAAAAAGATTTCTTGATTCTTCTTTTGCTTGTTGAGAGCTTTCCCGTGTAAATAGTTTTTCTCATTTTTGTTTTCCCCTTTAATTTGCTTTCTTCTAGAAAAAACCCAAGAAACTCCAAAAATATTTCAGTGTGTTTCTCTGAATTTCTTTTCTATTTATTGAGTCGTACCGAGGACAAGACCACGATGAAAATGTTGAGTGGCTCTCATGTGCATTATTGTTGATCTAACAAAGAGCCCATATTACCTCGTCTTCTCCTATTGAATAAAATGTTTGCAGATTCCAGCTTAGTCCACGACACTCTTGCACTATTATTATTATTTTCTCATCATTTGGTCGTGCAAGTGAAAGGCAATAATGACGATATTTTATGAACTGGCTGTGGCAGGGAGAAATGGGTATGAACTCAACTTGTTCTTTTTTTGTAAATATGTTTAACCTAGTATCCATGATTCAGCCTATTATGATCAAACATGTTTGCAATGACAATTAGAGATTATAGTTTCTCATGCCATACTTATGTAGCTAGGAGTGGATAATGATTTATCTTGGATCTCAACATTGCATTAAAATGATTGTGATGTGGTATGATGATATGGTACCCTCTTCTGAATGTTCGAGTGGCTTGACTTGGCACATGTTCATGCATATAGTTGAATCAAAACCAACATAGCCTCTATGATATTTATGTTCATGGTGTTCATATCCTACTCATGCTAGTATCCAATGTTACTTATGCATAATGCATGTTCATGACCGTTTTCAATCTCTAGCTAGCCGCTTACCAGCCTATTTGCTAGCCTTCGCATGTACTAAGTGAAATTACTTCTTGTGCATCAAAATGCTGAAACACAAGTTATTCCAGATGAGTCCACCATACCTACCTATATGCGGTATTACCCTGCCATCCTAAGTAAATTTGCATGTGCCACCTCTAGAAACTTCAAATAAATATCCATTTTTGTGTGCCTGGATTATTCATAGAGCGACAGGAAATAGTCAGTATCTTCCATGCTAAGCGGGTTATTCTCATGATGAGTGTTTAATAACTCATCCTTGCATGAGAGGGGCGGTAATAGGGATTCCCAGTCCTGAATTCAAATTGCAAATAATTAAACAAAACTCCCCAGGAGTGTTTTTTGTATGGACGGTACCCATGGATTCGGATCAGCCGTGAAGTGTGTTTGTTGGTGGAGGGGGAGTAAACCTTTACTTTATCACTTGGGAACCTCCACTAATGTGTTTAGCATGGAAGATACCGATAACTAATGGTCGCAAATTAAACAAGAAGGGTGCATTTCTCAAAATTACATTTACCTATGTTCTAAAAAATTGAGCTCTGGCACTGCTGCAAATCATTGCTTCCCTCTGTGAAGGGACTATCTACTTACTTTTATGTTGTGTCATCACCTTCTGAAATAAGTGTGAGATCCTGAGAGCACTATTGTCGTCCTCATGCATTGTGTGTAGCTAATGTTGGGTGCATCATGACTGGATCTTTTCTACCATGAATTACAATGTTAGTCCCTGCTTGAACTTTGGAGGTGCTCTGCATTTATGTTTTGCAGTCTCAGAAAGGGCTAGCGAAATACCACTATTGTCATATTATCTCATGGTTGTTTTGACAAAGTGTTGTCATTTGAGATATCGTATTATTGCTCGCTAGTTGATTATGCCATTGATATGAGTTAATGTAATTTTTAAGAGTTATTGTTGACATGGTTAGTCATGATCTTGGGTAAAAACCTAGGTGCTACTTAAGCTTACTTATGTAAACAAGAGCAAAAGAGTTCATAAAAGTTTTTCTTTTCCACTTTCAGTTTGTCAACTGAATTGCTTGAGGACAAGCAAAGGTTTAAGCTTGGGGGAGTTGATACGTCTTCGTGTTATCTACTTTTCGTAATGCTTTTCCTCTTGTTTTGGACTCTAATTTGCATGATTTGAATGAAACTAACCCGGACTGACGCTGTTTTCAGCAGAACTACCATGGTGTTGTTTTTGTGCAGAAATGAAAGTTCTCGGATTGGAATGAAACTTTAAGAGGATTTTTTATACAATAAACGAGAATTACTAGAGCCAAGAACCACCGGAGGGGGCACCTGGGTGGGCACAACCACCAGGGACCCCCCCTCCTGGCGCATCCAGGTGGGTAGTCCCCACCAGGTGGCCCTGTAGACCTCAACCCTGATACTATAATATCACATTTTCGGAGAGAAAAATAAGGGAGAAAGAATTATCGCATTCCACGAGACGGAGCCGCCGCGACCTCCTGTTCTTCATCGGGAGGCCAGATCTGGAGTGCGTTTGGGGCTCCAAAGAGGGGGATCTTCGATCTTTGTCATCACCGACCCTTCTCCATTGCCAATTCCATGATGCTCCCCACCGGGAGTGAGTAACTCCTTTGTAGGCTTGCTGGTCGGCGAGCAGTTAGATGAGATTCATCATGTAATCGAGTTAGTTTTGTTAGTGCTTCACCCCTAGTATCCATTATGTTCTGAGATTGATGTTGCTATGACTTTGCCATGCTTAATGCTTGTCAGTTTGGGCCCGGGTACCATGATTTCAGATCTGAACCATTTATGTTATCACCATTATATCTATGTTCTAGATCCGATCTTGCAAGTTGTAGTCACCTATGATGTGCTATGATCCACAAACCCCGGAGTGACAGAAGTCCGGATACTTTTCGGTGATGACCGTAGTTTGAGTAGTTCATGTATTCACTATGTGTTAATGCTTTGTTCTAGTTCTCTATTAAAAGGAGGCCTTAATATCCATTAGTTTCCCTAGGACCCCCCTGCCACGGGAGGGTAGGACAAAAGATGTCATGCAAGTTCTTTCCATAAGCACGTATGACTATTTACGGAATACATGCCTACATTATATTTATGAACTGGAGCTAGTGTCGTATCGCCCTAGGTTATGACTGTTATATGATGAATATCATCCAACAAATTCACCGATCCAATGCCTACGAATTTCTCTCATATTGTTCCCGCTAAGTTACTACTACTATTATTACTGTTACACTTGCTACAAAATCATTGCCATCACTATTTTTGTTACTATTGCTATTGCTACTACTATCAAAACTATCATACTACTTTGCTACTAATCACTTTACTGCAGATAATTAATCTCCAGGTGTGGTCGAATTGACAACTCAATTGCTAATACTTACAAATATTCTTTGGCTCCCCTTGTGTCGAATCAATAAATTTGGGTTGAATACTCTACCCTCGAAAACTATTGTGATTCCCTATACTTGTGGGTTATCAAAAACCGACCATAGGAGCCCACTTGATTGATCGTAGCCTCGCCGTTGTCGAGTCTGTCAGAACCGGGGCTCCCGGGAACCAAACAAGGTTCAAACTCTGGGGCGTGTGCGAAGGATCCCGCCTAGCTACAACTTGTTGTTCACTTCCTCATGGCTGGGCCTCGTCAGGTTCGAGCGAAAGGGAATAAGAAGTGCACACGGTGGTTTACCCAGGTTCGGGCCACCTTGCAGTGTAAATCCTACTCCTGCTTTGTGGTGGATTTCCTCGCGAGGAGGATGGATATGAACTAGTACAAGTGTGAGCTGCCTCGGGAGAGCTCAATGGCAAGGGATCCGATCTCCTCTCCTACGATGGAGACTATCCTATATTTATAGTGGCCTTGGTCCTTTTCCCTCATAGCTTAGGCGGGAAAGAATACCACATCGACCAATTTGAAAGGGGGCATAAGTACACCCTATCCTGACTAAAGGTGGTCTTCACCTGCAAAGCTACTGGTCATGACATAGCGGTGGGCTCGGTGACGGCCTCCGTCTAGCCGAGTTTGTAGTCTTGGTCTTGCTGCACTGGGATGGAAACCTTTGGGGGATTCCTTGGGAACCCGCATAAGTCCTTGCCTCCTCATCTCGGTCTTTTTTGCCAGCACGGTGGGGCCCTTGCACTTTGCTTCCTTGGCCTTGGCCTTCTTGTCTTCAGGGTCGACGTTTGGGTGCTTGAGGAGGGAGAGGCAGCCTTCCTCGGCCTTCGTGCACTTGTCTGCCAAGTTGAACATCTCAAGTGCCGAGCATAGGTCATCATGGATGGCGAGCTCCTCGCTCATATTAACGTCTATGACGCCCTCGGTGAACACCGAGATGATGGCTTCATCTGAGGCCTTCAGGATCTTGAGGCGGACCTAGGTGAAGCGCTAAATGTACTTGCAAAGAGTCTCTCCTTCATGCGCCACAGGTCGTTGACGGTGAGGGCGCGGTCACGCGTGCCTTGGAAGTTGGCGATGAACCGCTCACGGAGCTCATCCCATGAGGAGATCGACCCCTCCGGGAGATGCATGAGCCAGGAGCGTGCGCCGTCCTTGAGGGCCATGGGGAACCAGTTTGCCATGACCTTGTCATCGCCAATTACCGCTTTGTTGTAATGTAAATACAATGAAATTAATTGTGTAAAAGGGGCCTAGAAGTGCCTACTACTACACCACACTACACTTGGGTCTACACATTTACAGAGCTTACCCCTGTCTAGTGTCTGGCAGGACATTGGGGGCTTCAATCGTCGACTCATTATCCCCATATCAGCCCAGGCTAACGGAGCCTAGATTTTTGTGATATAACATATTTTCTAACTATACAGTTTATATACAAAAATATACCCTAATCCATTTTTCCTTCCTTGAATCCTTTAGTTTTAGTCAGTTCATGAAAAAAATCATACTACTAATTTCTTTTTATCCACAGTGGATTTACCTGGACAAGTAGAGCTGGAGGAACTCCGCAAGGTCAGGGATGTCGTCGTAGCACGGGGGCGGATCTGGCTTGAACTTGACCGGCCAGACAACGCGGCGCAGTTCACGGGTGAAGGTGCGGAAGCCTGCCGCGCTTACAGGCGCGGCCCGCGCGAGGCAGGCACGGTCCTAACGCCCATGTGCGCTAGCCTCCAGAGTTGCCCGGTCTTTGTGTTGGCGCTGGGAGCGCATGCTGTCGTACTACGGTTGCTGCATGACCTGGCAGCTGGCCTCGTCCCGGGCCGACGCTGGTGCTCCGCGAGGTGGGTCACGCGGACGCGCGTCATGCCTTGGCCCGACATTAGCGCTACGCAGAGGAGGAGGCAGAGGCGCACCATGAGCCACATCACCCGCACGAGACGGCGGGGAAGGAGCGAGTGGGAAGGCCCCATGGCCTCACCTGCGACGTTGACGAGCTCGGTGATGCGACCAAGCCAGGCGTCATAGCCCTCCTTGGCAGGATGGTAGCGCGGGAGCTCATGCGCCATGAGAATAGCAGCCTGCACGTTCACCGGCCCGCGACGAACATGGGAGGACGAGGCCGTGGAGGGAGCGAGGGAAGGCGTGGTGGTGCGGCCATCACGCTACACGGAGGGCGGCAGCGAAGAGTCCTGCTGCTCGTGGGCAGCAGGGTCGGTGGCGGCGTTGGCTGCGTGAGAAGCGGAGCGGCTGGGGGCACCACGGCCCACGGGTGTCGGGCGATGCAGGCAGCCCGGTGCTCGGCGTGAACTCGATGGGCGTCGGCCATGGGAGCGGTGAAGCTAGGACAAAGCGAAGCAGAAGGGAGAACTTTGACACAACCCTTCCTGGCGCGCCAAATGTCGGAACCGGGGCTCCGGGGACCCAAACAAGGTTCGAACTCTTGGGTGTGTGTGAAGGATCCCATCTGGCTACAGCTTGCCGCTCACCGCCTCATGGCTGGGCCTCGTCGGTTTTGAGCGAGCGAGAAGAAGAAGTGGACACGATGGTTTACCCAGGTTCGGGCCACCTAGCGGTGTAAAACCCTACTCCTGCTTTTGTTGGAAATATGCCCTAGAGGCAATAATAAAATGGTTATTATTATATTTCCCTGTTCATGATAATTGTCTATTATTCATGCTATAATTGTATAAACCGAAAACTGTAATACATGTGTGAATACATAGACCACAACATGTCCCTAGTGAGCCTCTAGTTGACTAGCTCGTTCATCAATAGATTGTTGTGGTTTCCTGACCATGGACATTGGATGTCGTTGATAACTGGATCACATCATTAGGAGAATGATGTGATAGACAAGACCCGATCCTAAGCACATCACAAGATCGAGTAGTTCGTTTGCTAGAGCTTTTCTAATGTCAAGTATCTTTTCCTTAGACCATGAGATTGTGCAACTCCCGAATGCCGTAGGAATGCTTTGGGTGTATCAAACGTCATAACGTAACTGGGTGACAATAAAGATGCACTACAGGTATCTCTGAAAGTGTCTGTTGGGTTGGCACGAATTGAGACTGGGATTTGTTACTCCGTATGACGGAGGGGTATGTCTGGGCCCACTCGGTAATGCGTCATCGTAATGAGCTCAATGTGACTAAGGAGTTAGTCATGGGATCATGTGTTATGGAATGAGTAAAGAGACTTGCCGGTAACGAGATTGAACAAGGTATAGGGATACCGACGATCGAATCTCGGGCAAGTAACATATCGATGGACAAAGGGAATTGTATACGGGATTGATTGAATCCCCGATATCGTGGTTCATCCGATGAGATCATTGTGGAAAACATGGGAGCCAATATGGGTGTCCAGATCCCGCTATTGGTTATTGGCCGGAGAGGTATCTCGGTCATGTCTGCATGGTTCCCGAACAAGTAGGGTCTACACACTTAAGGTTCGGCGACGCTAGAGTTGTAATGGGAATAGTATGTGGTTACCGAAGGTTGTTCGGAGTCCCGGATGAGATCCCAGACGTGACCGGAATGGTCCGGAGGTGAATATCGATATATTGGACGAAGGGTATTGGAGTCCAGAATTGTTCCGGGAGTACCGAGTGACGACCAGCATGACCGAAAGGAGTTTCGGAGGCCCCGACAAGCGTTTGGGGGGCTTATGGGCCAAGGGAAGGGGGCACACCAGCCCACTAAGGGGCCGTGCGCCCCTCCTTCTTCTTCTTATTCTTCTTATCCTTCTTCTTCTTCTTCTTCTTCTTCTTCTTCTTCTTCTTCTTCTTCTTCTTCTTCTTCTTCTTCTTCTTCTTCTTCTCCTTCTCCTTCTTCTCCTTCTCCTTCTCCTTCTTCTTCTCCTTCTTCTTCTCCTTCTTCTTCTTCTCCCTAATCTCATGTAACGTGGAGAGGTGGGGGTGCCTTCCCTAGGGAAGCCTCCCCTCCCAGCTTGGGGGCCAAGTTTCCTAGGGGTGGGGGCGCCCAAACCCATCTAGGGTTTCCCCTGTGGCTGCTGCCCTTACCGTAGGGAAACCCTAGGGCGCCTCCTCCTCCCCCTTCCCCCTATATATAGTGAGTGAGAGAGAGGGCAGCCGCACCCCTTCCCTGGCGTAGCCCTCCCTCCTCCTACACCTCCTCCTCCTCCGTAGTGCTTAGCGAAGCTCTGCTGGAGAACCACGAGCTCCAACGCCACCACGCCATCGTGTTGCCAGAGTTCTCCCTCAACTTCTCCTTTCCCCTTGCTGGATGAAGAAGGAGGATATGTCCCCGGGCTGTACTGTGTTGAACATGGAGGCGCCGTCCATTCGGCGCTTGGATCAGATCTTCCGCAATTTGAATCGCCGCGAGTACGACTCCATCAACCGTGTTCTTGTAACGCTTCCGCTTAGCGATCTTCAAGGGTATGAAGATGCACTCCCTCTCTCTCGTTACTAGTATATCCTAGATTGATCTTGGTGACACGTAGGAATTTTTTTGAATTATTACTACGTTCCCCAACAGTGGTATCAGAGCTAGGTCTATGCGTCGATTCTATGCATGAGTAGAGCACAAGTAGTTGTGGGCGAAGATTTAGTCAAGTTGCTTACCGTTACTAGTATTATCTTGATTTGGCGGCATTGTGGGATGAAGCGGCCCAGACCAACCTTACACATACGCTTACGTGAGACAAGTTCCACCGACTGACATGCACTTGTTGCATAAGGTGGCTAGTGGGTGTCTGTCTCTCCCACTTTAGTCGGATCGGATTCGACGAAGAGGGTCCTTATAAAGGGTAAATAGCAATTTGCATATCACCATTATGGCCTTTGCGGTAAGAAACATTCTTGCTAGAAACCCATAGCAGCCACGTAAAACATGCAACAACAATTAGAGGACGTCTACCTTATTTTTGTAGGGTATGCTATGTGATCTGATATGGCCAAAAGGATGTGATGAATTATATATGTGATGTATGTGATTGATTGTGTTCTTGTAATAGGAATCACGACTTGCATCTCTATGAGTATGACAACCGGCAGGAGCAATAGGAGTTGTCTTAATTTATTGTATGACCTGCGTGTCAGTGAAAATGTCATGTAATTACTTAACTTCATTGCTAACCGTTAGCCATAGTAGTAGAAGTAAAAGTTGGCGAGACAACTTCATGAAGACAAGATGATGGAGAGCATGATGATGGTGATCATGGTGTCATGCCGGTGACGATGATGATCATCCTGCGCCTCGAAGATGGAGATCAAAAGCGCAAGATGATATTGGCCATATCATGTCACTTTATGATTTGCATGTGTTGTTTATCATGTTTACATCTTATTTGCTTAGAACGACGGTAGCATAAATAAGATGATCCCTCACCAAAATTTCAAGAAATGTGTCCCCCCTAACTGTGCACCGTTGCGAAGGTTCATTGTTTCGAAGCACCACGTGATGATCGGGTGTGATAGATTCTAACGTTCACATACAATGGGTGTAAGCCAGATTTACACCTGCGAAACACTAAGGTTGACTTGACGAGCCTAGCATCTACAGACATGGCCTCGGAACACGAGAGACCAAAAGGTCGAACAAGAGTCGTATAGTAGATGCGATCAACATGGAAATGTTCACTGTTGAAGGGTAGTCCATCTCATGTGATGATCGGACACGGCCTAGTCGATTCGGATCATGAATCACTTAGATGACTAGAGGGATGCCTATCTGAGTGAGAGTTCATTAAATAATTTAATTAGATGAACTTAATTATCATGAACTTAGTCTAAAATTGTCTTTACAATCTATCTTGTAGATCCAATGGCCCACGCTAATGTTGCCCTCAACTTCAACGCATTCCTAGAGAAAACCAAGCTGAAAGACGATGGAAGCACCTATACGGACTGAGTCCGTAACTTGAGGATCATCCTCATAGCTGCCAAGAAAGCATATGTCCTTGAAGCACCGCTAGGTGACGCACCCATTTTCCCTGCAACTCAAGATGTTATGAACGCCTGGCAGTCGCCTAGTGATCATTACTCCCTGGTTCAGTGCGGCATGCTTTACAGCTTAGAATCGGGGCTCAAAAAGTGTTTTGAGCAACACGGAGCATATGAAATGTTCCAAGAGCTGAAAATGGTTTTCCAAGCTCATACCCGGGTCGAGAGATATGAAGTCTCAGACAAATTCTACAGTTGTAAGATGGAGTAAAACAGGTCTGTCAGCGAGCATATACTCAAAATGTCTGGGTTGCACAACTGCTTGCCTTAGATGGGAGTTAATCTTCCAGATGACTCGATCATTGACAGAATCCTCCAGTCGCTTCCACCTAGCTACAAGAGCTTTGTGATGAACTACAATATGCAAGGGATGGAGAAGTCCATTCCTGAGTTATATTCGATGCTGAAATCAGCAGAGGTGGAGATCAAAAAGGAACATCAAGTGTTGATGGTGAATAAGACCACTAGTTTCAAGAAAGGCAAGGGTGAGAAGAAATTCAAGAAGGACAGCAAGGGAGTTGTCGCACCTGGTAAATTAGTTGCCGGGAAGAAGCCAAAGAATGGACCCAAGCCTGACACTGAGTGCTTTTATTGCAAGGGAAATGGTCACTGGAAGCGGAACTGCCCCAAGTACTTAGCGGATAAGAAGGTTGACAACGCCAAAGGTATATATGATATACATGTTATTGATGTGTACCTTACCAGCGCTTGTAGAAGCTCCTGGGTATTTGATACCGATGTGGTTGCTCACATTTGTAACTCAAAACAGGAGCTGCGGAATAAGCGGAGACTGGCAAAGGATGAGGTGAAGATGCGCGTCGGGAATGGTTCCAAGGTCGATGTGATCGTCGTCGGCACGCTACCTCTACATCTACCTTCGGGATTAGTTTTAAACCTCAATAATTGTTATTTAGTGCCAGCTTTGAGCATGAACATTGTATCTGGATCTCATTTAATGTGAGATGGCTACTCATTTAAATCCAAGAATAAAGGTTGTTCTATTTATATGAGAGATATGTTTTATGGTCATGCCCCGCTGGTCAATAGTTTATGTTTATTGAATCTCGAACGTGATGTTACACATATTCGTAGTGTGAATGCCAAAAGATGTAAGGTTGATAATGATAGTCCCACATACCTGTGGCACTGCTGCCTTGGTCACATTGAAGTCAAACGCATGAAGAAACTCCATGCAGATGGACTTTTGGAGTCTCTTGATTATGAATCATTTGACACGTGTGAACCATGCCTCATGGGCAAAATGACCAACACTCCGTTCTCCTGAACAATGGAGCGAGCAACCAACTTATTAGAAATAATACATACTGATGAATGCAGTCCAATGAGCGTCGAGGCTCGCGGTGGCTACCATTATGTTCTCACCCTCACTGATGACTTAAGTAGATATGGGCATGTCTACTTAATGAAACACAAGTCTGAGACCTTTGAAAAGTTCAAGGAATGTCAGAGCGAGGTAGAGAATCAACGTGACAGGAAAATAAAGTTCTTATGATCAGATCATGGAGGATAATATTTGAATCACGAGTTTGGCACGCATTTAAGGAAATGTGGAATTGTTTCACAACTCACGCCGCCTGGAACACCTCAGCGTAATGGTGTGTCTGAACGTCGCAATCGCACTCTATTGGATATGGTGCGATCTATGATGTTTCTTACCGATCTACCGCTATCATTTTAGGGTTATGCTTTAGAGACTGCCGCATTCACTTTAAATTGGGCAATGTCTAAATCCGTTGAGATGACACCGTATGAATTATGGTTTGGGAAGAAACCTAAGCTGTCGTTTCTGAAAGTTTGGGGATGTGATGCTTATGTCAAGAAACTTCAACATGAAAAGCTCGAACCCAAAATGGAAAAATGCATCTTCATAGGATACCCTAAGGAAACTATTGGGTATACCTTCTACCTCAGACCCGAAGGCAAGATCTTTGTTGCCAAGAATGGATCCTTTCTGGAGAAAGAGTTTCTCTCGAAAGAAGTGAGTGGGACGAAAGTAGGACTTGCTGAGGTACCCCCTCTTGAACCGGAGAGTAGCGCAGCATAAGAAAATGTTTATGTGGTGCCTTCACCGACTAAAGAGGACGTTAATGATGATGATCATGAAACTTCGGATCAAGTTGCTACTGAACTTCCTAGGTCCACGAGGACACGTTCCGCACCAGAGTGGTACGGCAACCCTGTCCTGGAAATCATGCTATTACACAACGGTGAACCTTCGAACTATGAAGAAGCGATGGCGGGCCCGGATTCCAACAAATGGCTTGAAGCCATGAAATCTGAGATATGATCCACGTATGAGAACAAAGTATGGACTTTGGTGGACTTGCCCGATGATCGGCATGCCATAGAGAATAAGTGGATCTTTAAGAAGAAGACTGACGTGGATGGTAATGTGATCGTCTATATGGCTCGGCTTGTCACTAAGGTTTATCGACAAGTTCAAGGAGTTGACTATGATGAGACTTTCTCACCCGTAGCAAAGCTGAAGTCCATCTGAATCATGTCAGCAATTGCCGCATTCTATGATTATGAGATCTGGCAAATGGACGTGAAAATGGCATTCCTTAACAGTTTCCTTAAGGAAGATTTGTATATGATGTAGCCGGAAGGTTTTGTCGATCCTAAGAATGCTGACAAGGTATGCAAGCTCCAGCGCTCCTCTATGGGCTGGTGCAAGCATCTCGGAGTTGGGACATTCGCTTTGATGAAATGATCAAAGCGTTTGGGTTTATACAGACTTATGGAGAAGCCTGTATTTACAAGAAAGTGAGTGGGAGCTCTGTAGCATTTCTCATATTATATGTGGATGACATACTATTGATGGAAAATAATGTAGGACTTTTGGAAACCATAAAGGCCTACTTGAATGAGTGTTTTTCAATGAAGGACCTGGGAGAAGTTGCTTACATATTAGGCATCAAGATCTATAGAGATAGATCGAGAAGCCTCATTGGTCTTTCACAAAGCACATACCTTGACAAGATATTGAAGAAGTTCAATATGGATCAGTCCAAGAAGGGGTTCTAGCCTGTATTGCAAGGTGTGAGATTGAGCGCAGCTCAACGCCCGACCTCGGCAAAAGAAAGAGAAAACATGAGTGTCATCCCCTATGCCTCAGCCATAGGCTCTATTATGTATGCCATGCTGTGTACCAGACCTGATGTGAACCTTCCCATAAGTTTTGTAGGGAGGTACCAAAGTGATCCCGGTATGGAACACTGGACAATGGTCAAGAATATCCCGAAGTACCTGAAAAGGACTATGGATATGTTTCTTGTTTATGGAGGTGACGAAGAGCTCGTCGTAAAGGGCTACGTCGACGCTAGCTTTGACAAAGATCTAGATGACTCCAAGTCACAAACCGGATACATGTATATTTCGAATGGTGGGGAAATCAGCTGGTGCAATTGCAAGCAAAGCGTCGTGGCGGGATCTACATGTGAAGCGGAGTACATAGCTGCTTCGGAAGCAGCGCAGGAAGGGGTCTGGATGAAGGAGTTTATCACCGACCTAGGAGTGATTCCAAATGCGTCGGGATCGACGACTCTCTTCTATGACAACACTGGAGCTATTACCATTGCCAAGGAGCCCAGGTTTCACAATAAGACCAAGCACATCAAGCGCCGCTTCAACTCCATTCATGAATATATTCATGATGGAGACATAGATATTTGTAAAGTACATACGGATCTGAATGTCGCAGATCCGTTGACTAAACCTCTTTCATGAGCAAAACATGATCAACACCAGAAATCTATGGGTGTACGATTCATCACAATGTAACTAGATTGTTGACTATTGTGCAAGTGGGAGACTGTTGGAAATATGCCCTAGAGGCAATAAGAAAATGGTTATTATTATATTTCCTTGTTCATGATAATTGTCTATTGTTCATGCTATAATTGTATTAACCAAAAATTATAATACATGTGTGAATACATAGACCACAACATGTCCCTAGTGAGCCTCTAGTTGACTAGCTCGATGATCAATAGATGGTTGTGGTTTCCTGACCATGGACATTGGATGTCGTTGATAACGGGATCACATCATTAGGAGAATGGTGTGATGGACAAGATCCAATCCTAAGCACAATACAAGATCAAGTAGTTCGTTCGCTAGAGATTTTCTAATGTCAAGTATCTTTTCCTTAGACCATAAGATTGTGCAACTCCCGGATGCCGTAGGAATGCTTTGGGTGTATAAAACATCACAACGTAACTGGGTGACTATAAAGGTGCACTACAGGTATCTCTAAAAGTGTATGTTGGGTTGGCATGAGTCGAGACTGGGATTTGTCACTCTGTATGACGGAGAGGTATCTCTGGGCCCACTCGGTAATGCATCTCATAATGAGCTCAATGTGACTAAGGAGTTAGTCACGGGATCATGTGTTACGGAACGAGTAAACAGACTTTCCGGTTACGAGATTAAACAATGTATATGGATACCGACGATCGAATCTCGGGAAAGTAACATACTGATGGACAAAGGGTATTGTATACGGGATTGATTGAATCCTCGACATCGTGGTTCATCCGATGAGATCATCGTGGAACATGTGGGAGCCAATATGGGTATCCAGATCCCGCTATTGGTTATTGGTCGGAGAGGTATCTCGGTCATGTCTGCATGGTTCCCGAACCCGTTGGGTCTACACACTTAAGGTTCGGTGACGCTAGAGTTGTAATGGTAATAGTATGTGGTTACGAAAGGTTGTTCGGCATCCCGGATGAGATCCCGGACGTGACCGAAATGGTCCTGAGGTGAAGATCGATATATTGGACGAAGGGTATTGGAGTCCGGAATTGTTCCGGGAGTACCCGGTGATGACCAGCGTGACCGAAAGGAGTTTCGGAGGCCCCGGCAAGCGTTTGGGGGCCTTATGGGCCAAGGGGAGGGGGCACACCAGCCCACTAAGGGGCTGTGCGCCCCTCCCACCCCATCTCATGTAGGGATGGCACCCGCAGGGTTTGGTTACGGGTTGACCCACCCCATACCCTTACCCGTCCTCCTTGACCCATCACCCTTTCCCATACCCGGCAACGGGTATAATTTTTCCCATACCCGTTATCCGACAGAGTAGATAGGTACTCGTGGGTAAAATTACCCATGTTTGCAAAGCATCCATTTGAAAAAACTCACAGTCATAAACAACAACATATAATCATAATTTATAAACAACAACACAACACAAACTACAACATATTTAACAAACAATATCACTTTCTCGTAAACAACAACACATCAATACAACATCATATAGTCACAATCATACATTTTGAGTTAACAAATTCATGATAAAGTGTAGAGATAATTTTGAGTTCACATAGATTTTATAAGGGTACATGTGTATGTGGGCATGGGTTATAGGATCCCATACCCGTACCCGCTCTACCCGATGGGTTTCAGATTCCCCTATTTATATACCCATGGGTAAAAATAATTTCCATACCCTTACCCTAATAGGGTTTTTACCGACAGGGTACATGGGTAATGGGTACCCATTGCCATCCCTAATCTCATGTAACGTGGAGAGGTGGGGGCGCCTCCCGTAGGGACGCCGCCCCTCCCGGCTTGGGGGCCAAGTTTCCTAGGGGTGGGGGCACCCAAACCCATCTAGGGTTTCCCCTGTGGCCGCTGCCCCTCCCCTAAGGAAGCCCTAGGGTGCCTCCTCCCCCCGCCCTTCCCCCTATATATAGTAAGGGAGAGAGAGGGCAGCCGCACCCCTTCCCTGGCGCAACCCTCCCTCCTCCTACACCTCCTCCTCCTCCGTAGTGCTTAGCAAAGCTTTGCCGGAGAACCACGAGCTCCACCGCCACCACGCCGTCGTGCTGCCGGAGTTCTCCCTCAACTTCTCCATTCCCCTTGCTGGATCAAGGAGGAGACGTCCTCGAACTGTACGTGTGTTAAACGCGGAGGCGCCATGCGTTCGGCGCTTGGATCGGATCTTCCGCGATATGAATCGCCGCGAGTATGACTCCATCAACCGCGTTCTTCTAACGCTTCCTCTTAGCGATCTTCCAGGGTATGAAGATGCACTCCCTCTCTCTTGTTGCTAGTATCTCCTAGGTTGATCTTGGTGACACGTAGCAAATTTTTTTGAATTATTACTACGTTCCCCAACAACTTTGTGGTGGATTGCCTCGCAAAGAGGATAGGTATGAACTAGTACAAGTGTGAGCTACCTCGGGAGAGCTCAATGGCAAGGGATCCGATCTCCTCTCCTAGGATGGAGACTAGCCTATATTTATAGTGGCTTTGGTCCTCTTCCCTCATAGCTTAGGCACGAAGGGATACCACAGTGGCCAATATGAAAGGGGACAGGAGTACACCCTATCCTGACTAAAGTGGTCTTCGCCTGCAAAGCTACTGGTCATGACGCAACGGCGGGCTCGGCGACGACCTCCGTCGTACCGACCTCATGGTCTGGGTCTTGTTGTACTGGGATGGAAACCTTTGGGGGATTCTTTGGGAACCCGCGTACGTCATTGCCTCGTTAACATCAATGATAGAGGCGAGGGTGTCCTGATCTTTCGATGAGATGATAACTATCGATTTGGTGGAGATGACTTTGACGATCCGACTACAAACGTGCACGACGTTGCGCCTTAGCAATCGCTAAACCAACTCCGAGAGGTTATTGACTACGCCGGAGCACAATCACCCGACCACGAAGGTCTATTCCTGCAAGCAATCAAGAACAAGCAAGAATATGATAAAGCAATCTGAATATTGCAGTATATATGAAGTATTGATAAAGGTGGGGATCCGTAGCGGTCTTGGTCCAGTCGTTGGACACAAACGAAGTACACGGTTGCAATGGCTAACTTTTAACTAAACAAATCCCGGAAAAAGCTACTAGATGGATCTACTTATATAGGAGCAAGGGTGGCGCCAAGGAGGTGGGAGGATGTCCCAAGGCAGCCTAAAACTAACCCTAGGTCGTACAAGGCCAATGGGCCCAAGCGGAGGTGACATAACACCTTTGGACTTGTAGTTTGACTCGGATTCTGCTGCAGCATCAGATTGTTTCGTCCATAACTCAACGCTCCGGACGGATTTTAAGGTGATTCAATTGGGTTGGAAAATGCACGAAATCTATTTTCCAACAAAAAGAATCAACCAATTTGGAGTCCGTATGAAAAAGTTATTGACGTTTTGAGTCAAGTATGTCATGCAGTCCGAATCTGAGTTCGAACGTGAGAGACTTGGACTCTATCTTCTCTTGGGCCAAAAGTGACGTGAGAGAACTTTTGAACAGCAGGTAAACATCTCTTTCTCCCTTATCTTCATATGTGGATTGTACAAATGTCCCATACACCTGCAATTAGACATGGCACAAAAGTTTGTGAAGTATTTTGTCTGGATGACATAAATAAATTATTGCATAGTTTGCATTAGAAATCACCTCACAAATATACATGTATGCAATATTTTGGTCGTATCCAAGGTAATCATGTCCTCATCATCCTCCCTTCTTGAAAACAAAGCCGTCCTCGGCGTTGCTTAGTCTGAAATATGGCTAACAAAAGAGACAAGGTGTACATGTTGTATATGTATATGTCATCCATTTTTACTTCCCTTGATTTTTGCACATATGACACATGAATAGATGAGTAACTTGCATAGTTCATAAAATCTAAAGCCAAAACATTATCACAAGAAGTAGAAGGCATGAAAATATTACAACTCAGTTTGCACATATAAGTGAAGCTCTTATTTGTTTCAAAAGATTGACAATGTTCATCATTAAACCATCCAAACATTGGTGAATAAACCTTACTTGCATCAAGTTTACATGCTACAACATGCTTAAATAAGCAAACATGCAATAAGTCATTCGACACAGAATCATCACCAAGATTAGAGGTCATATCAAAATGATTAAACATTGATTCTTTTGCATCAATAGTTAATTCAATGGGTGCACTCAAAATTGTTGGTATTTCAGTTGTTTGATCACATGACGCATTCATGATAGTATCAAGATTCTATAAAATAGGTGATGTGCTCAAATCACCGTTAACTCAACACATGATGCATTCAAGTTAACTAGGGATGCATCATTCTCATGTGAAGATATATCATTAATACCTTTATCTGTTACCTTGTCGCAAAGACGTAGCTGATGTAGGTGCGGGCCTTGATAATGCACCATACACTTGAGATGATGTCGCTCACAACTGGGTGGGGCTGCTCTAGTAGGTGCAACGGTGGAGGAACCAACGACGATGGTGAGCATGAACTGGAATAGTAGTTGTTGTATGCATCCTCCTGTAGCTGTCTCTCAAAGGTACAAGCGAACATACATACCAATAATGGACCGAGGAATATAGTGAAATCTTGCACGGATATCATGGTTCAAACCACCAAAAATCTATTCATTGTATCATCCTCGATTCTTCTATGTCACAATGATGCATATAAGATTTGAACTCTTTGTAGTAAGCATGAACAGTGTTACTGCCTTGTTTTAATTGTTCAAATTTGCGAAGCAATTCACGCATTTATAGTAAGGAGGAAAAATTGTTGTCTCATTACAGCTTTCAAAACTTTCCAAGTTGTGGGTTGGTTATCAATGTTTTTCTTACAATGTACACTCCACCAAATGAAGCAAAACCAGTAAATGCTCTAGTGGTAGCTCGTACTCTCTCAAGTTCAGAAAAATCATGGTGACTAAAACTTCTTCTAATTCAAGCTCCCAAGCTAGATAAATAGCAGGATTAAATCTACCCTCAAATGATGGTAAAGACATACCCGACCATATGCTTGTGTGTGTTGTCCCAACTCTCGTGATGATGAAGATGTGTCCGTCGTCCAAGAACTTCTATCTCCGGAACCTGTCATGATTAGTAGAAACAAGAAACAAAATTCAAGAATAATGTTCCTATGAACTACTAGGATGTGGTTGTAAAGTGCTCACAGTAAAGCAAATATCAATATCTTACAAGTTCTTACCATGCAGCAGGTGGTGACAGGCAACCAGCGGTGTCAAGTAACTCTGAAGATTGTGTATAGCGATTGCCAGGGGAACGTACGTATACACGGTGTAGAAATATGTAGAGCTGGGCTGGCTATATATGGTAGCAATTTCTTTTTAGCAATAATCAATTCAAAGATGCAATGTTGAATAAACGCTCAACGACGGTACTGTGCTGGTCCTAGGCTAGACCGGACTAGAGACGCGAGCCTAGAACACTAATGAGGTCACGGCGTAGCACAACTTGCATCAATGAATGGTAAGAACTTTTTTCAAATAATGCTACTAACTCAAGCTTTCCAATGCAAAAAGAATCACTCAATTCCGAGTTGATATGAGGAGTCAAAAAATTCTAAAACTGGTTTGAAAAACTGGAATAAGATGTGTTCCCGAACTTCGGAGGGCAAAAAGACCTATTTAGAAGCCGATTTTGAGGTGCCAAACATTGAACTAGCTTCTGCAACTATTTAGATGCGGCTCGTCTCTAGATTTAATTTGAGTACTCGCGGAGCCAAAACGGACTTCGTATGAGGAAGTTATGCCTGTTTTACTGAACAGTGCACAAAACAGATTCCAATCCGAATTCAGCTACGAGATTGAGTCTAAATAGATCTGAACTTTGTTTTTTTTTCTTCTCTCTTTTTTTTTCACACTTTTTTTCCTTTTTCTTTCTCTCTTTTTTTTCTCTGACTTTTCTTTTTACTTTTTTTTCTCTTTTTTTTCTCTTTTTCCAAAACAAACTAGATAAGATGCAGATTGGATCAAGCGAAGATGTGAATGACCTCAACTATGATTATGACAATGAATAGTGTGTAGCACGTGGTGGAAATTGATGGATGGTATGGTGGACAGCAGAAGGGATAATGATGCAGCGGCGGCGTGACTAATGTGAACAGAACTCGAAACTCTAAACGAACTAGACACTAAGACCAGCAACTCGACACGACGATGCAACCGATAATTCAATAATGCAAACAATGAAAAGAAAACTGCAAAGGCTCAGACTATCTTGGACAAAGGATGAATAGATCTAACTTTTTTTTGTGGCTTTTTCTTGGACAATAGGTAAGAAAATAAATCTAATCTAGGGATAATTGGAAATTTTCACCGAGCAACCTGAAAACTGATACCACTTGAAAGAGGCGAGGGTGTCCCGATCTTTCGATGAGATGATAACTATCGATTTGGTGGAGATGACTTTGACGATCCGACTACAAACGTGCACGACGTTGCGCCTTAGCAATCGCTAAACCAACTCCGAGAGGTTATTGACTACGCCGGAGCACAATCAACCTGACCACGAAGGTCTATTCCTGCAAGCAATCGAAGAACAAGCAAGAATATGATAAAGCAATCTGAATATTGCGAGTATATATGAAGTATTGATAAAGGTGGGGATCCGTAGCGGTCTTGGTCTGGTCGTTGGACACAAACGAAGTACACGGTTGCAATGGCTAACTTTAACTAAACAAATCTCCGGAAAAAGCTACTAGATGGATCTACTTATATAGGAGCAAGGGTGGCGCCAAGGAGGTGGGAGGACGTCCCAAGGCAGCCTAAAACTAACCCTAGGTCGTACAAGGCCAATGGGCCCAAGCGGAGGTGACGTAACACCTTTGGACTTGTAGTTTGACTCGGATTCTGCTACAGCATCAGATTGTTTCGTCCATAAATCAACGCCCGGACGGATTTTAAGGTGATTCAATTGGGTTGGAAAATGCACGAAATCTATTTTCCAACAAAAAAGAATCAACCAATTTGGAGTCCGTATGAAAAGTTATTGACGTTTTGAGTCGGGTATGTCATGCAGTCCGAATCTGAGTCCGAACGTGAGAGACTTGGACTCTATCTTCTCTTGGGCCAAAAGTGACGTGAGAGAACTTTTTGAACAGCAGGTAAACATCTCTTTCTCCCTTATCTTCATATGTGGATTGTACAAATGTCCCATACACTTGCAATTAGACATGGCACAAAAGTTTGTGAAGTATTTTTGTCCTGGATGACATAAATAAATTATTGCATAGTTTGCATTAGAAATCACCTCACAAATATACATGTATGCAATATTTTTGGTCGTATCCAAGGTAATCATGTCCTCATCAATCAAAGAGGAAACTGTGCTGGACTACACCCATTGGTGCCCTGCTGGCCTTGGTCATCATGGCTCACATCACCACGCGCCTCGTGAGGTGGGCGCCTACCTATTGATGTCCGCACCTTTGGAGGCAGCCTCGGGGGGCTGTTCCTCGGGAGGCCTTGTCATCGTTCGCCTCGCGAGGGTCTTGCTCGTGAAGCCTTGGAGTTGGGCCGTACTGGGCTTTCAATGACGCCGTGCACTGGGCCGCAGGCAAGTGAGTCTGGGAACCCCTGGTCCCAGAACTCCGATAGTAGCCCCCGGGCCCATGGTGCGCTCGGCCTGGCTTCGAGGTGGAGGCAGCGAAGGAGTGTTGGGTTCTACGGTGGGGTGTGTTTGTCACGCCCAATATGCGACCCTATCCAAAAGGAACTCGACGGTCCCACCAAGGATAGACCCGCATATTGAAACGCTTTTGCAAGGTGGATATCATTACATCAACATTACATAATAGTGGGGATACATAGATAAGGCACAAATGCCACAAGAATACATTAACAACATACATGAGAACAGCATCCGACTACGGATGAAACATAAACAGAAACTCAAACGACATCCACCCTGCTAGCCCAGGCTGCCGACCGAACCTATCCCCGATCAAGAAGAAGCGAAGAAGAACTCCAAAACAAGCAACATCGCTCTCACGTCATGAACATCGCAAACCTGTACCTGCAACTGGTGGTGTAGTAATCTGTGAGCCACGAGGACTCAGCAATCCCATTACCATGGGTATCAAGACTAGCAAAGCTTAATGGGAAAGGAAGGGGTAAAGTGGTGAGGTTGCAGCAGCGGCTAAGCATATATAGTGGCTAACATACGCAAATGAGAGCGAGAAGAGAAACAAAGGAACGGTCGTCAACTAGTAATGATCAAGAGGTGATCCTGAACTCCTACTTACGTCAGACATAACCCAGAAACCGTGTTCTCCTCTCGATCAACCCCGAAAAGAGACACTCACGGTTACGCATTACGGTTGGTGTATTTTAGAAGAGTTTACTTCAAGTTTACTACAACCGGATAATAACAAATTCCCATCGCCACATAACCATGGCACGGCTTTGAAAGTTTAAACCCTGCAGGGTGTCCCAACTTAGCCCATGATAAGCTCTCGCGATCAACGAAGGATATTCCTTCTCCCGGAAGACCCGATCAGTCTCGGAATCCGGCTACAAGACATTTCGACAAAGAATAAAACAAGACCAGCAAGACCTCCCGCGTGCGTCGACATCCCGATAGTAGCCGCGCAGATCTCGCCTCGTGCCACGACCGGATAAGCTAAGCGTCACAGTACCGACGTAACCCAAGTTGCCAAGGGATGGTCCCAGACGGTGTCTAGTTTGGACCAACGCTAGACAAGCACCGCCCGGGGTAATAAAGATGACCCTTGGGATGCGCGACTCCCAAGGGAAAAAGGTAATAGGTCGGGCAAATGGTAAAACCAATGTTGGGCCTTCTTGGAAAAGTCTTATTCAAAGCGAACTGTCAAGGGGTCCCATAAATCACCCGACCGCGTTAGGGACGCAAAATCCGGGAACATAATACCGATATGACGGAAACTAGGGCGGCAAGAGTGGAACAAAACACCAGGCATAAGGCCGAGCCTTCTACCCTTTACCAAGTATATAGATGCATTAATAATATAAGATATATTGTGATATCCCAACAAGTAAACATGTTCCAGCAAGGAACAACATCTCCATGTTCCAACAAGGAACAAACTTCATCTTCACCTGCAACTAACAACGCTATAAGAGGGGCTAAGCAAAGCGGTAACATAGCCAAACAATGGTTTGCTAGGAAGGGTGCAAAGGTTAGAGGCTGACATGGCAATTTGGGAGGCTTGAGGAACAAGTGATAGGTAGCGCAGCATAGCGATAGAACGAAGCAACTAGCATAGCAATGATAGTAGTGAGATCCAGGGTAGCGGTCATCTTGCCTGAAATCCCGCTAGGAAGAAGAACGAGTCCATGAAGAAGATGAAGCCACGAAGACGAACCAAGCGTAGACGAACGAATCCTCACGATCGCAACAAACAGAACTAACAAGAAGAAGCACACAACATAGTAAACACACCACACATGAACAAGGCATGATGCACAACAAGCATGATGCATGACAAAGCTACATGAAGCTACTCATGGCAAGAGATGATGCAAACAAGATCAACACATCAAGGCAAGTTTAAATGAGGCCGGGAACAACATATAACAATTCCGGTAAGTCCTCATATGCAAATTTCGAAATAAGTCCAGATCTGATTAAACCTTAAGTTCAATTTTTTAAACAGCAAGTTAAGATGCACCACGATGATCTACACGAAATTCTAGTCAAGTTACATATAAAGTTCATTAGATTCGGAGCTACGGCCTAGAAGATATGAGCAAAACAAGTTAAACATGGCATTGATGCAAAATGCATACAAACATCAACCAAACACCTCAAAGAAAGGATGCAACATGATAATATGAAACTACATGCAAAATCAAGCAAGTTCCATATAGAGCACACTCAAAACGGAGCAACGGTGCAACACATACACCCTATACAAGTTTAAAGGACAAGCTGTCCAAAACAGCAACTAGGCATATTGCAAGCATCAAAACAACAAGCTACAGCATCTCAACATGAAAACAAAAGTCATGGGCATGATGTACAGGTAAAGCATGACAAAACATGAACACTGAACTATCTCCAGAAATCACTAGAACATGCTCAAACACACATGGCAAGATTGCAAATAATAACAGTTTCAGACTTTGCAGAAATTAACATCAGGTTGCAATGTTTAGAGCTATCAAACAACATGTTACAGGAACTTATAATGGCAAACAAAGGCATGGCATGAATCTACTAAATGCATAGATCAAATATCCTTTGCTGACCATAAGCCAAAAAGGATCAGAAAATATGATGGCACCCACGTAAACATGGCAAGTTATATTACAGATTCATACATGGCAGGAACAACAATAAGTAGGCATGTTGGTGAGCTTGAACCACTCACCACAGAGCAATACATGGCATGGCAAGGAAACTCACAGTAAGAAGACATGGCATAGAAGTTATACATGGCAAGAACAACATCATAGCATACACGGATCAACTACAACAACCTTGGCAAAATTGAATAACATGTAAACAACCTGCCAGGAAACATTTTATAGCAAAAGTAGAGCTCGATTGACTCAAGCTATGGCACTCCATAATTGCAAACAAGGGCATGGATGGATAGGTCATAACCATATGTTCAAAACATCCTTACTGAAGTATCTCAAAATAAGCATGGATCTCTCGGTAGCATCAGGTTTACATAGCATAAAAATATCAGCAGAACATGGACTGAAATCAGCAACATCATGAAGCCTAGTTTGCATGCTTGTGCTAGTCACCACAGAGATCACAAAAATACATGGAATACACCCCTGTAAAGATGGTATGGCATATTACAAAACACATGTAGGACTCAAGTTCATAGGGTGCACACATCAATCATGGCAAAAATGACAAAAGTGCATGTTCTGATAAGAATCTGAAACTAACATCACATAGCCCTCTTCTAACAGCATTTCGGGTATCAAGATGAGCTCAAATGAAAATGATGTAATGAGATGAAATGATGTACTCGTCGAGGCGAACAATTTGACATATTACACACACGAAACGGAGCAATATGCAGAGAGTTATGGTGCGATGAAGATGGCAAGATTATGCAAAATTATCTGGGACTTAGCCAAAATTCCAGATCTGAAAACTGAGCGTAGAATAGCTAAAAGACGCTTGGTCGGGGAATAGGGGATCTCACCATGTGGGCTTCGGCCCAGAGTGAAGGGAGAGGTGGCACGGGCCGGCTGGAGCTGGGCCGGCCCACGAGAGCGGAGAGGGCCGGCGCCGATGTGGATCATCTGCGCGTGTGCCCGCACGCACGGACGGACGAGGGAGGCTGCGCCGGCGGCGGCCTTGGCGATGAGCGGGGCGGCGTCCAGAGGGCCGGTGGACGACGGAGATAGGGGGATCCGGGCGCTCCTGCCCGGATCTGGCCGGAGGCGGGGCCGGACGACGAACTACAGCGACGGGCGGCGGCGAGAGGCGCTGCGGGAGAGAGAGAGCTGGTGAGGGGAGGAAGGAGAAGAGGAAGGGAGAAAGAGACCGGGCGGCAGTGCTCATCTCGGTGTCGGGGACGAGGAGGCGCGGGCGGTGGCGAGCGCGGGGCGCCGGAGGGGCGCGACGGCGAGATCCGGTCTCGGCGACGAGAGAGAGTCAGGAGCGGGCGCGCCGGGCGCGAGGCTGGGCGGTCGGGCCTGGGCGGCCAGGCGGGAGGGTTGAACTGGCGGGCGGCTGGCTGCGGAGAGCGGTTGGCACGTGGCCGCCCCTGGTTGGCTCCAAGGCGGCGGGGACGGCGGCGCTGGCGAGTGGAACGGCGACACTTGGCGGCGGGGGAGTGCACCGGCGCTGAAAACGAGGAGGGAGCGGCGCGGCTACGGGAATTGAGGAGGGGGGTTGGTAGGAGGCCAAAAATGGCAGGGGAGGCGTCTATAAATAGAAAAGGAGGCTAGGGTTAGGGGTTTTCTCCGTTTTCGGACCCTCGGATCTCGATCGGACGGCTCCGGACACGAGGAGGAGTTAGTGGGCTGGATTAGAGTGGGTGTGGGCTGTGAAGAGAGGCCTTGGGCTGAGAAGAGAGAAGAGAAAGGCAGCCCGGCCACAGTTTCGGAGACCGAAACGTCCAGCGATTAAACCGGCAACGGTGCCGCTACGAATGACGGTTGGGCTATCAAACGAACTCCGAATGCGATGAAATTTGGCAGGCGGTCTGTCTACACTATAATAAGACCGCACGACAAGTTGCAACCCATTCCGAGAACATTTAATACCCGCACACGAAAAGAGGCAAAAGGGGGCGCCGGGAGACATAGGAGTGCCGGATTGGAAAACGGACAACGGGGAAAATGCTCGGATGCATGAGACGAACACGTATGCAAAATGAAATGCACATGACGACATGATATGAAATGCATATGATGACATGGCAAAGTGCAACACGCAAGCACATGACATGGCAACGACGGCGAATAACTGGAAGACACCTGGCGCATCGAATCCGGGGCATTACAGCACTCCTCCACTAACAAGAGATCTCGTCCCGAGATCTTAGGACTGAGACGGAAGGGAAAAGGATGAGGTGAAACGAGAACTCACGAGAAGAAGCAAAGAATCGAGAGCACTCGAGAAGAAGAGAGGAACGACGAGAATGACGAGAATCGAAAGCTCACGAATCCGATAGACTATGAAACAACTCGTTCTAACCGGAGTGGTTAGAATGAGAAAAGAAACGAATAAGACTGAAAGGATTTAGGCAGCACACCAGTTGAACAAGGAAAGAATAGAACCTGAGCTTCAGAAGATGGAATGACACTTGACGAGATAAACAACGCAATGCCTCCGGAAGAACTGAAAGAATTGAATGAAAAGAACTTAGAAGGAAGGATTGAACGGAGTTGTTGAAAAAATCATCACCGAAAAGAATAAGATTGTTGTGGACTTATGGATAACCTCTCAAAATTATGAGGTGATAACCAACCACAAGCAGAAAAGATTAAATAGCTGAGAAGAACGAAGAAATGCAAAACTCCACTTCAAAAGAATACGAAGATTTAATTGCACTTCGAGATGAGAAGAAAAAAAAATACTTGAACTCCACCAACAAGAATCTTGATGAACTCTTGAAGAATGAATGAAATCATGAAGAACCACCATGAAGAACTCCGTTGACAAAAAGGATGATGAGATAGAATTGAAGGATGAAAGAATAAGATTAAACCTTGCGGTGATTTAGATGGGGTTCCGACGAGACGTCCGAAGAAAAATTGAACTCCGGAAAAGAAAAGATGAAAAGACTTGGAAGTAGAATTTATTACTCAAGAACAAACTCCGAAGGAAGGGATTAATCACTTGGATGAAATAAGAATAAGATTTATTGTATGCTTATCCTTCATCAAATTAAATTGATGACAAGCAATGGATTTTTGCATACTACTTATTCTTGTTGAAAAGGATTAAGGGGGGGTATAACAGAAAACTTGAGAAAGTCTTCATGAACCACCGGTAGGATTGAAAAGAACGAATGGATTAACATGATAATCAAGGAAAAAGAATCTTGAACGAACCACCGTTAGAATTAGGAAATGACTGATGAAAGAGAATGGATCACCGGAAGAATTAGAAGGCAAATATGCTTGAGGGGATTTAGAGAGACGAGAACGAAGAGAACTCGAGCTGATTAATGAACATTTGAACGAGGCACCGGGATAAATAGAGAACGATAACTGGAATGATGGCCTCCGGTGAAAAGAAATGGAAAAACAACTCCTGACATACTCCGGATGGGTAAGAAAAGAATATCTGACAAATGGAATAATTCGAGAGGATAACATGAACTAGAACCACGAATCTTTGAGAGAAGAGACAAGATTTAGAGGAAAAGCTCTTCTTCGATCTTCAAATGATGACGAGAAACACCACCAAAATTGTTGAGATACTCCAGTAGAATGAAAATCAAAGAGGTTGAGTCAACAATGAAATGGTTTGAAATCGATCTTGGAAAAGGCAAGTGACTGATGGGATCCATTCTTACGTCATACTTGAAAAGAATTGAGAATAACTCCGGGGAAAATCAGAAGAGTCAGGTAAGATCCTGGGAAAGACCTGTGGGTTAGGGCCCACTAAAAGAAAACACCGTTGGAAAGGATTGTTGAAGAGATAGATGATGCACCGGAACGATTGAAATATTTGAATGAGGTGACAACCTCGAATTAATTGGAACACAGACGAATCTCTTGAGATGTCTTCGGAACTCCGGAATGATTGAATGGCGAGAGGCAAATGAGCAAGGAGAACACTTTAACCCAAGGAAAAGAATGTGATCAACCCGAAAAACTTGAATTGAGTGCACCGGAAAAAGAAAGGGATGAAGAATGATGAACGAGACGAGAATTCACCGGTTGAAATGATTGAGGGAAGACTGAAGAGACTCTGTACGAATGAAATTGATGGTCGAGAGAGAGTCAGACTCCGGGAAGAAAAAGGGTGGGTGGGCGGGAAAACAAAGGCAACTCGGGAGGGGAAACGACGAATATCTTGAAGAGACAACCCCGGTTGAAATCATTGAGGAGAGAAAGCAAAGACTTCACACGAGTAGGATGGATACTCGATCACGGACTCCGGTTTGGAAAAGAAGAAGGGAGGGCGGGTGGGAGAAGAAAACAACTGAGGATTGAACTTGCAAAGATGAAGGGGTTCGAGTCGACTTGACGAGAAATGCACCGGATAAAAGAACTGAGGAACAACTACCGGAAAACCAACTGCGTGAGCCTAAAGAAAAATTTGAAGGGGAAAAGAAGTAATTCAAAACACCTACGTCAAGATTTCTCACCAGAGCAACGAAGGGGCTGAGGAGTAAAAAGAATTCCTACTCTCCGATATAACTAGACTCCGAAAACCAGTTTTTTTCTAGACTCAACAACGGCCAAACTACACGATCAATCAAGGGGGCTCCTAGGGTCGGTCGAAGCTCTGATACCAACTTGTCACGCCCAATATGCGACCCTATCCAAAAGGAACTCGACGGTCCCACCAAGGATAGACCCGCATATTGAAACGCTTTTGCAAGGTGGATATCATTACATCAACATTACATAATAGTGGGGATACATACATAAGGCACAAATGCCACAAGAATACATCAACAACATACATGAGAACAGCATCCGACTACGGATGAAACATAAAAAGAAACTCAAACAACATCCACCCTACTAGCCTAGGCTGCCGACCTGGAACCTATCCCCTGATCGAAGAAGAAGCAGAAGAAGAACTCCAAAACAAGCAACATCGCTCTCACGTCATGAACATCGCAAACCTGTACCTGCAACTGGTGGTGTAGTAATCTGTGAGCCACGAGGACTCAGCAATCCCATTACCATGGGTATCAAGACTAGCAAAGCTTAATGGGAAAGGAAGGGGTAAAGTGGTGAGGTTGCAGCAGCGGCTAAGCATATATAGTGGCTAACATACGCAAATGAGAGCGAGAAGAGAAACAAAAGAACGGTCGTCAACTAGTAATGATCAAGAGGTGATCCTGAACTCCTACTTACGTCAGACATAACCCAGAAACCGTGTTCTCCTCTCGATCAACCCGAAAAGAGACACTCACGGTTACACACACGGTTGGTGTATTTTAGAAGAGTTTACTTCAAGTTTACTACAACCGGATATTAACAAATTCCCATCTGCCACATAAGCTGCGGGCACGGCTTTGAAAGTTTAAACCTGCAGGGTGTCCCAACTTAGCCCATGATAAGCTCTCGCGATCAACGAAGGATATTCCTTCTCCCGGAAGACCCGATCAGTCTCGAATCCGGCTACAAGACATTTCGACAACAATAAAACAAGACCAGCAAGACCTCCCGGCGTGCCGACATCCCGATAGTAGCAGCAGCAGATCTCGCCTCGAGCCACGACCAGATAAGCTAAGCGACAGTACCGACGTAACCCAAGTTGCCAAGGGATGGTCCCAAGACGGTGCTCTAGTTTGGACCAACGCTTAGATAAGCACTGGCCCGGGGGGTAAATAAAGATGACCCTTGGGATGCGCGACTCCCAAGGGAAAAAGGTAATAGGTCAGGCAAATGGTAAAACCAATGTTGGGCCTTGCTGGAAAAGTCTTATTCAAAGCGAACTGTCAAGGGGTCCCATAAATCACCCGACCGCGTTAGGGACGCAAAATCCGGGAACATAATACCGATATGACGGAAACTAAGGCGGCAAGAGTGGAACAAAACACCAGGCATAAGGCCGAGCCTTCCACCCTTTACCAAGTATATAGATGCATTAATAATATAAGATATATTGTGATATCCCAACAAGTAAACATGTTCCACAAGGAACAACATCTCCATGTTCCAACAAGGAACAAACTTCATCTTCACCTGCAACTAACAACGCTATAAAAGGGGCTAAGCAAAGCGGTAACATAGCCAAAAAATGGTTTGCTAGGAAGGGTGCAAAGGTTAGAGGCTGACATGGCAATTTGGGAGGCTTGAGGAACAAGTGATAGGTAGCGCAACATAGCGATAGAACGAAGCAACTAGCATAGCAATGATAGTAGTGAGATCCAGGGTAGCGGTCATCTTGCCTGAAATCCTGCTAGGAAGAAGAACGAGTCCATGAAGAATATGAAGCCACGAAGACGAACCAAGCGTAGACGAACGAATCCTCACGATCGCAACGAAACAGGAACTAACAAGAAGAAGCACACAACATAGTAAACACACCACACATGAACAAGGCATGATGCACAACAAGCATGATGCATGACAAAGCTACATGAAGCTACTCATGGCAAGAGATGATGCAAACAAGATCAACACATCAAGGCAAGTTTAAATGAGGCCGGGAACAACATATAACAATTCCGGTAAGTCCTCATATGCAAATTTCGAAATAAGTCCAGATCTGATTAAACCTTAAGTTCAATTTGTTAAACAGCAAGTTAAGATGCACCATGATGATCTACAAGAAATTCTAGTCAAGTTACATATAAAGTTCATTAGATTCGGAGCTACGGCCTAGAAGATAAGAGCAAAACAAGTTAAACATGGCATTGATGCAAAATGCATACAAACATCAAGCAAATACCTCAAAGCAAGGATGCAACATGATAATATGAAACTACATGCAAAATCAAGCAAGTTCCATATAGAGCACACTCAAAACGGAGCAACGGTGCAACACATACACCCTATACAAGTTTAAAGGACAAGCTGTCCAAAACAGCAACTAGGCATATTGCAAGCATCAAAACAAAAAGCTACAACATCTCAACATGAAAACAAAAGTCATAGGCATGATGTACAGGTAACGAATGACAAAACATGAACACTGAACTATCTCCAGAAATCACTAGAACATGCTCGAACACACATGGAAAGATTGCAAATAATAACAGTTTCAGACTTTGCAGAAATTAACATCAGGTTGCAATGTTTAAAGCTATCAAACAACATGTTACAGGAACTTATCATGGCAAACAAAGGCATGGCATGAATCTACTAAATGCATAGATCAAATATCCTTTACTGACCATAAGCCAAAAAGGATCAGAAAATATGATGGCACCCACGTAAACATGGCAAGTTATATTACAGATTCATACATGGCAGGAACAACAATAAGTAGGCATGTTGGTGAGCTTGAACCACTCACCCCAGAGCAATACATGGCATGGCAAGGCAACTCACAGTAAGCAGACATGGCATAGAATCTATACATGGCAATAACAACATCATAGCATACACGGATCAACTACAACAACCTTGGCAAAATTGAATAACATGTAAACAACCTGCCAGGAAACATTTTATAGCAAAAGTAGAACTCGATTGACTCAAGCTATGGCACTCCATAATTGCAAACAAGGGCATGGATGGATAGAGCATAACCATATGTTCAAAACATCCTTACTAAAGTATCTCAAAATAAGCATGGATCTCTCGGTAGCATCAGGTTTACATAGCATAAAAATATCAGCAGAACAGGGGCTGAAATCAGCAACATCATGAAGCCTAGTTTGCATGCTAGTGCTAGTCACCACAGAGATCAAAAAAATACATGGAATACACCCCTGTAAAGATGGCATGGCATATTACAAAACACATGTAGGACTCAAGTTCAAAGGGTGCACACATCAATCATGGCAAAAATGACAATAGTGCATGTTCTGATAAGAATCTGAAACTAACATCACATAGCCCTCTTCTAACGGCATTTCGGGCATCAATATGAGCTCAAATGAAAATGATGCAATGAGATGGAATGATGTACTCGTCGAGACGAACAATTTGACATATTACACGCACGAAACAGAGCAATATGCAGAGAGTTATGGTGCGATGAAGATGGCAAGATTATGCAAAATTATCTGGGACTTAGCCAAAATTCCAAATCTGAAAACTGAGCGTAGAATAGCTAAAAGACGCTTGGTCGGGGAATAGGGGATCTCACCACGTGGGCTTCGGCCCAGAGTGAAGGGAGAGGTGGCACGGGCCGGCTGGAGCTGGGCCGGCCCACGAGAGCGGAGAGGGCCGGCGCCGATGTGGATCATCTGCGCGTGTGCCCGCACGCACGGACGGACGAGGGAGGCTGCGCCGGCGGCGGCCTTGGCGATGAGCGGGGCGGCGTCCAGAGGGCCGGCGGACGACGGAGATAGGGGATCCGGCGCCTGCCCCGATTTGGCCGGAGGCGGGGCCGGACGACGAACTACGGCGACGGGCGGCGGCGAGAGGCGCTGCGGGAGAGAGAGAGCTGGTGAGGGGAGGAAGGAGAAGAGGAAGGGAGAGAGAGAACGGGCGGCAGCGCTCATCTCGTGTCGGGACGAGGAGGCTTGGCGGCGGCGAAGCGCTGGGCGCCGGAGGGCGCGGCGAGATCCGGTCTCGGCGACGAGAGAGACTCGAGGAGCCGGGCGTGCGCCGGGCGCGAGGCTCGGGCGGTCGGGCCTGGGCGCCGGGCGGGGCTCCTGCTGGCGGGCAGCGGCTGCTGGTGGAGAGCGGCTGGCACGTGGCCGCCCTGGTTGGCTCCAAGGCGGCGGGGACGGCGGTGGCAAGGCGAGTGGAACAGCGACACTTGGTGGCGGGGAGTGCACCGCGCTGAAAACGAGGAGGAGAGCGCTGCTACGGGAATTGAGGAGGGGTTGGTAGGAGGCCAAAATGGCGGGGAGGCGCCTATAAATAGAAAAGGAGGCTAGGGTTAGGGGTTTTGCTCCGTTTTCGGACCCTCGGATCTCGATCGGACGGCTCCGGACACGAGGAGGAGTTAGTGGGCTGGATTAGAGTGGGTGTGGGCTGTGAAGAGAGGCCTTGGGCTGAGAAGAGAGAAGAGAAAGGCAGCCCGGCGACAGTTTCGGAGACCGAAACGTCCGGCGATTAAACCGGCAACGGTGCCGCTACGAATGACGGTTGGGCTATCAAACGAACTCCGAATGCGATGAAATTTGGCAGGCGGTCTGTCTACACTATAATAAGACCGCACGACAAGTTGCAACCCATTCCGAGAACATTTAACACCCGCACACGAAAAGAGGCAAAAGGGGGCGCCGGGAGACATAGGAGTGCCGGATTGGAAAACGGACAACGGGGAAAATGCTCGGATGCATGAGACGAACACGTATGCAAAATGAAATGCACATGACGACATGATATGAAATGCATATGATGACATGGCAAAGTGCAACACACAAGCACATGACATGGCAACGATGGCGAATAACTGGAAGACACCTGGCGCATCGAATCCGGGGCGTTACAGTGTTGACTGCAAATAAAATTTTCCTACACGCAAAAAAACCAAGATCATGCTACGGGAGATGGATCATAGATCGTTACCACTAGACACCCAATGTTTTGCAGCGGAAGAAGAGTTGGGGCAGCACGTCTGCATGGTTCATCTCTTCCTCGTTCGATCTCCCTCGAAGAGCCGGTCGTCGGATCCCACGTACTAGTTCGCCGGAGCAGTGCAAGTGCACCGCCTCTAACGGTATCCGCGCGTGTAGAAGGAACACCGTGCGGCAGACTGCTAGCTCCGATCACACAGTCGGCGGCGAGTGGAGGTGGCTATTCGCAACACATGCAAAACCTAGTGACAACGCCAAAGCGATCATCCGAATTAGTGTGCCGCACCTCCACTATATATAGGCATCCGTCGCGGGCTCAACACTTAGGCGTCGCATGGATCCTAAAGCCCAAAGTCTATTTGGCCTGGATCCGAGTCCGAGTAGGATCACATCCGACTCGTGGAGTCTTGTCCAGCCGCACAGATTCATTCCCTTAAGCGCGCGACCCCTTAGGTTCTCATTCACTTGGTCGCGACTCATATCACATCCGGCTCGTCTAGTCGGTAGCGGCCTCTAGCAAAGTGTGCCAACTCCAAGTGTGTGATGAAGCTGGTTAGGCGAACCTGTACAACGTGTCACACTTCTATTCCCTTTGCCACACGATATATGTTGTCAGGCTCAAGGCGAGTCTGCCATCCTTGTGGTAGCCCGACCACTTTTCCGTTCCAGTGATGCCAACCACAAACTAGATTATCTCATAATCCTTGTTGCATGGCCATTCTTGTCTTTGTCGGATCACATGAGGGGCTCAGAGTATATCGCTCCTGATCGGAGGGAAAATCCCATATTGCTCGATCATGTCTCGCAGCATGGGTCTGGACAAGCCCGAAACCTACCTTTGTAACTACCCAGTCACGGAGTAGCATTTGGTCATCCCAAAGTAGGTCTATCACCATCCCGAGTGCATGCGCCAACTCAGGTCTTAGGACATAGAACATATGTTGTACTAGAGACTCACAGATGACATATCGCCGCATCTCATAGTTGAGTCTGTCCAACTCGGACCTTATCTCGACTCGGATCCGACCATGTCGAATACGACCAAATCCTTCCTAGCCCATATTATCCGGTTAGCATCTAATGCTCCGTGGCTAGTGAGTCCAAGCCATCTACCGTGTCATATGCTAGTCTAGTTAACTGCGCGTCCACACAACCCTTTCGACTAGGGACCTTTAGGAGAGTCATCATACAATGCATAGTCCCACAAACAAGTCATGTACTTGCTGATACACATCATTGATAATGTCCAAGATCTTTATTCATAAACTGATGTGGAGTGGAACTCCGTACGGCCGATCTTTCACGAAAGGAGCGGATCCCGACTAAGAACACAATGAACACATGGGGAAACACAAGGGAAAACACAAGAGGAAACACTAGAGAATCACTCAACCAACAAGAATAGATCACACATGCGCTAGATCGATGAACACAAAGGTGAGATACAAGATCCAAGTCCAATAAAGGATGATACAAAGGTAACCGGTTCTTCTCCATGAGGAGGTCTTGATGGGGCCACCCAAGAGGGGGTCTTGAATCCGCTTGGAAGGATCTTCTCCGATGGAGGCGCGTCTCCGAGGAGAAGGTAACCAAGTGGATGAGCAAAGCTCTCACACAAACATGAGCTAATCCTTTGCTAACCCTAACTAGGAGGGGGGGCTGTCCTATTTATAGTCATAGTGCAAATGGGGGCAAAGTGAAGGGGTACATGGGCCTCAGCCCGCAACTGGACACAGCCAGGGACCGGACGTCCGCTGGGCATCGGACGTCCGGTGGTTCCAGGGGGACCGGTCGTCTGCTAGCGCCGGACGTCCGCTGAAAGTGTTATGTGGTCGGGACACCGGACGTCCGGAAGTCTCGGACTTTCGTTAATATTGCCGGACGTCCGGTGCGGGGTCGGACGTCCGCTCGCTGGGAGGGATGTAGCTGGCGTAGGCGCCGGTCGTCTGTCGAGGGTCGGACGTTCGCTTGCTGTGAGAGGCCGGTCATCCGGTGTCGTCCGGACGTCCGCTCGCTGGAGCTTCTTTGGTAGTTCCTTGTACTTGGTTTCCTCGCCGTCTTGTCCATGGTCTTCCTCTTGTTCCTAGTCATGCATAACACATATATTTGAGGTAGTAGCCATGTCTCACATATGGAAAGTGATGGTTCAAAGAGGAGCGAGTTCACCTTGTGTCCAATGGTGTATGTTCGAGGTCTCGTCATATGTCCTCTTGGGGCTTGGAGAGTAGTTGGGAGTGTACATGGGGATGAACGTGGGATGCTCCGCATCATCTCCTCCCCCTTGGGAAAGATCCGACCTCGGATCGTGATCCTCATCACCATGGAAACGGTTGTCGTGGACGAACTTTTAGTTGGACGGAGTGGAAGACGTTGCGTAATCCATGTACACCAAGGTGTCACCGGAGTGGTATACATGCAAGAAAAGCTAACACAAATGACACTCGGAAATACAATGGTGAGCGCACACAAAGTGTCCATCAAGGAAGTATGAGTCCGCGAGGCAAGATTGTTCATGACAAAGCACATGAAGCTTAGCAAGATGATATAGAATGCGATGTAAAGCATTCATGGGAGCAAAAGCATTCATTGTGCACACAAATGAATTGTGAATATGAACAATGCAACCACTGTGCAAATGATGTCATAATGGGACGGTTTATCAAAAGCATGAACATGGTAATTGGTGCTCAATGTGGCTATGTGATCATGCAATTGATGGTGGGCAATATGATCATGATGTAAGAATATGCCATCAAGAAAGATCACAACAAATTTGCTAAGGAAATGCACAAGCTCATATATCATGGAAGACATGGGAATACAAGATGCAACAAAGCAATCATAAGGTGAGTCAATCCATGCATAAGATGCAAAATTGTGGTGACTATGATATGTCCATCGAGCATGACATGAGGAAGCACAATCAACAAATATGTATGTGTTGGTGCAATGTGTCCAAGGAGTGTTGATGTACCAATGCTCGATGTCGTGGCATGATTGGAGTTAGGAGGTACATCCAATAAGTGCGAAGTGCTCCTCAATGTGAAGGTCCATAGAGCCAATCTTCAATGTCGCTCCGCCGTTCACGAGATGTATCATGTATGCAACAAGAAGGAAACAACAATGAAAGAATGACCCATCCACTATGTGTATTTGAGGATGGCTCAAAGGGAAGGAGGTCACCTTTAGGAGTTTCTCAAGGATGGTGGAGTTGCGCATCTTGTATGCCTTCACATAACCAATATGTCTCATGATGGTACCGTCTCTTGAATCCTTCAAAATGACGGAACGTGACAAACACTCGGAAAAACAAATGAGGTTAGTGCAAATGCAACACCTATCATTCGTGTGGTAAAGTACCCAACAAGTGTATGCATCATGTTCATCATAAGAAAGGACAAGGGAGCATTTCATAGTATGGAGACATATGATGCGAGAACAACCAAATACGATAGGCTCAATCAAACAAGCATGCATCACAAGTAAGATGTCCAAGTCTCCACGATCAATAAGCATAGATGCCACAATTGGGGGCAAGCGACAATGATCAAGATGTATCATGTGAGAGGCATGAACATATATGTCATCAACCCAAGAAAGCAAGTAAGAGCGGAACATGGGTGATGCGACAAAGCAAGCAATCATATGAATCAAGGCAAGCAAGATAGTAGTGCAAAGATGCAACATACTAGAAGGAATCATGTCAAGTATGTCATGTATGCAAATAGTGGTCATGAATAATGCACAAGACATATCACAAGCATGAAGGCAAGATATGAGCAAAATATCATCAATAGCATGAGGCACATGATAAACATGGCAATAGCAACAAGGATCTCCACCAAGTATGCAAATACACATAGGAGTAGCATAATGGTGAATCATGGGTAGATGCAAGCAAGGGTCACAATTGCATGGCAAAGGCATAAGCATAGCATGCAAAGTGAACACGGTAAAATGAGCATGAAGCGACAAGCGGTATATAGCCCATAGTCATGTGAGAACCAAGTGAGAGAGATGCGCATAGTCGTTGCACGAAGAGAGCGGTGGCAATGGTAGTCTACGGGATCCCAAATCCTCGTTGCTCTCAAGAGCTCGTTTCGTCAACTCTTGGGATTGAGAGGTTGACGAGTATACATGCGTACCTACACAAAACAAAGGCAAAGGGAAAATTGTGTGTGCATGGTATATGTACACATAATCCATCATGATGCATACGTGCATGTGTTAGTTAGCACAAAATAGCCAATGCTCAAATAAATGAGATGCGTGATATAGAAATATGTCATCTATCATGAGAGGTTTGTTATTATGTATAGCATAATGGAGACTCAAATTGTGTAAAGCATCACAAGAAATATGTAGAGCACTATTATTCATGGAATGCATATGGTGCACGCAATTATGGGAATCATGCAAAGTATGGAATGCATAAAAATCTCCTAATATGTATGAGGAAACTATGGGGGTCACTCATGAGCATTAATGGAAACATCACATGGAGAATATTGACAACATCCAAAAGAAAGCATATTTGTTTCGATGTGATCATGGCATGGAATAGTAGATGAATTGCGCAAATCATGTAAAGGAAACATGGCAATATCATCACATGAAAAACAAAAGCCAATGACCATCATCTCGTCATCTATGCCATAAGTGCAAATGGGATTTATCTTAATGGGGCATGCATAGTTACTATGTTGAGATTGAAATGATGCAATATGGGAGATCTCATTCATAGCATATGACAAGTTCAATGGATTGTCAAACATAATGTGACCAAAAGAATTTTCACATGATATTCTATGGAGCATGGCATCACAACTAGGCAACTCAACATGCTCATCATCATATTCATCATAAATTGGTAAGTCATGACATGAAGAAGTCGCACTAGCATGAAGCATGGTAATAGGTGGATCAACATCATGCAAGCAATCATTGGTGAGATAGTCCACTAGTGGGAGAAGAGAAGCACCATCACCTATGTTACCTTCGGAACATCGCTCATGTGTTCTAGGTGAGGTGTCGAAGACCAAGTCGTTGTCATCTTCATCTTGATGGAACCATGTGGGGGTGCATCATCTTCCACCATGGCCATCGGTTTTCCCATTGGAGGTATGGACTCGTCAAGGGTAGGCTCGTCATTTTGTAGGAGACCTAGCACCAAAGAACAAAACACACTTGAAGTAGAGGTTAAGTCGTTAGAAATCATAGTGGCCTCACGTGCCGTGTCAACTACCTCACTCACTAAGTGTTGTGGCTCGCTCACTCTCTCAAGGATGCTCTCACTCATATGGTTGGTGGAGTCACTCAAATGGCGCTCAACCTCACATAGGATGTGTGGCATGCTCTCATGTGTGGGGCTAGTGGTGGTCACACTCATCCTCTCATAGGAAATGCACTCAAAGTCACATATGGTGGAGTCACTCATGTCACTCATGTGGTGGTGGCTCTCCTCACATGGGAATTGGGGCATCTCTTCATATGTGGGTGTCGGAGAGATGTAGGTGCAAATGTCTCCATGCTCAACTCCTATCGCCGCCTTGGTTGAAGGGATAGTCCCATGCTCAACCTGCTTGTCACCGTCTTGTTGTAGGAGGCCCATATGATGTGGCACCTCATAGCTCGTCTCCATGACTGAAGGGAATTTCCCATGCTCGACCATCTTCTTTGAGGGACTTCTGAAGATGGAAGTGTCGCCCTCACTTGTAGGTGGTCGCCTTGGACTTGATGAAGTCAATGCAAGCGTACTCGTGGGAAGTAGGCGAAGATGTCGTACGTCCAAAGGCGAAGATGCCTTGATAGCACTTGGCGAAGATGCCGAAGTGGTTGTTGTAGCCGTAGCTCCATCTTGGTGGTGATCGTCTCGCGGTCTTCTCTTTTGCTCATGAAGTTTGGACTTGGCGTGAAGTAGGGCTTGTTTGCGCTTGTGGAGCATCTTCATGATGATGGTGTCGTTGTCGCACTTGAGCTCATAGTAGATGTAGTTCGTCGTCATCATCCACAAGATGCTTGGAGGTGACTTGCCCTTCTTGACAATGTGGATCACGAACATGATGGTGGTCGCCATGTAGATGTGGACGTGGACGACTTGCGCTTGCATCTTGTTTGCGCTCCGAAGATGATCGACTTGCTCGCCGCCGCCTTGAGGATGATGAAGGGGAAGAAGACTCGTAGTCGGCCGCCATGTCTCGTAGTTGATCCTTTAGCTCGCCCAACTTGGTGTCGATGTAGTCCCTTTTCCTTGCTTTGGAGTGTCATATGTCGATGGCGAGGTTGTCGAGGCGCTCTCGCAAGGCAGATTGTGCGCCTTGCATTTGTCATTGTAGATCGAAGATGGATGCTTTGGTGATGCAGTTGTTCACACCGTCGTTGTAGAACGGAGATGAAATGCCGTGCCTATCCATCACAAGACTAGAGCAAATATGAGTGGGAGAAAGAGAAGAACTATACCAAATGTACCTTGACCGATGTTGAAAATGTATCAACGATCACTCAATGATGTAACAAGGAAATAGCACAATTGGTATCGATCTCGTCGATTTCTCACACCTACACAAATAAGGCTTATGGTGGAGCTCGGTGAGGATAGTGGCACAAAAATTTGATGCAAAATGTTAACAAGAGTCAATAATGTTGAAAGAGATTCACAAATTCGCAAGTGTAACAAGTAGACCAATAGCAATGAATGGCACACGAAAACGCACAAACGGATAGATAAATGGGGCCGTGCAACCAAGGAATGAGCACAAAATTTGGAATCCATAGAAAATGCTCGTGTTGCACAACTCAAGAGAGACACTAGCACGATTTCTCAATGGGCGAATACGACACTTGTGCACAACCTATAAGATGCAAAATGGATAAACTTTCTATCCCAAGTATGCTATATATGTATGGTTCTCGGTGTTTCTCTCAAGATGATCGGATATGACAATCTTATATGCAATGTGGTATGATGCTATGGCACTTTCTTACAAGCTCTTTTCTATCTTTTTCTTTTGCTTAAATGTTTTTTTCTATAGCCACTTTTGCACAATGCCCAAACCAAGATAGCAATTGTGTATATGCGGGAACAAACTTGAGGCACACGAGATGATATGATACCAATATGATATGGTATGTATGTAATGGATGGTGTAGATCGCTAATGTGCACAAGTAACGTTGCCGAAAATACTCAAATGGCTAGTCTCGATAGGCAAGTGATGCAAAATGGGCTAGGGGTTATCAGTGCAATTGCAAAGGGAATATACAATGGTGTCGTCGAGGTTACCGTCCTTGGCGATGATGAGAGGCGGTGTTCTTGATGTAGATACCAAGATGATGGAGACTCGTCCCTAAGTAGCCGAAACACCTTAGGAAACAGAAAAACCACAACTCAAAATCTCAAGGACCAAAGTTAAATGGTGGTAGCGGGATGTGGTGGCAGTTTTGCACTTGGCAATGCGGAAGTGGAATGATGGGGTTTGGAGTAAGTAATGCGGAAGTGGTGGTGGTGGTTGATGAAGAAGCAATCATCCCTAAGTAGCCGAAACACCTTAGGAGACTCGAATCACTACTCAAGAAACCACTAATGCTATATGGATCACAAAGGATTAGGTTGCGGAAGTCGGTGGTGGTGTAGCGGATGATGTGGTGGAAGCCCTAGGCAAAGATGCCAAAGTTCCAAAATTTTGATGGAGTCAAATGATGTTGGTGGAATTTTTTGTGAAGGCGGATGTCAAGAGCTTAAAAACAAGCTAAAGAACGTCAAAAACGGACTCCGGATGAATTAGTTATGGGCAAAATAAAAATCAGCCGAAAGTTATATCTACATGTAGCGGACATCCGGAAAATGGACGGATGTCCGGTGGCCGGACGTCCGGTGAGCTTGGAAATCCGCTAATTTCGTTCTGGAATGGGATGCCGGACGTCCGGTAAGTATCGGATGTCCGGTGGTTCCTAGGGCTCTGGACGTCTGGTAAAGTGGCGGTCGTCCGGTGGGTCGGGGTCAACGCGGGATTTGAGCTCTGGGACGCGATTTTGGACGGAAAATGGAGATTTTGGGGTCAAAATTGAGGAGATTTCGTGGATAAAAGATGGAAAAACTTGGGGAAATGCTAGATCCACTAGAAACCAAGCAAATCCAGGGATCAAAATCAACAAAACTTCATCACACCAACAAATCACAAAAAAAATTGGGGCTATTTTTGGTGGGGATTTTCAAAATTACGGAAGAACACAACAAAATCAAGCTAGAAAACAAAGAGGCAGGGGCTCCAAATTCGTGATCAACCTTGCTCTGATCCAAGATGATGTGGAGTGGAAATCCGTACGGCCGATCTTTCACGAAAGGAGCGGATCCCGACTAGGAACACGATGAACACACGGGGAAACACAAGGGAAAACACAAGAGGAAACACGAGAGAATCACTCAACCAACAAGAATAGATCACACATGCGCTAGATCGATGAAAACAAAGCTGAGATACAAGATCCAAGTCCAACAAAGGACGATACAAAGGTAACCAGTTCTTCTCCGTGAGGAGGTCTTGATGGGGCCACCCAAGAGGGGGTCTTGAATCCGCTTGGAAGGATCTTCTCCGATGGAGGCGCGTCTCCGAGGAGAAGGTAACCAAGTGGATGAGCAAAGCTCTCACACAAACATGAGCTAATCCTTTGCTAACCCTAACTAGGAGGAGGAGCTGTCCTATTTATAGTCATAGTGCAAATGGGGGCAAAGTGAAGGGGTACATGGGCCTCAGCCCGCAACTGGCCACAGCCAGGGACCGGAAGTCCGCTGGGCACCGGACGTCCGGTGGTTCCAGGGGGACCGGTCGTCCGCTAGCGCCGGACGTCGGCTGAAAGTGTTCTGTGGTCGGGATACCGGACGTCCGGAAGTCTCGGACTTTCGTTAATATTGCCGGACGTCCGGTGCGGGGTCGGGCGTCCGCTCGCTGGGAGGGATGTAGCTAGCGTAGGCTGGGCGCCGGTCGTCTGTCGAGGGTCGGACGTTCGCTTGCTGTGAGAGGCCGGTCATCCAGTGTCGTCCGGACGTCCGCTCGCTAGAGCTTCTTTGGTAGTTCCTTGTACTTGGTTTCCTCGCCGTCTTGTCCATGGTCTTCCTCTTGTTCCTAGTCATGCATAACACATATATTTGACGTAGTAGCCATGTCTCACATATGGAAAGTGATGGTTCAAAGAGGAGCGAGTTCACCTTGTGTCCAATGGTGTATGTTCGAGGTCTCGTCATATGTCCTCTTGGGGCTTGGAGAGTAGTCGGTGTGTACATCGGGATGAACGTGGGATGCTCCGCATCATCTCCTCCCCCTTGGGGAAGATCCAACCTCGGATCGTGATCCTCATCACCATGGAAACGGTTGTCGTGGACGAACTTTTAGTTGGACGGAATGGAAGACGTTGCGTAATCCATGTACACCAAGGTGTCGCCGGAGTGGTATACATGCAAGAAAAGCAAACACAAATGACACTCGGAAATACAATGGTGAGCGCACACAAAGTGTCCATCAAGGATGTATGAGTCCGCGAGGCAAGATTGTTCATGACAAAGCACATGAAGCTTAGCAAGATGATATAGAATGCGATGTAAAGCATTCATGGGAGCAAAAGCATTCATTGTGCACACAAATGAATTGTGAATATGAACAATGCAACCATGATGCAAATGATGTCATAATGGGACGGTTTATCAAAAGCATGAACATGGTAATTGGTGCTCAATGTGGCTATGTGATCATGCAATTGATGGTGGGCAATATGATCATGATGTAAGAATATGCCATCAAGAAAGATCACAACAAATTTGCTAAGGAAATGCACAAGCTCATATATCATGGAAGACATGGGAATACAAGATGCAACAAAGCAATCATAAGGTGAGTCAATCCATGCATAAGATGCAAAATTGTGGTGACTATGATATGTCCATCGAGCATGACATGAGGAAGCACAATCAACAAATATGTATGTGTTGGTGCAATGTATCCAAGGAGTGTTGATGTACCAATGCTCGATGTCGTGGCATGATTGGAGTTCCGGAGGTACATCCAATAAGTGCGAGTGCTCCTCAATGTGAAGGTCCATAGAGCCAATCTTCAATGTCGCTCCGCCGTTCACGAGATGTATCATATATGCAACAAGAAGGAAACAACAATGAAAGAATGACCCATCCACTATGTGTATTTGAGGATGGCTCAAAGGGAAGGAGGTCACCTTTAGGAGTTTCTCAAGGATGGTGGAGTTGCGCATCTTGTATGCCTTCACATAACCAATATGTCTCATGATGGTACCGTCTCTTGAATCCTTCAAAATGACGGAACATGACAAACACTCGGAAAAACAAATGAGGTTAGTGCAAATGCAACACCTATCATTCGTGTGGTAAAGTACCCAACAAGTGTATGCATCATGTTCATCATAAGAAAGGACAAGGGAGCATTTCATACTATGGAGACATATGATGCGAGAACAACCAAATACGATAGGCTCAATCAAACAAGCATGCATCACAAGTAAGATGTCCAAGTCTCCACGATCAATAAGCATAGATGCCACAATTGGGGGCAAGCGACAATGATCAAGATGTATCATGTGAGAGGCATGAACATATATGTCATCAACCCAAGAAAGCAAGTAAGAGCAGAACATGGGTGATGCGACAAAGCAAGCAATCATATGAATCAAGGCAAGCAAGCTAGTAGTGCAAAGATGCAACATACTAGAAGGAATCATGTCAAGTATGTCATGTATGCAAATAGTGGTCATGAATAATGCACAAGACATATCACAAGCATGAAGGCAAGATATGAGCAAAATATCATCAATAGCATGAGGCACATGATAAACATGGCAATAGCAACAAGGATCTCCACCAAGTATGCAAATACACATAGGAGTAGCATAATGGCGAATCATGGGTAGATGCAAGCAAGGGTCACAATTGCATGGCAAAGGCATAAGCATAGCATGCAAAGTGAACACGGTAAAATGAGCATGAAGCGACAAGCGGTATATAGCCCATAGCCGTGTGAGAACCAAGTGAGAGAGATGTGCATAGTCGTTGCACGAAGAGAGCGGTGGCAATGGTAGTCCACGGGATCGCAAATCCTCGTTGCTCTTAAGAGCTCGTTTCGTCAACTCTTGGGATTGAGAGGTTGACGAGTATACATGAGTACCTACACAAAACAAAGGCACAATGCACAAACCAAGATAGCAATTGTGTATATGCGGGAACAAACTTGAGGCACACGAGATGATATGATACCAATATGATATGGTATGTATGTAATGGATGGTGTAGATCGCTAGTGTGCACAAGTAACGTTGTCGGCAATACTCAAATGGCTAGTCTCGATAGGCAAGTGATGCAAAATGGGCTAGGGGTTATCAGTGCAATTGCAAGGGGAATGTACAATGGTGTCGTCGAGGTTACCGTCCTTGGCGATGATGAGAGGCGGTGTTCTTGATGTAGATACCAAGATGATGGAGACTCGTCCCTAAGTAGCCGAAACACCTTAGGAAACAGAAAAACCACAACTCAAAATCTCAAGGACCAAAGTCAAATGGTGGTAGCGGGATGTGGTGGTAGTTTTGCACTTGGCAATGCGGAAGTGGAATGATGGGGTTTGGAGTAAGTAATGCGGAAGTGGTGGTGGTGGTTGATGAATAAGCAATCATCCCTAAGTAGCCGAAACACCTTAGGAGACTCGAATCACTACTCAAGAAACCACTAATGCTATATGGATCACAAAGGATTAGGTTGCGGAAGTCGGTGGTGGTGTAGCGGATGATGTGCTGGAAGCCCTAGGCAAAGATGCCAAAGTTCCAAAAATTTGATGGAGTCAAATGATGCTGGTGGTAATTTTTTGTGAAGGGGGATGTCAAGAGCTTCAAAACAAGCTAAAGAACGTCAAAAATGGACTCCGGATGAATTAGTTATGGGCAAAACAAAAATCAGCCGAAAGTTATATCTACATGTAGCGGACATCCGGAAATGGACGGATGTCCGGTGGCCAGACGTCCGGTGAGCTTGGAAATCCGCTAATTTCGTTCTGGAATGGGATGCCGGACGTCCGGTAAGTATCGGATGTCCGGTGGTTCCTAGGGCTCCGGACGTCTGGTAAAGTGGCGGTCGTCCGGTGGTCGGGGTCAACGCGGGATTTGAGCTCTGAGACGCGATTTTGGGCGGAAAATGGAGATTTTGAGGTCAAAATTGAGGAGATTTCGTGGATAAAAGATGGACAAACTTGGGGAAATGCTAGATCCACTCGAAACCAAGCAAATCCAGGGATCAAAATCAACAAAACTTCATCACACCAACAAATCACAAAAAAAAATTGGGGCTATTTTTGGTGGGGATTTTCAAAATTACGGAAGAACACAACAAAATCAAGCTAGAAAACAAAGAGGTAGGGGCTCCAAATTCGTGATCAACCTTGCTCTGATCCAAGATGATGTGGAGTGGAAATCCGTACGGCCGATCTTTCATGAAAGGAGCGGATCCCGACTAAAAACACGATGAACACACGGGGAAACACAAGGGAAAACACAAGAGGAAACACGAGAGAATCACTCAACCAACAAGAATAGATCACACATGTGCTAGATCGATGAAAACAAAGCTGAGATACAAGATCCAAGTCCAACAAAGGACGATACAAAGGTACCCAGTTCTTCTCCGTGAGGAGGTCTTGATGGGGCCACCCAAGAGGGGGTCTTGAATCTGCTTGGAAGGATCTTCTCCGATGGAGGCGCGTCTCTGAGGAGAAGGTAACCAAGTGGATGAGCAAAGCTCTCACACAAACATGAGCTAATCCTGTGCTAACCCTAACTAGGAGGAGGGGCTGTCCTATTTATAGTCATAGTGCAAATAGGGGCGAAGTGAAGGGGTACATGGGCCTCAGCCCGCAATTGGACACAGCCAGGGACCGGACGTCCGCTGGGCACCGGACGTCCGGTGGTTCCAGGGGGACCGGTCGTCCGCTAGCACCAGACGTCCGCTGAAAGTATTCTGTGGTTGGGATACCGGACGTCCGGAAGTCTCGGACTTCCATTAATATTGCCGGACGTCCGGTGCGGGGCCGGACGTCCACTCGCTGGGAGGGCTATAGCTGGCGTAGGCTGGTCTTCTGGCGTCGGTCATCCGCCGAGGGTCGGACGTCCGCTCGCTGTGAGAGGCTGGTCGTCCGGTGTCGTCCGGACGTCCGCTCGCTGGAGCTTCTTCGGTAGTTCCTTGTACTTGGTGTCCTCGCCGTCTTATCCATGGTCTTCCTCTTGTTCCTAGTCATGCATAACACATATATTTGAGGTAGTAGCCATGTCTCACATATGGAAAGTGATGGTTCGAAGAGGAGCGAGTTCACCTTGTGTCCAATTGTGTATGTTCGAGGTCTCGTCATACGTCCTCTTGGGGCTTGGAGAGTAGTCGGAGTGTACATGGGGATGAATGTGGGATGCTCCGCATCATAAACACACAGCAAATATCATCGTACATGATTGACTCTAGGGCATATCTCCAACAGTCACCCACTTGCACTAGAGTCAATCAAACATGCATCGTATGCCCATCGCTCTAATGTGCCCCTCATGCTTGGGTTGTGGAAGCGGCTTAGTCAGCGGATCTGCAACATTTGCATCCATGTGATTTTTGCATAACTCTATATCACCATTCTTTACGATCTTTCATATCAGGTGATATTTTCAATCTATGTGTCTGGTCTTGTGGTGATTCCTTGGCTCCTTAGCTTGTGCGATGACACCAGAATTATCATAATAAAGGTCCAACGGTTTTACCAAGGCAGAGAAAATACCAAGATCATCTAGAAAGTTCAAGATCCAAACACCTTCCTTTGCAGCTTCACAAGCCGCAATGTATTCGGCTTCTATGCTAGAATCGGCCACCATATCTTGCTTGGAGCTTGTCCAGCTCACTGCTCCTCCGTTCATGATGTACACGAATCCAGACCGTGATCGACAATCATCTCTATCGGTTTGGAAACTAGCGTCAGCGTAACCCTTTACGACGAGCTCTTCCTGACCTCCATCAACTAGGAACATCTCTTTAGTCCTTTTTAGGTACTTTAGAATAGTCTTTACTACCACCCAGTGACTCTCACCTGGGTTGGCTTGGTATCTACTTGTTAGGCTTATTGCAAAAGCAACATCAGGCCGTGTACATATCATATCATACATGATGGATCTGATTGCCAAGGCATACGGAATCCGACTCAACCTGCTTCGCTCATCGGATGTCAAGGGACTCTGAGTCTCGTTTAGCCTTATACCATGTGAGATAGGCAATAACCCATTCTTGGCCTCACTCATGTTGAACCGCTTCAACACTTTATCTATGTACGTCCTCTGGCTCAACCCGAGCAACCTCCTCGGTTTATCTCTATAGATCTTAATGCCTAAAATATACACTGCCTCGCCTAGGCCCTCCATTGAAAACTTTCCATTCAATGATTCCTTGACCGAGTTCAGCATCAAAACATAGTTTCCGATAGCAATATGTCATCCACATACAGGATCAAAAACACTATCGAGCTCCCACTCAATTGCCTGTATAAACAAGCGTCCTCTTCGCTTTTGATGAAACTGAGGCCGGTGACAACCTCATCAAAACAAATATTCCAGCTCTGAGATGCTTGCTTCAACCCATAAATGGATCTCTTGAGCTTCCATACCTTACTAGCACTAGTCGGATCGACAAACCCCTCGGGTTGTATCATATACACATCCTCGGTTAAATTTCCGTGAAGGAAAGCCGTTTTGACATCCATCTATCATATCTCATAATCAAAATATGCAGCTATAGCTAGTACGATCCTTATCGACTTCAGCATCGCTAACGGCGAGTAAGTCTCGTCATAGTCAATTCCTTGAACTTGTCCATAACCTTTAGCGACAAGTCGAGCTTTGTGGATCTGAACATTTCCATCCACATCGGTTTTCTTCTTAAAGACCCATTTGCAGCCAATGGCTGTTATGCCAGGCGGCAGATCAACCAAGTCGGAGACTTGATTCTCATCCATGGACTTTAACTCGGATCTCATGGCCTCTAGCCATGCCTCGGAATCTGGGCTCACCATCGCTTCTGCATATGTAGCCAGCTCATCGCTCTCTAGCAACAAAACATCACACACTCTGCGCAATCTTTCCGACCTCTATGGTTTCGGTGCGGCTTCCACTATGAGTTCCCTGACAGACTCCGGTATGATCACATCATTAGCCGAGTTGTCCCCAAGTGGTTTTCGAATTTCTTCGAGCTGCACCTTCCTCTCACTGGCTTCCCGCCCGAGAAACTCTTTCTCGAGGAAGGCCCCTTTCTGAACAACAAACACTTTGTTCTCTTCGCGATTGCAGAAGCTATATCCCAAAGTTTCCCTTGGATATCCCACGAATATGCACTTATCCGACTTAGGTGTAAGCTTGTCCGACATAAGTCGCTTGACAAATTCTTCACAAATCCTAATCTTTAGAAACAATTTGGGACTCTTCCCAGTCCACATCTCATGTGGTGTCTTGTCTATGAATTTAGCTGGTACTTTGTTGAATGTAAAAGCTGCAGTTTCTAGAGTGTATCCCCAGAATGACAAGGGTAAATCTGATTTGCTCATCATTGACCGGACCATGTCCAACAAGGTCATATTCCTCCGTTCTGACACGCTGTTTCTCTGTGGCATACCCGGAGGTGTGAGCTGAGGTACTATACCTCGGTTTTCAGATGATCATCAAACTCCTGGCTCATGTACTCACCTCCACAATCAGATCCTAGAAGCTTTATAGTCTTGCAGAGCTGACTCTTAACCTCGTTCTGAAACTCTTTGAACTTTTCAAAGTTTCCGACTTGTGCCTCATCAAATAGATATATCCATATCCACTCAAGTCGTCGGTAAAAGTTACGAAGTACTGATAGCCACCTCCGGCAGTTGTGCTCATTGGACCACACACATCACTATGTATAATTTCCAAGACGCCCTCTCGCAACTCTTTGCAAAAGGTGACTTAGTAATCTTGCCGAGCAAGCATGATTCGCATGTCTCGAATGACCCGAAGTCGAACAATCTTCGGAGTCCATCATCATGGAGCTTCTTCATGCGTTTCAGACTAACGTGTCCAAGCCGGCAATAACAGATGTATGTTGGATTTATCTCATTAGGCTTATGCCTCTTGACATTCACGTTATAGACCGGTTCCATTTCTTGATTCGATACAAAAATCCCATCAACAATGGGTGCATAGCCGTGGAACATACCATTCAAATAAAATGAACAACCATTGTCCTTTAAATTGAATTCGTAACCCCGACTCATCAAGCATGAGGCAGAAATAATGTTTCGACTAAGTGCGGGAATGTAATAACAATTTTTCAATTCCAAAATAAATCCACAAGGAAGCTGGAGCTGCATCATGCCGACCTCCAATGCAGTAACTCTTGCTTTGTTGTCGACCCTGATGTCAATATCCCCTTGTGCCACACGCCTAGTTCTTACCAGCCCCTGCATCGGGTTGCAAATATGAACAACCGATCCAGTATCAAATACCCAAGAGCTACTAGGTATGTCAGCAAGGTAAATGTCTATAACATATGCGACAAGTGTACTTTTGCCGGAAGAAGCATTTCCGGCCTTCTTGCCATTCTCTGCAAGCCACTTGCTACAGTTCCTCTTCCAGTGACCAATTTCCTTGCAATGGTAGCAAATGGTCTTTGAATCTCGTCCAGACTTCGGTGCAGCGGTGGAGGTTACCGTCTCTGTGCCCTTTGCCTTAGCCTTTTTCTTGGACCAACTCTTCTTGAACTTAGCCCATTTCTGCATCATCAACACTTGATGTGTGCCTATCTTAATATCCTGCTCTGCCACTTTGAGCATCCCATGCAATTCAGTGAGCTTCTTATCCATGCTATACATATGATAGTTCGAGATGAATGCCCCATAGCTGGGCGGAAGAGAACCCAGAACTGTATCAGTAGCAAGCCCATCCAAGAGAGGGAAGCCCAACCGATCCAAAGCTTGCACGTATCCGATCATCTTGATCACATGTGGGCTCAGTGGATCACCTTCCCTCAGCTTGCAATCCATCAAGGATCGCCAGACGTTGGTCCTAGACTATGTCTAAAACATGCTCTTGAGACTCTCGATCATATCGTATGCCTCAACATTTTCAAAATGCTGTTGCAAATCGGGCTCCATACAAGCCAACATCAGACAACTGATCTCCGTTGATTCATCAATGAGTTTCTTGTAGGCATTCTTGGTTGTGGCATTAGCATTATCGGTAGGTTCCTCTGGAAGTGGATCCTCTAGAACATGTTCCTTTTTATCGTGCTTGAGAACAATTCTCAAATTTCTATTCCAGGTGGTAAAGTTTGTTCCATTAATTTTATCCTTTTCCAGAATTGATTTCAATGCAAAGTTGGGTTGAGCAGGTGGTGCCATTGATATACAACATAAAAATATGCAATCATTAAACAATGTCTTTATGTAGAGTAATTCAAGCCTAAACAAAAATACTCCCACTGAAGTCGGCGTCCCTCCGCAAACTCTGAGTGTTTCAGGATCCGACTAGCGCATGTGACTAGTGAGCTTTAGCATCACTGCTAGCCAACATGACTATCCGGTAAGAAACTCTTTGCTAATTGTATCTCTGTATGACTCTTGTCGGTCGGGTAGGTATCTTATACCCCGTCTCCCGACCTCCTTTGCCACAAGGCCCAAAACCGTTTTGATAGCCTTGTCAAGATAACCTAATGCAATGCATGTCCGTGTCCGACACAAACCCTTCAGTTCAAGGACACCTAGCAGCACCCCAATTTTATGAGCCCACTCCTAGACGTACTTGATGTGTGAAGGTGCAACATCGGGAATGGAAATTCCCTTGATATTAATGAGGGATCGTTCTACCATTTTAACATGCATAGAAACTAAGAAGCACAACAATCACAAATAAACATATATTGTGAAATAGCATGGCTCCTTCATGGATGTTCGTCCAGGTCGGCTCCGACTCCCAATGACCATCTAGGAACTCCATCCTGTTTTTCACGCTGGGAAGCCAAGACACCAACCTGGTCTCTGGTATCCAACTACTACAACTAGTAATAAATTTTACATAGAATCACAAGTCGACACGCAGGTCGTTATACATTATAATGACAGCACTTTGGCTCCTACCAGCTGACAAACATGACGCGCATGCCATGTATAAATTACACACATGCATCACATACACATGAGCCATACTATTCACATCCAACCCTGCAAAATAAAGTTATGCATAGAATCGCATTTTACCGGTTTTGAGTGATCGTGTATAAAATACAAGGCGCTACGCACACACATACGCAATCCATGCACTCATGCTGCCTCTCGTCGCACCGAATAGGGGCGATGATGCGGAGAAGAAGAAGCCGACTGCCGACGCAAAGGTACCCCTCATCCTGAGGGTGGCCTCGGTGGGCGCGGGGGCGCGCTGTGCCGATCCGGCGCAACCCTTGGGCGCGCGGGAAGCAACGCGCCAGGGCGCACAGGCATGCCGCCCCCTCCTGGGGCTTCGCCGGTGCCGCCTGGAGGGCCGACCAACAAGCACGTGGGAGCCAGCCGAGCAGCGCCCCATGCCACGGTCGCAGCAGCCTCGGTCCTGTGGGAGGGGGCGGCACCCCACCTCCGCTGGCCGAACCTGACTCGGGGCATGCACCGACGCAGCCTCAGGCAGTGCCGACCCCCGTAATCCAATAGGTCGTGGCATCAATTGCTCTTACCGTGTCGCTGGAGCTAGGCGCGGAGAAAGGCCCGGAGCCCCCGATGCCTCAAGTGGGCCATACCACGACCTCATCGCCCGTGGCCCCGGCCGGCACGTTAGTGGCGCTCCCACGCCAAGCCCTTGTGCTTGCTGTTGGGGAACGTAGTAATTTCAAAAAATTTCCTACGATCACGCAAGACCATGGTGATGGCATAGCAACGAGAGGGAGAGTGTCCGCCCACGCACTGTGAGACCGAAAGCGAAGCGTTATAACAACGCTGTTGATGTAGTCGACGTCTTCACGATCCGACCGATGCAAGCACCGAACGACGGCACCTCCGAAGTTACGCACACGCTCAGCTCGATGACGATCCCGGACCGATCCAGCAAAGTGTCGGGATGAGTTCCGTCAAGACGACGGCGCAGGACGATGTTGATGCTCCACCGACGCAGGGCTTCGCCTAAGCTCCGCGACGATATGACTTCTCCGCGCAGGCTTCGCCTAAGCTCATGACGATATGACCGAAGTGGAATATGGTGGAAGGGGCACCGACACGGCTAAGGAAAGATCCGTAGATCAACTTGTGTGTTATGGGGTGCCCCCGCCCCAGATATAAAGGAGCCAAGGGGAGGTGGCGGCCCAAGGGGAGGCGCGCTAAGGAGTCCTACTCCTCCGGGAGTAGGATTCCCTCCAATCCTAGTTGGATTAGGATTCCGGAGGGGGAAAGAGAGAGAGGGGGGCCGGCCCACCTTTCCTAGTCCTAATAGGACTAGGGGAGGGGGGCGCGGCCACCTAGGGCTGCCCTTTCTCCTTTCCTCCAAGGCCCACTATGGGCCCATGAAGTTCCCGGGGGGTTCCGGTAACCTCCCGGTACTCCGGTAAATTCCCGATTTCACTCGGAACACTTCCGATGTCCAAATGTAGGCTTCCAATATATCAATCTTTATGTCTCGACCATTTCGAGACTCCTCGTCATGTCCGTGATCACATCCGGACTCCGAACAACCTTCGGTGCATCAATACTTATAAACTCATAATGAACTGTCATCGAAACGTTAAGCGTGCGGACCCTACGGGTTCGAGAACTATGTAGACATGACCTAGAACCATTCTCGGTCAATAACCAATAGCGGAACCTGGATGCCCATATTGGTTCCTACATATTCTACGAAGATCTTTTATCGGTCAAACCGCATAACGACATACGTTGTTCCCTTTGTCATCGGTATGTTACTTACCCGAGATTCGATCGTCGGTATCCAATACCTAGTTCAATCTCGTTACCGGTAAGTCTCTTTACTCGTTCGTAATACATCATTTCACAACTAACTCATTAGTTGTAATGCTTGCAAGGCTTAAGTGATGTGTATTACCGAGAAGGCCTAGAGATACCTCTCCGACAATCGGAGTGACAAAACCTAATCTCAAATACGCCAACCCAACATGTACCTTTGGAGACACCTGTAGTACTCCTTTATAATCACCCGACACGTTAGACGTTTGGTAGTACCAAAGTGTTCCTCCGTAAACGGAGTTGCATAATCTCATAGTTATAGGAACATGTATGGGTCATGAAGAAAGCATTAACATACTAAACGATCAAGTGTTAAGCTAACGGAATGGGTCATGTCAATCAGATCATTCAACTAATGATGTGACCTTGTTAATCAAATAACAACTCCTTGTTCATGGTTAGGAAACATAACCATCTTTGATTAACAAGCTAGTCAAGTAGAGGCATACTAGTGACATACTGTTTGTCTATATATTCACACATGTATTATGTTTCCGGTTAATACAATTCTAGCATGAATAATAAACATTTATCATGGTATAAGGAAATAAATAATAACTTTATTATTGCCTCTAGGGCATATTTCCTTGATCTCCCACTTGCACTAGAGTCAATAATCTAGATTACAAAGTAATGATCCTAACACCCATGGAGTCTTGGTGCTGATCATGTTTTGCTCGTGGAAGAGGCTTAGTCAACGGGTCTCGCAACATTCAGATCCGTATGTATTTTGCAAATCTCTATGTCTCCCACTTGGACTTGGTCCGAATGGAATTGAAGCGTCTCTTGATATGCTTGGTCCTCTTGTGAAATCTGGATTCCTTTGCCAAGGCAATTGCACCAAGATTGTCACAGAAGATCTTCATCGGTCCCGATGCACTAGGTATGACACCTAGATCGGAAATGAACTCTTTCATCCAGACTCCTTCATTTGCTGCTTCAAGCAGCTATGTACTCCGCTTCACATGTAGATCCCGCCACGACGCTTTGTTTAGAGCTGCACCAACCGACAGCTCCACCGCTTAATAAAAACACGATCCGGTTTGCGATTTAGAATCGTCCGGATCAGTGTCAAAGCTTGCATCGACGTAACCATTTACGACTAGCTCTTTGTCACCTCCATATACGAGAAACATATCCTTAGTCCTTTTCGGTATTTCAGGATGTTCTTGACCGCTGTCCGATGATCCACTCTGGATTACTTTGGTACCTTCTGCCAAGCTTACAGCTAAGCATACGTCAGTCTGGTACACAGCATTGCATACATGATAGAGCCTATGGCTGAAGCATAGGAACATCTTTCATTTTCTCTCTATCTTCTCATTGTGGTCGGGCATTGAGTCCGACTCAATCTTACACCTTGTAATACTGGTAAAAACCTTTCTTTGCTCGATCCATTTTGAACTTTTTCAAAACTTTATCAAGGTATGTGCTTTGTGAAAGTCCAATCAAGCGCCTTGATCTATCTCTATAGATCTTGATGCCCAATATGTAAGCAGCTTCATCGAGGTCTTTCATTGAAAAACTTTTATTCAAGTATCCTTTTATGCTATCCAGAATTCTATATCATTTCCAATAAATAATATGTCGTCCACATATAATATTAGAAATGCTACAGAGCTCCCACTCACTTTCTTGTAAATACAAAGCTTCTCCAAAAGTCTCAGATAAACCCATATGCTTTGATCACACTATCAAAGCGCTTATTCCAACTCCGAGAGGCTTGCACTGGACCATAAATTGATCGTTGGAGCTTGCACACTTTGTTAGTACCCTTTGGATCGACAAAACCTTCTGGTTGCATCATATACAACTCTTCTTCTAGAAATCCATTCAAGAATGCAGTTTTACATCCATTTGCCAAATTTCATAATCATAAAATGCGGCAATTGCTAACATGATTCGGACAGACTTAAGCATCGCCACGGGTGAGAAAGTCTCATCGTAGTCAACCCCTTGAACTTGTCGAAAACCTTTCGCAACAAGTCGAGCTTTGTAGACAGATTACATTACCATCGGCGGTCTTCTTCTTAAAGATCCATTTATTTTCAATGGCTTGCCGATCATCGGCAAGTCAACCAAAGTCCATACTTTGTTCTCATACATGGATCCCATCTCAGATTTCATGGCTTCCAGCCATTTTGCGAATCTGGGCTCACCATCGCTTCTTCATAGTTTGTAGGTTCGCCATGGTCAAGTAACATGACTTCGAATAGGATTACCGTACCACTCTGGTGCGATTTTACTCTGGTTGACCACGAGGTTCAGTAGTAACTTGATCTCAAGCTTCATGATCATCATCATTAGTTTCTTCACTAATTGGTGTAGTTGTCACAGAACCATTTCTTGTGATGAACTACTTTCCAATAAGGGAGCAGATCTGATTATCTCATCAAGTTCTACTTTCCTCCCACTCACTTCTTTCGAGAGAAACTCCTTCTCTAGAAAGGATCCGAATTTAGCAACGAAAATCTTGCCTTCAGATCTGTGATAGAAGGTGTACCCAACATCTCCTTTGGGTATCCTATGAAGACACATTTTCCGATTTGGGTTCGAGCTTATCTGGTTGAAGTTTCTTTACATAAGCATCGCAGCCCCAAACTTTAAGAAACGACAACTTTGGTTTCTTGCCAAACCACAGTTCATAAGGCGTCGTCTCAACGGATTTTGACGGTGTCCTATTTAACGTGAATGCGCCATCTCTAAAGCATAACCCCAAAACGATAGCGGTAAATCGAAATAGACATCATAGATCGCACCATATCTAGTAAAGTACGATTCGACGCTCGACACACCATTTCTCTGTGGTGTTCCGGTGGCGTGAGTTGTGAAACTATTCCACATTGTTTCAAATGTAAACCAAACTCGTAACTCAAATATTCTCCTCCACGATCAGATCGTAGAAACTTTATTTTCTTGTTACGATGATTTTCCACTTCACTCTGAAATTCTTTGAACTTTTCAAATGTTTCAGATTTGTGTTTCATTAAGTAGATATACCCATATCTGCTCAAATCATCTGTGAAGGTGAGAAAATAACGATATCCGCGGCGTGCCTCAACATTCATTGGACCACAAACATCAGATGTATGATTTCCAACAAATCAGTTGCTCGCTCCATAGTTCCGGAGAACGGCGTTTTGGTCATCTTGCCCATGAGGCACGGTTCGCAAGTACCAAGTGATTCATAATCAAGTGATTCCGAAGCCCATCAAGATGGAGTTTCTTCATGCGTTTTACACCGATATGACCTAAACGGCAATGCCACAAATAAGTTGCACTATCATTATCAACTCTGCATCTTTTGGCTTCAACATTATGAATATGTGTATCACTATCGTCGAGATTCAACAAGAATAGACCATTCTTCAAGGGTGCATGACCATAAAAGATATTACTCATATAAATAGAACAACCATTATTCTCTCGATTTAAATGAATAACCGCCTCGCATTAAACAAGATCCAGATATAATGTTCATGCTCAACGCGGCACCAAATAACAATTATTTAGGTCTAAAACTAATCCCGAAGGTAGATGTAGAGGTAGCGTGTCGACCGCGATCACATTGACTTTGGAACCATTTCCACGCGCATCGTCACCTCATCCTTTGCCATTGCTCGTCTATTCCGTAGTCCCTGCTTCGAGTTGCAAATATTAGCAATGAACCATATCAAATACCCAGTGCTACTACGAGCTCTAGTAAGGTACACATCAATAACATGTATATCACATATACCTTTGTTCACCTTGCCATCCTTTTATCCGCCAAATACTTGGGGCAGTTCCGCTTCGATGTCGGTCGCTTGCGGTAAAAACACTCGATTTCAGTGCTTAGGTCCAGACTTGGGTTTCTTCTCTTGATCAGCAACTTTCTTGCTGTTCTTTTGAAGTTTCCTTCTTCTTCCTTTGCCCTTTTTCTAGTGGTCTTGTTGACCATCAACACTTGATGCTCTTTCTTGATTTCTACTTCCGCGGCTTTTAGCATCGCGAAGAGCTCAGGAATTGTCTTAGTCATCCCTTGCATATTATAGTTCATCATGAAGCTCTTGTAGCTTGGTGGCAGTGATTTGAGAATTCTGTCAATGACACTATCATCCGGAAGATTAACTCCAGCTGAATTAAGTGATTGTTATACCCGGACATTTTGAGTATGTGCTCACCGATGAACTATTCTCCTCCATCTTGCAGCTATAGAACTTATTGGAGACTTCATATCTCTCAATCCGGGCATTTGCTTGAAATATTAACTTCAACTCTTGGAACATCTCATATGCTCCATGACGCTCAAAACGTCGTTGAAGACCCGGTTCTAAGCCGTAAAGCATGGCACACTTGAACTATTGAGTAGTCATCGCTTTGCTTTGCCAGACGCTCATAACTTCGCTCAAGATCTCGCAGCAGTTCGTCACCCAGCGGTGCTTCCAGGGCGTAATTTTTCGTGCAGCAATGAGGATAATCCTCGTTACGGACCCAGTCCGTGTAATTTCTACCATCATCTTTCAACTTTGCTTTCTCAAGGAACGCATTAAAATTCAACGGAACAACAGACGAGCCATCTATCTACAGTGAGACATAGACAAGCAAAATACTATCGGTACTAAGTTCATGATAAATTTAAGTTTAATTAATCATATTAAAACCTCCCACTTAGACAGACATCTCTCTAGTCATCTAAGTGATTACGTGATCCAAATCAACTAAACCATGTCCGATCATCACGTGAGATGGAGTAGTTTCAATGGTGAACATCACTATGTTGATCATATCTACTATATGATTCACGCTCGACCTTCGGTCTCGTGTTCCGAGGCCATATCTGTTATATGCTAGGCTCGTCAAGTTTAACCGAGTATTCGCGCGCAACTGTTTTGCACCCATTGTATTTGAACGTAGAGCCTATCACACCCGATCATCACGTGGTGTCTCAAAGACGAAGAACTTCCGCAACGGTGCATACTCAGGAGAACACTTCTTGATAATTTTGGTGAGAGATCATCTTATAATGCTACCGTCAATCAAAGCAAGATAAGATGCATAAAGGATAAACATCACATGCAATCAATATAAGTGATATGATATGGTCATCATCATCTTGTGCTTGTGATCTCCATCGCCAAGCAACGTCATGATCACCATCGTCACCGGCGCGACACCTTGATCTCCATCGTAGCATCGTTGTCGTCTCGCCAACTATTGCTTCTACGACTATCGCTACTCCTTAGTGATAAAGTAAAGCAATTACATGGCGTTGCATTTCATACAATAAAGCGACAACCATATGGCTCCTCGCCATTGCCGATAACTCGGTTACAAAACATGATCATCTCATACAATAAAATATAGCATCACGTCTTGACCATATCACATCACAACATGCCCTGCAAAAACAAGTTAGGCGTCCTCTACTTTGTTGTTGCAAGTTTTACGTGGCTGCTACGGGCTGAGCAAGAACCGTTCTTACCTACGCATCAAAACCACAACGATACTTCGTCAAATAGACTCCGTTTAACCTTCTCAAGGACCGGGCGTAGCCACACTCGATTCAACTAAAGTGAGAGAGACAGACACCCGCCGGTCACCTTTAAGCAACGAGTGCTCGAGCGGTGAAACCAGTCTCGCGTAAGCGTCACGCGTAATGTCGGTCCGGCCGCTTCATCTCACAATATCGCTGAACCAAAGTATGACATGCTGGTAGGCGGTATGACTTGTATCGTCCACAACTCACTTGTGTTCTACTCGTGCACATGACATCAACGCATAAAACCAGGCTCGATACCACTGTTGGGGAACATAGTAATTTCAAAAATTTTCCTACGATCACGCAAGACCATGGTGATGGCATAGCAACGAGAGGGGAGTGTCGTCCGCCCACGCACGTGAGACCGAAGCGAAGCGTTATAACAACGCTGTTGATGTAGTCGACGTCTTCACGATCCGACCGATGCAAGCACCGAGCGACGGCACCTCCGAAGTTCGCGCACGTTCAGCTCGATGGCGATCCCGGACTCCGATCCAGCAAAGTGTCGGGATGAGTTCCGTCAAGACGACGGCGTGCAGGCGATGTTGATGCTCCACCGACGCAGGGCTTCGCCTAAGCTCCGCGACGATATGACTTCTCCGGCGCAGGCTTCGCCTAAGCTCCATGACGATATGACGAAGTGGAATATGGTGGAAGGGGCACCGACACGGCTAAGGAAAGATCCGTAGATCAACTTGTGTGTTATGGGGTGCCCCTGCCCCAGATATAAAGGAGCCAAGGGGAGGTGGCGGCCCAAGGGGAGGCGACCAAGGAGTCCTACTCCCTCCGGGAGTAGGATTCCCTCCAATCCTAGTTGGATTAGGATTCGGAGGGGAAAGAGAGAGAGGGGGCGCCCACCTTTCCTAGTCCTAATAGGACTAGGGGAAGGGGGCGCGACCACCTAGGGCTGCCCTTTCTCCTTTCCTCCAAGGCCCACTATGGGCCCATGAAGTTCCGGGGGTTCGGTAACCTCCGGTACTCGATAAATTCGATTTCACTCGGAACACTTCCGATGTCCAAATGTAGGCTTCAATATATCAATCTTTATGTCTCGACCATTTCGAGACTCCTCGTCATGTCCGTGATCACATCCGGGACTCCGAACAACCTTTGGTGCATCAATACTTATAAACTCATAATGAACTGTCATCGAAACGTTAAGCGTGCGGACCCTACGGGTTCGAGAACTATGTAGACATGACCTAGAACCATTCTCGGTCAATAACCAATAGCGGAACCTGGATGCCCATATTGGTTCCTACATATTCTACGAAGATCTTTTATCGGTCAAACCGCATAACGACATACGTTGTTCCCTTTGTCATCGGTATGTTACTTACCCGAGATTCGATCGTCGGTATCCAATACCTAGTTCAATCTCGTTACCGGTAAGTCTCTTTACTCGTTCCGTAATACATCATTTCACAACTAACTCATTAGTTGTAATGCTTGCAAGGCTTAAGTGATGTGTATTACCGAGAAGGCCTAGAGATATCTCTCCGACAATCGGAGTGACAAAACCTAATCTCAAATCGCCAACCCAACAAGTACCTTTGGAGACACCTGTAGTACTCCTTTATAATCACCCGATTCGTTGTGACGTTTGGTAGTACCAAAGTGTTCCTCCGTAAACGGAGTTGCATAATCTCATAGTTATAGGAACATGTATGGGTCATGAAGAAAGCATTAACATACTAAACGATCAAGTGTTAAGCTAACGGAATGGGTCATGTCAATCAGATCATTCAACTAATGATGTGACCTTGTTAATCAAATAACAACTCCTTGTTCATGGTTAGGAAACATAACCATCTTTGATTAACAAGCTAGTCAAGTAGAGGCATACTAGTGACATACTGTTTGTCTATATATTCACACATGTATTATGTTTCCGGTTAATACAATTCTAGCATGAATAATAAACATTTATCATGGTATAAGGAAATAAATAATAACTTTATTATTGCCTCTAGGGCATATTTCCTTCACTTGCGAACTGTGGCCCCCGGATCAGGCCTGGGGCTCTGGATGATGCTTATGCCGCTCTCGGCTGCTCTGGGCGGACCTCTAGGAGGCTGACAGATGCCTTGAGAGGGAGCGCCTAGGGCTTGCCTCGGCATGGGTCCAGTTTGAGAAGACAATCCAGGATGCCTGGAAGCGGTCCGAGGCTGCCGCCGCAGAGAGCAGAGAAGAGGCCGCCAACGCCAGGGTGGCCCGCGCTGACACGCTGGCTGAAGCAGGGGCGGCCACCAAGCGGTGCAGCAAGGCGGAGGCCGGTCTGAAGGCGCTTCTGGAGCAACAAGTTGCATGCTCGCAGCTACTCCAGCAGCAAGGGGACGACCTCAAGGCTCGCAAGGCGAAGCTCGCGGATCGTGACTCCGTGCTATCGAAGGTGGTCGTCGAGCAGGCCGCGAAGCGCGAGCACCTAGACAAGCTGCAGAAGGAGGTGGTCGAGGCCCGGGCATCCCATGCCAAGCATGCCTCTGAGGTGACGGCTCGGCTAGACGCCCGGGTGAAGAAGATCCTTGCTGACGCCGACGCCAAGGTGGTGGCGGACCGCAATGCCTTTTCTGCTCTCGAGCTCAGGGATCACCAAGCGTTGAAGTCGATCTGCAGAGGAGGGTTCGAGGGCCCGGTTGCGACATCCGAGGACGGTTATGTAGAGTTATCCTCTAGGCTCACCACTGAGCTCGAAGGCACCGGCACCAAGGTGGACGCCATCCTGGGGGAGGAGTGTCGCAACCTCTTCTCCGCGGCAGCGATGCACGTCTTCAGCCATCTTTATCTCCGCGACGCCAGCTTCAACTTCGACGCCATGATAGACTCTGTTCCTCTCGAATTCTGCGCCAACACGGCGGAGGCCGTAGATGGCCACGTGGCCACACTTATTGAGAAGTTCACCTGCATCGATGACGGATCAGACGCAGCCGAGGCAGGCGGCGGCGACGGCAGCGGCGGCGATGGTGATGACGGTAGCGGCGACGATGGTCCTTCCTCCTAGAGTTTATCGTGCAATGACTTAACCATGCCTCATGGAGGCGTAAGACTTTGTTTGGATTTGTGATACATTTGGTGCTTGTAATAATTGTTTGAACTCCATAATTTCCTTTCCGTGCTTGATTTTCTTCCTGCTTGCCTTCGTGCTCTATGTCGGAAGGGCCCAGACCTGCGCATACCTCGGCCGCCGTTGAAATATCAGGTCGTGATGCCTGGACAAAGCCAAGGGGCAAGGGGCTACGTGACTAGTGAGGCCCCTGAGTCTTGATGCTTAGGGGCCCCCCTTGACGTGCGAGTAGCCCGCATGAAGGAAACATGGGTGACGACGAGGTTATCCCGGGGCCCTTCATACCTTTTTCTCGTCAGCCTACGCCTGGGGGACGCGAGAAGACCATGCACCAAGAACCTAATGAGGTGGCATGCGTGGGGGCAGGCCTGTGAGCCAAGTCTTAGCCTCAGCGTAGGCACCGTGTCCAGCCCCCTCTCGCGTGCAGACCATGGGAAGGCTACGAGCAGTGTCGCCTGAAGAGCCAAGAGGACATCATGAGGTTGATGCTACCCATAGGGCGCCCTCGGTTGATTATCCACCAGTGCGGAGCATGGGGCTTCCACTGGGCATGGGCATGGTGGTAGTGCAACTGTATCCTCCAACACTGAGCATGGGTTTTCCACCGGGCGTGGGTAGGGAGCGATGTGCTAGAGTCTCCGCGCGTGTACAGCCCTGTTTCGTTCATACACATGGCTAGCACCGCAGAACTTTGAGGAGGTGTATCTGGACACTCATGAGCGAGCGCGGGGCTCAGGAGGCCCTACCTCAAGGCGGATTGCGCCTGGGTTTTTGGCGTGGAGCGCGCTTGTGAGACCTGAGTTAAGACGGCGACCTGCGCCAAACGAGCGTTCAAAGGCTGTCGCATGAGAAGGATAGACACCAAGGACCCATAGGAGGTGACGTGTATGGGACCGGCCCGCCAGACAGAGCTCGGTCGCTTGGGTTTACCAATGCTGCAGGGACGGATCCGAGCACAGATGTCATGTTGAGTCTTCTCATGCAACAGTCTAAGGAAGAACACCCAGCGCGCGGCTCCCGCGGTGACAAAGCACCAAAATTGCGGTTGTATGAACCGGGCCGCATGCCCTTGCTCACCTACCCTCGATGAGCTCATGCGAGGACAAGGCACCAAGAACTAGGGGTGGATTAACGAGCTATTCGGCTCGTTAAGCTCGTGATCGTTAAGGCTCGGCTCATTAAGCTCGTTAAGATTAACGAGCAGAAACTCGTGCTCGGCTCGGTTCGTTTGAAGCTCGTTAAGCTCATGAGCGCTTGTTAACAGATTATAATGTGCTACGTTCTACATGATGAGTGCATAGTTGTGTTTTTTAAGATGAAATATGGTGGCTACGAAATAAATACACTCGTTTTTTGCGGCCTATGTCGATTAGATTGAATAGACGAGCTGAGGTGCTACAAAAAATTTGCCTCGTAAGATGAAAATATGTGTTGTGTTGTTACTAACGAGCTTAACGAGCTACTCATGAAAGTCGTTAGCTCACTCATTAAGCTTGTTAAGCTTAACGAGCTGAAATCTATGATTGGCTCTGTTCATTAAGAAGCGAGCTATGAGCTTAACGAGTTGAGCTATCGAGTGCTCATTAAGCTCGCGAGCTACGAGCTTTTGGTCCAGCCCTACCAAGAACCCCGGGAGGTGGCGTGCACAGGAGCTGGCCCGCGAGATAGAGCTTGGTCGCTTGGATTTACCAACAATGTAGGGACGGACTCAAGCACAGATGTCGTGCCAGCCCTTAATCATGAGGCAGTCAAGAGTGGGCTCGCGAGGGCGCGGCAAAAATCATGGTGACGAAGCACCAGACACGCAAGCTGAAACATCAAGGGAAACATTATCGAGGCAAAGCAATGTTTGATACATGAGCAAAATGACACAACTGCAGGGGCGGACCCGAACCGCTTGACGATAATGCAGCCCGAGGGGCGCCCTCAATTGAACAAACGAAAATTCACCTGGCACCGGTGTTGCATAGGTGTCGAGGAAGCTGAAGAAGCGTGCCCTGGAGGTTCGCTCCTCACGAGCCGGGCGGCTCCGGAGGCTTGAGAGGCTCGCGAGGCCCAGGGGCTCGCGAGGGTCTAGGACCTCCTGAGATGCCACCGCCGAGCGCCGAGCCTCATGGGACGCCATCTCTCACTGCATGAGTCGCTGGTATGAGGCGCTGATATTCAGCAGGCCAAACGGCATGCAGACGTAGCTGCAGGGGTAGCCCCCACTCTAGCCGACGCGCGACGGCCAGAAGAGGTCCTGCGAAGAGGCCCTGTTGAGGCCTGGGATGTTGAGTAGACGCGTAGCTCACCACCCGCGTCAGGGGCGGAAGCCGCACTAGCGGGACATATGGGGCGGCGCTCGCCGCGCATGGCTTGAGCTTCCTGAAGTTCCTCGGTCGCCTTGGTGATGAATTCCCGTGCTCCTGGCGCCTCGCGCCTCATTCCTTGCTTGTGGGGGCACGCACCAAGGCATGCCTCCAAGTGGTGCCCGAGCACCTCGCTCATCGCGCTGGTCAGGTCAGAGGCTCTCCAGACAGAAGCCCCCGAGCCCGTCCCGAGGGAGGCGTCAGGCGCGCCTTCCTATGTAGGAGGAAGAGACGCCTTGGTGGCAGGCGCGGCGCCTGATGCGTCTCCAGCAGGCGCCATCTGAGCCTCAGGACGGCCCTTGGGGAGGAGCCGTTTCTTCTTTGCAGGGGCAGCCTCAGGGGGCGCGCCACCAGAGTTTTTGGCCGATGCGGCACGGTAGGCATGCTCAAGGGAGCAGACTGCATCCTTCTCATCACAGGCGACCGTGATGATGCCACTGCACCATGGCATTATGAGGACGTTGTAGCCATGGTGAGTCGCCGCCATGAATTTGGTGAGGGTAGGGTACCCAAGGATGGCGTTGTATGAGAGGCCCATGTGGGCCACGTCAAAGTCAATGATCTCAGTGTGGTAGTTGTCGCACTTGCCGAAGGTGACAGGGAGGGGCACTTGCCCCAGGGGGATGGTAGAGCCGTCAGTCGCCCCAGAGAATGGCCTGGTGGGCATGAGCTAATCATAAGGCACTTGCAGCGTCTCGAAGGTCTCGATGGAAAGCAGCCACCATCGATGAGGGTCTTGGTGACGAAGATGTTGTTGATGGAGGGCGTGCACAGCATGGGGAGCGCGCCGGCTATGTCCATGCACCTGAGATGGTCCTTGGAGTCGAACATGATGGCGTACTGCGACCACCTTAGGGGAGGAACAACCTCAAACTTCGGGAGGGCCACATTCACCTCACGAGAAAACTGCTTGAAGATGCGGTTTGAGGCGGGTGCCTGGGCACCACCGAGGATGCAGGCAATCGCGCGAGGCTCCTGATAGCCCCCGACCCCATCGTCCTGATGGTTGTTGTCGTTCCTCCTTGGTGGTGGCAGCAGTGGAGGGAGCCCGTCGTTGCCCTGAGGATGAACATCCCGTGGCTGATCACGCCAGGGGTCGTCACGAGGATGATCGTGTGAGCCACCCTCCCGAGGCTGGCCGCGCCAGCCCTGATGGGGGTTGCAGTTGTCCCAGCGGCCTCCACTGCAGCCTCCTCCGCGGCCGAAGTCATGGTCACCACGGTCGGGGCGGCGGCCCAGGTGCTCAACCCGGAGCACCCTGAGCTCCTGAGAGTCAACGGTGTTGTGGGTACGAACGTTGTGGAAGTCACAGAATGGGCGGCTATCCTTGGCGGGCTCGTCGCAGTCACGGCCGCGTGTCATCTGGGGCTCTGCTGCCAGCACGGTGGGGCTCTTGCGATTTGCTTCCTTGGCCTTGGCCTTCTTGTCTTCAGGGTCGACATTTGGGTGCTTGAGGAGGGAGAGGCGGCCTTCCTCAGCCTTGGCCTGACGTTAGCGCTGCATAGAGGAGGCGGAGGCGCGCCATGAGCCACATCGCCTGCACGAGACGGTGGGGGACAGAGTGAGTGGGAAGGCGTCGGGGCCTCGCCTGCGGCGTTGATGAGCTTGGTGATGCGACCAACCCAGGCATCATAACCCTTGTTGGCGGGATAGTAGCGCAGCACCTCACGCTCCATGAGAAGCGTAGCCTGCGCGTTCGCCGGCCCGCAACGAACATGGGAGGACGAGGTCGTGGTGAGATTGAGGGAAGGCGTGGTGGTGCGGCCATCATGTTGCACGGAGGGCGGCAGCGAAGAGTCTTGCCGCTCGTGGGCGGCAGTGTCGGTGGCGGTGTTGGCTGCAGGAGAAGTGGAGTGCTTGGGAGCGCCACGGCCCACGGGTGCCGTTTGGGCGACGCAGGCATCCCGCCGCTCGGGTCAAACTTGACGGGCGTCGGCCATGGGAGTGGTGAAGCTAGGACAGAGAGAAGCAGAAGGGAGAACTTCGACACACCCCTACCTGGCATGCCAAATGTCAGAACCAGGGCTCCGTTGACCCAAACAAGGTTCGAACTCTGGGGCGTGTGCGAAGGATCCTGCCTAGCTACAGCTTGCTGCTCACCACCTCACGGTTGGGCCTCGTCGGGTTTGAGCTAGAGGGAAGAAGAAGTGGACACAGTGGTTTACCCAGGTTCGGGCCACCTTGTGGTGTAAAACCCTACTCCTGCTTTGTGGTGGATTGCCTCGCGAGGAGGATGGGTATGAACTAGTACAAGTGTGAGCTGCCTCGGGAGAGCTCAATGGCAAGGGATCCGATCTCCTCTCCTACGATGGAGACTAGACTATATTTATAGTGGCCTTGGTCCTCTTCCCTCGTAGCTTAGGCGGGAAGGGATACCACAGCGGCCAATTTGAAGGGACAGGAGTACACCCTATCCTGACTAAAGGTGGTCTTCGCCTGCAAAGCTACTAGTTGTGACGTAGCGGTGGGCTCGGTGACGACCTACGTTTTGCCAAGCCCGGGGTCTTGGTATTGTTGCACTGGGATGGAAACGTTTGGGGGATTCCTTAGGAACCCTCGTACGTCCTTGCCTCCTTAACACCAAAGAGGAAAATGTCCTGGACTGCACCTGTTGGCGCCCTGATGGCCTTGGTTGTCATGGCTCACGTCACCGTGCGTGTCGCGAGGTGGGGCGCCTGCCTAGAGATGTCCGCTCCTCTAGAGGCAGCCTCTGGGGGTTGTTCCTCGGGAGGCCTTGTCATCGTTTGCCTCGCGAGGCAGGGGCCCTCGCGAGGGTCTTGCTCGTGAAGCCTTGGAGTTGGGCCGTACTGGTCTTTCGATGACGCCGCGCACTGGGCCATAGGCAGACGAGTCTAGGCACCCCCGGTCCCAGAACTCCGACAGAGTCTAGAAAAAAATATTTTCGGAGTCTACTTATATCGGAGAGTAGGAATTCTTTTTACTCCTTATTCCCCTTCGTTGCTCTGGCGAGGATTTGTGACATAGGTGTTTTGATTCTACTCCTCTTCCCCTTCAAAATTTCTTTAGGATCACGCGGGTATTTCCGATCATTTCGATGTCAATCCTTTTTAACTGGTGCACTTCTCTTCAAGGTATTCCATACGAGCGCCATTGAGAAGCCTAAGGATTCGTTAGTTTCACCCGTACAAAGTTGTTTTTCTTTTCCCACCCTCCCGTCATTTTTCTCAACGGAGCCAGAAACCTCAATCAAATTATCATTCTATTTATACCAGACCTCTCCATCATTTTCTACCATGTTAAACCCAGTGATTATCATGAAGATGATAAGGAAGCTTCAAGTTAATCATTCTTCATTCTCTTTTCTTCTCCGGTGGACTAAATTCAAACTTCGGTGTTGATCATATCTCTTCCTATTGTTTCACATGTTTTCCGATGTTGGAATTTCTTATCCAAGGGTCTCTTATTTATTCACCTCTGTCTATTCATATCTGGAGTGTAGAAGATATCTCAGAAGATTTGTGTTTCCATTCTGAATCCATTCAAGCTATTTCGAGGTTGTTATCTCATTCAAGCTATTTAATTCAATCGGTGCAATATCTCTTAAAAAATTGTTCAATGATGTTTTCTTTTAAGTCGGTCCATAACCCACAGGTCTTTTCCCACGATTTTACCTGACTCTAACCATTTTTCCGGAGCTATTCTCAAATTCATTTTAAATTTTGACGTGAGAATGAATTTTCATCAGTCAGATGCCTCCTTCATGAATTTTCATCAGTCAGATGCCTCCTTCATCTTTGGCTCAAACTTTCGATTCTTCATTATTCTGGAGTGTCTCAGCAATTCTCAGTGGTGTTCTTCATCGTCCTTCTTAGCGTTGAAGACCGAAGAAGAGTTTCTCTTAAATCCTTGTCTGTTCTCTTGAAGATTCGTAGTTCAAGCTGGATGCTATCCTCTCAATTTTTTCCGATCATGAGAAATTCTTTTCATACCGATCTGAACCATTTCAGGAGTGTTTTTGTTTTGATTTCCAAAGGCCATCATTTCATAATTCTTCATTCTCAAATTTCTACTCTAGTTCTCAAATTTTTCCGATGCATCATTCAAGTATTCTCTAATCAGCTTGTGATCTCTTTGTTCTCATGTATTTAAAATCCCTCAAGTATCTTCCTTCATTTTCCATTCCTTCCTGGCATTTTGTTCTTTTCTTCATTCATTTTTAAATTCTTACACCTGTTCGTTCGAGATTTCTCTTCCTTTGTTTCCATACCAATTCATTCGCTCTTTCCAAATCCTACCAGTGATTCGTTGAAGATTTTCCCAAATTTGCGCTATATATCTGTTTAATCATTTTCAATGAGAATAAGTAGTATGCCAAATCCAGTACTTGTCATCAATTTAAGTTGATGAAGGATAGGCATAACATAATCCTTATTCTTGTTTCCTCGAGGTGATTTAATTCTTTTTTTGGAGTTTGTTCATGAGGAATAAATTCTCGGTTCGAAGTGATCCATCTTTCTTTAGCGGGGTTCCAACCTATCTCAATTATCTTATCACGAAGCTCCATCTAAATCATTGCAAGGCTTCATATTGTTCTTTTCAACTTTCCTTTCGGTTCATCATTCTTATTACTGGAGTTCTCACGAAGGCTCAACATGGTCGTCGTTAAAGATTTAATTCATTATTGAAGTGTTCTTCAAGATTTTGCTGGAGGAGCTCATGTATTCTTCATCTTGCATCTGAAAGTGCAAATTCTCTATACCTTATCTTTTGAGGTGATGTTATGTCATTCTTGACAATTTTCCTTCATGCTTCATGATTCACAAGTTGTCAGGATTGAAATATTTTAAAACCATATTTTTCTATTCTTTCATGAGTTCTTTCAACCCAACAATTTCTTCGTTGGTGTTGTCTTAGTATAGATTTCACCTAATGCCTTCCCTAAGGATTGGGCTAATTGTGGTGCTTATCAATGATCCAAGTTTTCTCCTATCCTCTTAGCGAAAGAAGTTTTCATCTCTTTGTTAATCTCAGCCAATCAATTGTTTCTGTCAGTGGCCTGTTGTCACCTCACAATTTTGAGATGTTTTCCATAAGCCCAGAACAAGCTTATTCTTTTTGTTGTTGATTTTCCAACAACTCGTTCAACCTTCCTTCGTAAGGATGCTTGCAAATTCATTTGTGGTAGAAGATGTTGGTTTCTCCACCGTTCTGTTGTTTAAAAGTATCTAGCTTCCATTCTTTCATTTGTTCCGGAGGCTCTGTGTTGTTGCTCTCGTATTATCATTCCATATTGTCAAGTTCATGTTCTATTCCTTCCATTTTCAGCCGGTGTGTTGTCCGAATTCTTTCGCTCTTACTCATTATCTATTTCATTTGAACTGGAGTGGTTTCAAAATCTATCTTATCCTTTGAGCTCTTAGTTCTCGTCCTTGTTCCTCTTCTCTAACAGAGTGTTTTAAATTTCGTTCATCTCTGACGTCTCATTACTTCAAGCTTTGCAACCTCTCAAGGTTCTTTGGTTTCACTAATTTGTCCACGAAGCAACTTTGTTTTACATCTGCCTCTTCCTATTCTCATTCCTAGATCTCAGGGCGAGATCTCTTGTAAGTGGGGGAGAGTTGTGACAGCCCGAGGCCGATTCTTTCCATGTTTATCATTATTCGCTCTATGTTATTCCGCGTCATGCATCAGATTCATCATTGCTTATTTGTGGCATATTTAATTTGTTGTGACCTTGTGTGATCTTCTTCTTCTCCTCTTGACCAATTCTTTTGCATCATCTCAAGTCAAACCATCTCCTCTAGTTTTCAGGTCTTTTGGAAGTGCTTTGGTTGGGCTAAAGATTTATTAAAGTTTGAGTTATTTTCCATACTTGCATAAATTTGGAGTCTCTAAAAATTTTTAGAGCATTTTATTCAAATAGCACATTAATCCAGGAGTCCATAAATATATTTACTTTCTCCATTTTCTTCCTAAAACTCCTTGGCCGTTTCCTTTTCTAAACCTGGGAATTCAGCTTGTTAGAAAAGAAAGAAGAGGGTAAAGGGCCTCCCAGCAGCGCCCCTTGGGCCTCCAGCTCCCTATTCAGCCCAGGAGCAGCCTCTCCTCTCCTCCCAGGTAACTTCCACGCTAGGCAACCTGCGGGGCCCATCTGTTGGCGTCCTGGGAACGGGGGTACCCAGACTTGCCAGCCTGCGGCCCGTGGCGTGGCTCCATCAACGGCCCGGTATGGCCCAGCTTCAGCAACAACAACTCAAGACCCTTGCGAGGGGCCAAGCCTCACAAGGCGGACAACACCAAGACCTCCCTGTGACTGGCCTCGCTAGGCTGGCTGCCGAGGAGCGGAGATATCTATTCAAGGTGCACCTCGCGAGGTTCACATGACGTGAGCCATGACGACCAAGGCCAGGCGGGCGCCAGCGGGCGCAGTGTACCAGTTTCCTCTTTGGTGCTAAGGAGGCAAGCACAGGCGCGGAGTCTCGAGGAATCAGGCAAAGGTTTCCATTCCGGTGCAACAAGACCAAGACCGCGAGGATGACAGGACCGAGGTCATCACGAAGCTCACCGCAGCGTCACCACTAGAGCCTTTTGCAGGCAACGACTACTTTCATCAGGATAGCTTGTACTAGTTGTCTCCCTTCAAATTTGGCCGTTGTGGGAACCCTTCCCGCCTACATTTGGGAAGTGGACAAAAGCCACTATAAATAGGACTTAGCCATCACCATAGAGGGGGATCGATTCCACCTTGACCACCTCACCAGCTCATCGAGCTCAAGAAGACCTCACCTCCTGAGGTTGTTCCACCACTGTACTAGTTCGTCCTCATCCCCTCGAGGCAATCCACCACAACGCTGGAGTAGGATATTACAACGCAAGGTGGCCTGAACCAGGATAAATCCCTGTGTCTCTTGTTCTTTGGGTCCATCGAGCGAGGACGTGGAATCGTTGAGCAGGCAGACTGGGGAGAGAGAGTTCTTCGCACGCACCCCTGAGTTCGAACCTCTCAAGGGTCTGCGGAACCCCGAATTCGATACCATCCACTAGTGACACCCTCCTCTCCTTTTTCTTCCTCCTCTCGCCAGCTCCCCCTCATAGTAAAACTGGAGGGTAGCACACATGGCCATCGTGTCTTACCACGATGCCCACACCCCTCCGTATAAATCCAACGCCTAGCCCTAGGGTTTTTCCTTCCCCTCGTCTTCCTCTCCGCTTCCTCCACAGGTAAGGGGCAACCTCACATCCCGCTGCCTCGTTCCCTACTGTATGCCAAGGTGAGCCGGAACTCTCCTCCCGCGTAGGAGCTCCAATGTCGGCCCCTTCTTCCTCCATGCACACCACGACAACTCCACGACCCCGTTCTCGCTGTGGTCCAAGGCCAGAGACGCCAAGTCCATAGACGCCTTCCTCCCCTGCTTCCTCTGCTTCTCAGACCCGAGGACGTCGCCCCGACCAGCAGCTTGTCGTCGCCCTCTCCTTCATCTCCCGGCCACCTCGTCATTTCCCTCGAATCCATGGTGAGCAGCCGCTTCTTCTCCCACCTTTGCTTCTCGATTCTACGCTCTGTAGGCGTCGCCCGTTCAAACCCAAGGCTATCCGCCATGTACAACCATGGCAGCAAGCTCAAACTCGTGACTGACCTCCTTACTTGGTTTTCCGTCGCACCATCGCCCTCACGTGCTCCTACATGCACGCCCGTGCGCCCAATCTCCTCTTGCACACGCGCTACACCACGCCCAGGCAAGCCCCTGCTCGCCTATGTCCTACTCTGTCGCGAGTACAACAGGTTGAGTTTTTCTTTTACTGTTCTTGTTTAGATCCGTCCGTTGGAATTCTTTATGTCTCACAAATCTGTGATTTCATCACAATGTTTAGTTAGGCATACTTGTTAGCACAGCCCACTTGTATCCTTGTGACCAAGGGTCAACTCCACACGGCCTCACTATTCTTCTGCAGATTTTGCTTCTCAGCGGATCAGCTGCTGACATAGTTTCATATATAGCCAAGCCCCTCTCAATCACTACCATGAGCCACCCTACTAGCTAGCGTAGCCATTCTCCACCTGGAGGTCCTGGGATCGATTCTCAGCTATCGCAATTTCATTTTGCCTCTATTTTCTCCCGAACGCACAGCCACTGGGCTAGGATACTTGAGTGGGCTGACACACTATTCCGGGTTTGGCCCAGGCAGCCCCCTGTTCTTTCCTTTATTTTATTAGTTTTGTTACTCCCTCCGTCACGGTTTACATGGCACGCTTCAACAATCTCTGGGACCAAGGTGATTAGTGACGTGGCTAGAGATTCCGTCGGTTTTTTTCCAAAGAGGAAGGGATGATGCAGCACAGCTACAGTAGGTATTTCCCTTAGTTTTGAAACCAAGGTATCAATCCAGTTGGAGAACCAATCAACAACGGTACCTGCACACAAAGAACAAATACTTGGAACCCGACGTGTAAGAGGGGTTGTCAATCCCTCCTCGGTAAAAAGATAGATAAATTTGTGGTAGATTGGATAAATAGATCTTAATAAAACACAAAACAAAATAAGTAAAGAAAAAGTGTAGCAAGGTGTTTTTGGGTTTTTGGAATAATAGATCTGAAAAAAATACAGTAAAACATAGGTCGGAAGCAAATATTGTAAAAGATAGACCTAGGGGTCCTAGATTTCACTAGTGGCTTCTCTCGAGAAAATAGCACACGGTGGGTAAACAAATTAGTGTTGGGAAATTGATAGAAGAACAAATAATTATGAAGATATCCAAGGCAATGATCATGAATATAGGCATCACGTCCAAGATTAGTAGACCGACTCCTGCCTGCATCTACTACCACTCCACACACCAACCGCTATCCAGCATGCATCTAGTGTATTAAGTTCATGGAGAAACGGAGTAATGCAATAAGAACGATGACATGATGTAGACAAGATATATTCATGTAGGAATAGACCCCATTTTTTATTATTAATAGCAATGATACATGCGTGCCTCGCTACCCCTTCTGTCACTAGGTGAGGACACCGCAAGATCGAACCCATCACAAAGCACCTCTTCCCATTGCAAGAAAAATCAATCTAGTTGGCATAACTAAACCGAAGATTCGGAGAAGAAATACGAGGCTATAAATAATCATGCATATAAGAGATCAAAGAAGACTCAAATAATATGCATGGATATAAATCTGATCATCAACTCGAACTTCATCGGATCCCAACAAACACAACACAAAAAGTCATTACATCAAATAGATCTCCAAGAGACAATTGTATTGAGAATCAAAAAGAGAGAAGAAGCCATCTAGCTACTACCTATGGACCCATAGGTCTATGGTGAACTACTCACAAATCACCGGCGGAGCACCAATGAGGATGATGAACCCCTCCGTGATGGTGTTCCCCTCCGGCATGGTGCCGGAATAGGGCTTTAGATTGTATCTCGTGGTTCTGGAACTTGCGGCGGCTGGAATTGTGTTTCATCGACTCCCCTAGGGTTTCTGGAATATTTGGGTATTTATAGAGCTGAGAGGCGGTGGAGGAGACCCTCATGGGCCCCACAACCCATCAGGGCGCGCCAGGGGCCTCTGGCGCGCCCTGGTGTCTTGTGGTCCCCATGGGCCTCCTCCAGGTGCTTCCTTGGCTCCCAAGTTGTCTTCTGGTCCAAAACAAATCTCCAAAAAGTTTCGCTGCGTTTGGACTCTTTTGATAGCGATATTCTGCGAAGTAAAAAACAAGCAAAAATAGCAACTGGCAGTAGGCACTATATCAATAGGTTAGTCCCAAAAATGGATACGAAGTTGCTATAAAATGATTGTAAAACATCCAAGAATGATAATATAACATCGTGGAACAACAAAAAATTATAGATACATCGGAGACGTATCAGCATCCCCAATCTTAATTCTTACTCATCCTCGAGTAGGTAAATGATAAAAACGGAAATTTTGATGTGGAATGCTGCCTAACATGTTCATCACATATTATTTTCTTTTGTAGCATGGACATTTGGACTTTCAGATGGTTCAAAGCAATAGTCTATATTTGACATGAAGACTTTAATACTCAAGCATATCAACAAGCAACCATGTTTTTCAAAATATCAACACTAAAGAAAGTTATCCCTATCCCATCATACTCAATCATTGATCCATTCACGAAACGCACTCGAATATTAGCTACATCCAATGCTCAAGTATGATCATGGTGCTCCCTAGTTGGTGCTTTATAAGAGAAGATGGAGACTCAAATAAAAATAAAAATTGCATAAAAGTAAATAGATAGGCCCTTCGTAGAGGGAAGCAGAGATTTGTAGAGCTGCCGAGCTCAAAGCTTAAATTGATAGATAATTTTTTTTCGAGAGGCATGATTTTCCCGTCAATGAAAACGACCAAGTAGTTCCCAATAATTTCCATGCTAGATACATCATAGGCGGTTCCCAAACATAAAATAAAGTTTATTCCTTTTTCCACCATGCTTTCACAATCCATGGCTAGCCGTATCCATGGGTTCCTTCCATACCAACACTTTCCAAGGAATTTATTATTCGACAACATAAAGTAATTTTCTTTTTCATTTCGAGACTGGGCATCCCTATTACCGCCATACTCTCGTGCAATGACAAGTGAATAAACACTCATCTTGAGAGTAAACATCTAGCATGGAAAAATATTGGCCATCACTGCCGCTTCATGAGCAGTACGGGCACACAAAAAGGAAATTCATTTTGAAAATTAGTGATGGCACATACAAATTTACTTAGAACGGCACGGAAATACCGCATATAGGTAGGTATGGTGGACTCATATGGCAAAACTGGGTTTAGGGATTTTGGATGCACAAGTAGTATTCCCAATTAGTACAAATGGAGGCTAGAAAATAGATTGAGAAGCAACCAACCAAGAAAGGAAAATTCACATAAATGAGCATTAAGCATAAATAACACCGAATAATGCACCACAAGTAGGATGCAATTTCATTGCATAACTATTGACTTTCATGCTTGCATTGTGAATCACGAACCTTAACACCAATGTTCTTACTAAAGCATAATTACTCACCAACATGGCTCACATATTACTATCATCACATCTCAAAACTATTACAAAGAATCAAGTTTATTTTGTCCAATGATCTTCATGAAAGTTTTATTATATTCCTCTTGAATATATACCACTTTGGGACTAATCTCATATGTTGCAATTGCTTTTGATAAGCTCAACAAATTTAAGTGAAGAACATGAGCATTAAAATTTTCATCTCTCAAAATAATATAAGTGAAGCATGAGAGAATTTCTTCAAAAATTAACTAACTCTCAAATAAATCTAAGTGAAGCATGAGAGTATTTCTTCAAAAATATTAAAGCACACCGTTCTAAAAAAAAATATAAGTGAAGTACTAGAGCGATTCCTTAGCTCTAAAAATTTAAGTGAAGCACATAGAGCAATTCTAATAAATCATAGCATAACTTTGGCCCTCTCAAATAGGTGTGTCCAGCAAGGATAATTTTTACAAACTAAAAATCAAAACTATCAAAGACTCATATAATACAAGACGCTGCAAGCAAAACTCATGATATGTGACGAATAAAAATATAGCTCCAAGTAAAATTATCGATGGTTGTTAGAAGAAAGAGGGGATGCCATCCGAGGCATCCCCAAGCTTAGTTGATTAGTTATCCTTGAATATTAACTTGGGGTGCCATAGGAATCCCCAAGATTAGGCTCTTTTCACTCCTTATTCCTTCATCCATCGACATCTCACCCAAAACTTGAAAACTTCAATCACAGTAAACTTAACAAAACCTTCATGAGATTCGTTAGTACAGTAAAACCAATATTTGCTTTAAGTACTCTTGAAAAGCCATTCATATTATGTTTTTGCATTATACCTACTGTATTCTAACTTTACCATGGCTTATACCCCCCGATACAATCCATAGATTCATCAAAATAAGCACACAATGCAAAGAAAACAGAATCTGTCAAAAACAGAACAGTCTGTAAAGATGCGAATTTTGCTCATACTTCTGTAACTCCAAAAACTCTGAAAACTTAGGACAACTTAGGAAATATGTATAAATCTTTTGTAAAAAATTCAGAATTTTTCGTTGTTTCTGTGAATTTAAACCTTTCTGTTATTGGATGCAAAAGTTTCCATTTTTAACAGGATCAAATCAACTATCACCCAAAGCTATCCCAAAGGCCTTACTTGGCACGAACACTAATTAAAACATAAAAAACACAATCATAACAGAGGCATAATTGTGCAAACACTCAAGATTGGAAATAAAAAGGCAGAAAAAATATTCATTGGGTTGCCTCCCAACAAGCGCTATCATTTTATGCCCCTAGCTAGGCATAATGCATAGATTCAAGTATTGACATCTTTAGTTTCGCCCCATAGGATGCCCTCATGATTGATTCATATGGTGGCTTGATTCTTGTTCTAGGGAAGTGTTCCATACACTTTCCTAGTGGAAACTGAAATTTAATATTCCCTTATTTCATATCAATCACAGCACATATGGTGCGTAAAAACGGTCTACCAAGTATAATGGGACAAGACGGATTGCAATCAATATCAAGAAAAATAAATTCTATGGGCACATAATTCCTATTTGAAAGAATAAGAACATCACTAATTCTTCCCAAAGGCTTTTTAGTAGTAGAATCCACCAAGTGCAAATTCAGAGAACATTCTTCAATATTGGTAAAACCAAGCACATCACATAAAGATTTCGGAATTGTGGAAACACTAGCACCCAAATCACATAAAGCAAAACACTCATAATTTTTTATCTTGACTTTAATGGTAGGTTCCCACTCATCAAATAATTTTCTAGGAATTGAGATCTCTAATTCCAACTTTTCTATTAAAGCTTTCAACATGGCATCCACAATAGGTTTAATAAAATCTTTATTTTGTTCATAGGCATGGGGCGAATTTATCATGGATTACAACAAAGAAATACATTAAATCAAAGAGCCATTGTCATAATTAAACTCTTTGTAATCCAAAAGAGTGGGTACATCACTAGTTATAGTTTTGACCTCTCCAAACCCACTTTTATCAATAAAAATCATCATGACTTTCACCCTCCGAATCATCAGGGCACCTTCTAGATAAAGTTGACTCTTCTCCAGTCCCTTTATCATCAATTTTAATCTTACTAAACAAGGAATCAATAGAATAAACAACAATCATTTTAAGATCTTCATCATTTTTATGAAAGCAATCGGTAGAAAACACCCTTTCTAAAAATTCTCTTTTAGCTCTAAGCATCGCAGTTCTTTTCTTACTTTCATATATAGAGACATACAAAGCTTCAATTGATTCATTCAAATCAACCTTAGGTGGAAAAATTTTAATCTTGAGATTTTCTACATCATGGGAAATTCTATCAATGTTTCTAGACATATCATCAATCTTATTCAACTTTTCTTCTATCATAGTGTTGAAAACTTTTTAGCATTAATAAATTCTTTAATTTTACTCTCAAGATCAGTGGGGTTCCTATTATTATTGTAAGAATAATTACCATAGGAGTTGCCATACTTATTAGATAAATTTCCAGGAAAAGGCCTAGGATTAAAATTACCTCTATAAGCATTGTTATTAAAATTGATTCGCGAGACAAAATTCACATCTACGGGATCACTATTTTGCTCAATCAAAGTAGACAAAGGCACATCATTAAGATCGATAGTAGCATTTTTTACTAGCAACCAATTTCATAAGAGCATCAACTTTTTCACTCAAAGTACTAATTTCTTCAACCGAATTAACTTTTTTACTAGTAGGTGCTCTTTAGGTATGCCATTGTGAATAATTTGCCATAAAATTACCAAGAAATTTAGTAGCTTCTCCCAAAGTAGTCTCCATAAATTACCACCCGCAGCAGAATCTAAAATATTTCTAGAAACAAAATTCAACCCCGCATAAAAAAATTGTATAATCATCCAAAGATTTAAACCATGTGTAGGAAAATTTCTTAGCATCGATTTCATTCTTTCCCAAGATTGTGCAACATGTCATGCTCAAGTTGCTTAAAATTCATGATTTGAGTTCTAAGGGAAATAATTTTCGCGGGCGGAAAATACTTACTAATAAAAGCATCTTTGCACCTATCCCAAGAATCGATACTATTGCGAGGCAAAGAAGAAAACCAAATTTTTGCATGATCCCTCAAACGGAAAGGAAACAATTTCAACTTCACAATATCATTGTCCACATCTTTTTTTCTTCTGTATATCACAAAATTCTACGAACGGTTTTAGATGGGACGCGACATCCTCATTAGGAGTACCGAAAAATTCATCTTTCATAACAAGATTAAACAAAGCGGCATTAATATCATAAGACTATGGACTAGTGGCGGGAGGATCAATTGGACTAATAATAAAATCAATATTATTGGTATTGGAAAAATCACGCAATTTGGTATTTTTTTGAGACATCGTGATTACGCAAACAAGATGCAAGCAAAAAAGATAGATCTCGTGAGAAAAAGGCGAACGAAAAATAAGGTGAATAAAAAGGAAAATTTTTGTGAAGTGGGGAAGATGAAAACGAGAGGAAAATGGCAAATAATGTAAATTTCACGGAGGTGAGATTTGTGAGTAGGAACCTGATAGATGTTGATGATGTCTCCCCGGCAACGGCGCCAAAAATTCCTTTGACAGCTAGAGACTGCGTCGGTTTTTCTCCAAAGAGGAAGGGATGATGCAGCACATCTACGGTAAGTATTTCCCTCAGTTGTGAAACCAAGGTATCAATCCAGTAGGAGAACCAAGCAACACTATGTAAATGGTACCTGCACACAAAGAACCAATACTTGCAACCCGACGCGTAAGAGGGGTTGCCAATGCCTCCTCGGTTAAAAGATAAATAAATTTGTGGTAGATTGGATAAATAGATCTGAATAAAACACGAAATAAAATAAGTAAAGAAAAAGTGCAGCAAGGTATTTTTGGGTTTTTCGAATAATAGTTCTGAAACCAAACATGGTAAAAGATAGATCATAAAGCCAATATGATAAAAGATAGACCTGGGCGACGTATATTTTACTAGTGGCTTCTCTCGAGAAAATAGCACACGGTGGCTAAGCAAATTACTTTTGGGTAACTGATAGAAGAATAAATAATTATGACGATATCCAAGGCAATGATCATGAATATAGGCATCACATCCAAGATTAGTAGACTGACTCCTGCCTGCATCTACTACTATTACTCCATACATCGACCGCTATCCAGCATGCATATAGTGTATTAAGTTCATGGAGAAACAGAGTAATGCAATAAGAATGATGACATGATGTAGACAAGACCTATTCATGTAGGAATAGACCCCATCTTTTTATCCTTAATAGCAATGATACAAGCGTGCCTTCCTACCCCTTCTGTCACTGGGTGAGAATACTGCAAGATCGAACCCATCACAAAGCACCTCTTTGCATTGCAAGAAAAATCAATCTAGTTGGCCCAACTAAACCAAAGATTAGGAGAAGAAATACGAGGCTATAAACAATCATGCATATAAGAGATCAAAGAAGACTTAAATAATATTCATGGATATAAATCTGATCATAAACTCGAACTTCATCAGATCCCAACAAATACACCGCAAAAAGTCATTACATCAAATAGATCTCCAAGAGACCATTGTATTGAGAATCAAAAAGAGAGAATAAGTCATCTAGCTACTGCCTACAGACCCGTAGGTCTATGGTGAACTACTCACGCATCATCGGACGAGCACCAATGAGGGTGATGAACCCCTCTGTGATCGTGTTCCCCTCCGGCAAGGTGCCGGAATAGGGTTCTAGATTGGATCTCGTGGTTCTGGAACTTGCGGCGGCTGAATTGTGTTTCGTCGACTCCCCTAGGGTTTCTGCAATATTTGGGTATTTATAGAGCTGAGAGGTTGTGGACGTGACCCCCGTGGGCTCCACAACCCATCAGGGCGCGCCAGGGCCTCTGGCGTGCACTGGTGTCTTGTGGGCCCCATGAGCCTCCCCAGGTGCTTCCTTGGCTCCCAAGTTGTCTTCTGGTGCAAAAAAATCTCCAAAAAGTTTCCTTGCGTTTGGACTCCATTTGATAGGGATATTCTGCAAAGTAAAAAACAAGCAAAAAACAACAACTGGCACTGGGCACTATTTCAATAGGTTAGTCCCAAAAAATGATACGAAGTTGCTATAAAATGATTGCAAAACATCCAAAAATGATAATATAACAGCATGGAACAATAAAAAATTATTGATACGTTGGAGACATATCAATTAGCGATTTGACTAAAAAAATAGCACCGTGGTTATACTACGGCGCCTTATTACAGGAGAAACTAGTATGTACACACATGCATGAAGTGTGTTCACCCCGCGTAAGCACATGCACGAAGAGAAAATTGTGGGATTGATTGTGGTTACCATGCCCTAATTAATTGAGCAGTAAACACAACATGCCTAAAATCCCTCCGGTGATGAAAATGCATGAGAATTGAAGCGCGCCATGTAAACTGTGACGGAGGGACTACTTATGTTTTGGTAGATTCTGAATGCATTTTAAATGCTCATATCTCTTAAATGTTAACTCCAATTAAAAGAAACTATATATGTAAAATGCTTAGAATTTTGTGCAGATTCATAATATCCAACTTCTATCCATGTTCAAAAATGTTTAAAATTGTTGTTTGCATTAATTTGCATTAATTACATGGTTTATTTCATAACTACATAACCATAGCTCCGAATTAAATGAACTTATATGTAAATGGTTTAGAAAAATGAATAGATTAACATGGTCCACTTTATTTTCCTGTTTAACAACAATAAAATTGTGTTTTAGGCAAAACAGTACCAAATTCGAAATTTGCATATGTGGATTTTTCGGAATTGTTATTTGTTGTTTCCGGCCTCATTTAAATTGCCTAGATATGTTCTTTGATTATGTTTCACCTCTTCCCATGTTTAACGACATTTAAAATTGCTGAGTAGGATAAACAAGAGCGGACATAATATTGAATGTGGAGTTTTGTCAATATGCAACTCGTTGCATATTGAGCCCCACATAATTTGTAGTATGTGATTGTTGCTTTGGCATGTCATGCCTCATTGATTGGGCCATGCATCATACTTGGTTGTGCATCATGTCATGATTATGCTATATGTGTCACGCTACCTACCACTTGTTTTGTCAGCCTCCCAAATTACCATGAAACAACCGCTAACCTTTTTAGCCTACCAGCAAACCATTGTTTGGCTATGTTATTTGTCAGTGGAAACGACACCTATGGGATCACAGGGAATCCCTTCTACGGTTGGCATGCGCGGGGCTGTGGAAAGAGCGGGTGTAGAAGATCAACACAGGGAAATTTATCCAAGTTCGGGCTGCAAGTGATGCGTAATACCCCTACTCCTGTTGGTTTGTGTTTATCTGGTGTTCTTGGACTAGCTACAGAGCGTGCAGGGTCTAAAAAGTCCGAATTCTTCCAGTATGCCTCGGGCCTCCTTTTATAGCCAAAGGGGTCGCCACAGTGTCACACAGGAGGTGGAAAGTTTGTACTGTATACAAGTCTATCGCCTGGCACCGTAGGACAAATGCATTTAATGCGCTACCGACGTGCCCTCTCACTTTATTGGGGACGGCAAGGAAACTCGTCTCATCTGTCGCCGCCTCGTCTCGCTCTGACGCCCGTCCAGGCTGACTAGGTGTGCAACGCCACACTGACTGGGTGGCTGCTGAGTTGGTGCAGTGGCAGAGTCTTCACGAAGATCTGCATGCCACCACGCAGGTGCTTGCTAAGTTGGCCAGGAAGCTGCACGTCGCCACGCAGGTGCCTGCCTTGTTGGCGGGTTGACTGCTGTGTTGGAACGGCGGTGGAGCCTTGGCAGGTGGGGGTCTGGTTGCGGCCCCGCAGAGGTCCCAGGCAAGGGTCTTGCCGGGGTCTCGCAGGTGTCCCCGGCAAGGGTCTTGCTGCGGGTCTTGTGAGCGTCCCCGGCAAGGATCTTGTCGGGGGTTTTCGTCTTCTGGTTCTCATCTAGTCTTGTATGCTCTTGGTCTTCACAAAGATCTGCATGCCACCATGCAGGCGCCTCCCGAGCCTTGGTTCCAATGTTGTCAATGGTGTCAGAACTCTTAGGCTCAAGGGTGGCGACCCTGCTGGTGTTGGGCAAGTTGCCCCGGCAAGGCTCTTGCCGGGGCTACTTGAGCTGTCCCGAAAAGGCTCTTGCCGGGGAGAGCCCACCTTGTCCCTTCGCTCCTCGCGCCTCTGTCTTGGTGTTGCTCTGGTAGTCTTGTGTCTTTGCTTCCTCTTCTATCGCGCCAAGCGCGGCCGCAGGCGTGCGGCTGCGACTGCCCGCGCACAAGTAAAGGGGTACAAAAAGGACCCTGTCGGCGTTTTGGGAACGGGGGTCCCCAGACTTGCCTGCCTACGGCCTGCAGCGTGGCTCAAAGGGGGGCCCATCACGGCCCGTCTTCATCAACACGAGCTCAAGACCCTCGCGAGGGGCCAAGCTTCGCGGGGCGGACGACAGGGAGCTTCCTTGGGCACGGCCTCATCAGGCTGGCTCGCGAGGAGGCAGAGAGATCAAGGCGGGGTACCTCACGAGGTGCCCATGACGCAAGCCATGACGACCAAGGGCGCCAGGCGGGCACCAGCCCACGCAGTGTCCTCCTTTCCTCTTTGGTGCAAAGGGAGCAAGCACAGGCGAGAGCATCAGGCAAAGGCGTCCATTTCAGTGCAACAAGACCAAGACCAGTCCAACGGCAGGAAGGAAGTCATTGTGGAGCCCAAGCCGGCGTCATCACCAGAGCCTTTGACAGGCGAGGACCGACTTTAGTCAGGATAAGTGTACCAGATGTTCCCCTTCAAAATGGCCAATTGTTGGTGCCCTTCCCGCTCAATATTTGGGAAGAGGCCCAGGGCCTCTGCCTATAAATAAGGACTAGCCACCCACAGGGTAGAGACATTCAGAAAGATAGCAAGAGAACAAACGAGAGAGATAGAGAGAAGCGACTGAACTCCCCCTAGCAGTTCATCGCACCAGCCAAGAACAGACCCTCGCGAGGCTGTTCTTCCTTGTATTGTTCATCACCATCAGCCCAAGAGGCAATCCACCACGCCACAACTAGAGTAGGGTATTACACCACAATGGTGGCCCGAACTAGTATAAACCCTGTGTCTCTTGTGCTGTTCCTTTCGTAGTTTAGATCCTAGCGAGGCGGCGGGGTGCAGGTAGGTAGAGGGCGAGATTCAAGTGTAGGTAGGTAGAGGGCGGGGTGCAGGTAGGTAGGTAGAGCCCAGTGTTCGAACCTCAAGGGTCTGCCGGAACCCGAAATCCGACGTTTGGCGCGCCAGGTAAGGGGTGCGTCGGAATTTCCCTTCCGCCACCGCTGCGGCCCGCCTCACGATGAGCAGCGCGCCCGCTCGGCCGCCCGGCCTTGTGTGAGGGCGGGGCTCGAGCCTGGCCCGGCCTTGCAACGGGTGCGGTGGCCGGACAAGTTCAAGCCAACGACGCCGCCGCGCTACGATGGCGCGACCGATCCGATGGCTTTCCTGCTGGCGTACAAGGAGGCCGTCCTCGAAGCTGGAGGTGATGACAGGGTCATGGCCAACTGGCTCCCTATGGCCCTCACCGGCGCTCCGCGCGCGTGGCTGATCCACCTTCCAGAAGCCTCTGTGGCCTCTTGGGAAGAGCTCCGTGGCCTCTTCCTCACCCACCACGCTACGCCGGCGCCCCAGGTCGTCGCGGCCCTCCTGGGCGGCTCGCGGGCACCGCCCTCGAGTCACCACGTCAAGCCGTTCGTCCGGGTCGGGCGGCGCGTCTCCACGCAGCAGAAGCCCCAGACCGGTCGGCGCCCAAGGCGATCGACCTTCAGCTCGGAAGACCACCTCCAACTCAGCTGCTCGGTGCGCCCCATCTTGTGCACCCCACCATCTGCCAGGTGGCCGTCACCAGGACTCTCATCGACGGCGGCGCGGGCCTCAACATGCTCTCAGTCGAGGCCTTCAACCTCCTCTGCATACCCCGGGAGCGGCTGCAGCCCAGCCGGCCTTTCTTGGGCGTCGGGGGCGGGTCATCCAGCTCCTTGGGACAGATCCGGCTCCCGGTAACTTTCGGCACCTACGACAACTTCCGCACGGAGCAGGTCGATTTCGACATCGCCCCCATCGGCCTCCCCTACAACGCCATCCTCGGCTACCCAGCACTGGCCCAGTTCATGGCCGCGACTCACCCGGCGTACAACCTCATGAAGATGCCCGGGAGCAACGGTGTCCTCACCGTGCCCGGGGACACCGGAGATGCGTTGCGAGTGCTCAAGCTCGCCTTCAAGACGGCGGCGCCAGCGCAACCCGCCGACGCAGAGACCCCTGAGCCCAAGGGGCTGCACCAACCAAGAAGAAACAGTTGTTCACCCAAGACAAGGCAGAGACCAAGCAAATACCCGTCGACGAGGACGGGTCCATCGACGCCACTTTCACCATAGGCGCCAACCTCGAGCCCGAAAGGAGGAGGCCCTGGTCAAGTTCTGCGCGCGCAAAGAAGAAGGTATTTGCACAGGAGCCTGATCAGTTGGCGGGGATCCCTAGGGGCGTAATCGAGCATCACCTCCACGTGTGCCCCAACGTACGCCCGTAAAAGCAGAAAGCGAGGCGGCAGTCCACTGAAAAGCAAGCCTTCATCGTCCAGGAGACCCGCAAACTAGAAGCCGCTGGGGTCATTCGCGAGGTCCGGTACCCGGATTGGTTGGCCAACCCTGTTGTTGTACCAAAGAAGGGAGGGAAGGAGCGCATGTGTGTCGACTTCACCAACCTCAACAAGGCATGCCCGCAAGATCTGTTCCCGCTTCCTCGCATCAACCAGATCGTCGATTCCACCGCTGAGTGCGACCTGTTGTGCTTCTTGGATGCCTTCTCCGGGTACCACCAGATCAAGATGGCGGTAGAGGACGTGGAGAAGACGGCCTTCCTGACCCCGTGCGGGGTGTACTACTACACGTGCATGCCATTCGGGCTGCGCAACACTGGGGCGACCTTCCAGCGGCTGATGCACATCACCCTGGGTCCGCAGCTCGGGAAGAATGTTGAGGCTTACGTCGATGACATTGTGGTGAAGTCTCGGGAGGCCAGACCCTGATACAAGACCTGGAGGAAACCTTCGCGAGCCTCGACGCAGTGAACCTATGGCTCAACCCGGAGAAATGTGTGTTTGGAGTCCCCTCGGGCAAGCTCTTGGGCTTCCTCGTATCCCACCGAGGCATCGAGGCTAACCCAGAAAAGGTCAAGGCGGTCGAGGACATGAGCCCGCCAAAGACCCTCAGGGAAATGCAGAAGCTCACTGGGCGCGATGCGCTTAGGGCGCTTCATCTCCAAGTTGGGGAAACAGCTGCCTTTCTCCCAGCTAATGAACAAAAGGGGCCTTTTGAATGGATGAAGAAGTCGACAAATGCTCCAAGATCTCAAGAGGTACCTGACCATCCCTCCATCATGGTGGCCCCACGCCCTGAGGAACCCCGGTGCTCTACTCGCCGCCACTCCCTACTCCGCCAACAGCAGCTACTGGTTCTGAGTTAGGGAAGAGGTCAGACCAAAGCCACACAGAGCAGCCAGGTCAAGGCAAAGTAGGAACAAGGAAGACCCACAGAAACCACTGCCGCGGCTGAGAAGGGTCAGCCGCTGCAGGGGAGAACGCTGGGGGAGGAAGAGGTCCCTCCCCCAGACTACCAGCCTCTGGAGGCCCCACCGCCTCAGGAGGCGCCATGGTCCCCGGAGGGCGCCAGCGGCACTGGTGCTCCAAACCTCGTTGAGCACCCAGTATACTTCGTCAGCATGGTGCTGCGGGACACAAGGGTGCGGTACCACATGCCTCAGAAACTCCTCCTCGCGCTATTGGTGGCCTCACGCAAGCTGCGGCACTATTTTTAGGCTCATCCCATCAAGGTCGTCTCAGCATACCCCTTGGAAAGGGTGCTCAGGAGCCCTAACTCAGCCAGAAGGGTCGCTGAGTGGAACATCGAACTGCAAGCGTTTCAGCTCGAATTCAGCATGACCAGAGTCATCAAGGGGGCCGTGTTAGCGGATTTCGTGGCAGAATGGACGGAGGCACCGGGCCTCAAGGCCGACGAGGATCGGTCCCTCTCTCCGTGAAGCGAAGCACCGGAAGGTTGGGTCATGTACTTTGATGGGGCGTTCTCCAGGCATGGCGTTGGGGCTGGGGCGGTGCTCGTATCTCCCACTCAGGACAAGCTCTACTACGCTGTGCAGCTCTATTTCCAGCAAGGTGAAAAGGTCTCCAACAACATAGCGGAGTATGAAGGTCTAATAGCGGGCTTGAAGGCCGCAGCAGCCCTGGGGGTGAAGCGCCTTACCATCAAGGGCGATTTGCAGCTCCTTGTCAATTTCTCCAACAAGGTGTACGAGCCAAAAGATGAGCACATGGAAGCCTACCTTGCGGAGGTCCGCAGGATGGAGAAGCAGTTCTGGGGGTTGGAGTTGCAGCATGTGCCCCTTGGCACCAATCAGGAGGCCGACGACATCGCCAAACGAGCATCCAGGCGGTTACCTCAGGGAGCTGGCGTGTTCGAGGAGCGGCTTTTCAAGCCCTCCGCCATGCCATCACTATCAAACACGGCGCAGCATCGGGAGGAGCTCCCCCAGCCACCTGCCTCAGGAGCCCCGGTCTGTGGCCCGGCCTCAGGAGCGCGCCTCCTGCTGACGATGGAGCCTCAGGAGGGGTGCTGGATCACAGAACTCTGGAGCTACTTAACGCAAGGGACCCTGCAGGAGAAGGAGGAGGAAGCGGAGCGCGTGGCGCGGCAAGCCACAAGATCTGATGTCGAGGATGGAGAGCTCTATCGAAGCGGCCGAATGATGTGGCATCATACTGCATCTCCGTGGAGCAAAGGAAAGAATTGCTGGCGGATATACACGGTGGAGACTGTGGGCATCACTCGTCATCACGAACCCTCGTGGGCAAGGCATTCCGGAGCGGTTTCTATTGGCCTACTGCGCTCAACGACGCCGTAGAACTAGTGAAGGCTTGCGAAGCCTGCCAATTCCATGCCAAGCAGATCCATCACCGGCGGAGATCTACAAACTATACCCTCTCGTGGCCATTCGCGATTGGGTTGGATATCCTGGCCCGCTTCCTCGGGCGCCAGAGGCTATCCCTACCTCTACATCGCCGTGGACAAGTTCACCAAGTGTGCTGAAGTGGAAGCCGTCCGCACCATCCCCGCAGGTTCTGCGGTCAAGTTCGTGTCACGCCCAATATGCGACCCTATCCAAAAGGAACTCGAAGGTCCCACCAAGGATAGACCCGCATATTGAAATGCTTTTGCAAGGTGGATATCATTACATCAACATTACATAATAGATGGGGATACATACACAAGGCATACAATGCCACACGAATACAACATCACAATACATAAGAGCAACATCCGACTACGGATGAAACATAAACAGAAACTCAAACGACATCCACCCTGCTAGCCCAGGCTGCCGACCTGGAACCTATCCCCTGATCGAAGAAGAAGCAGAAGAAGAACTCAATGCAAGCAAGCATCGCTCTCGCGTCATGATCATCGCACAACCTGTACCTGCAACTGTTGGTGTAGTAATCTGTGAGCCACGAGGACTCAGCAATCCCATTACCATGGGTATCAAGACTAGCAAAGCTTAATGGGAAAGGAAGGGGTAAAGTGGTGAGGTTGCAGCAGCGACTAAGCCTGTATGGTGGCTAACATACGCAAATGAGAGCGAGAAGAGAAACAAAGGAACAGTCGTCAACTAGCAATGATCAAGAAGTGATCCTGAACTCCTACTTACGTCAAACATAACCCAGAAACCATGTTCTCCTCTCGATCCACCCCGAAAAGAGACACTCACGGTTACGCACACGGTTGGTGTATTTTAGAAGAGTTTACTTCAAGTTTACTACAACCGGACATTAACAAATTCCCATCTGCCACATAACTGCGGGCACGGCTCTCGAAAGTTCAAACCCTGCAGGGGTGTCCCAACTTAGCCCATGATAAGCTCTCGCGATCAACGAAGGATATTCCTTCTCCCCGGGAAGACCCGATCAGTCTCGGAATCCCGGCTACAAGACATTTCGACAGCAATAAAACAAGACCAGCAAAGCCGCCCGATGTGCCGACAAATCCCGATAGGAGCTGCACATATCTCGTTCTCAGGGCAACACCGGATGAGACTAGCTACGAGTAAAACCAACCCTCAAGTTGCCCTAAGGTGGCCCCGCAGGCAGCTCGGTTCGAACCAGCACTTAGAGAAGCATTGGCCTGGGGGGGCTAAATAAAGATGACCCTTGGGTTGGCCGACCCAAGGGAAGGGTATAGGTGGTGGTGAGGCAAATGGTAAAACCAAGGTTGGGCCTTCTTTGGAGGAGTCTTATTCAAAGCGAACTGTCAAGGGGGTCCCATAAACCACCCAACCGCGTTAGGGACGCAAAATCCGGGAACATAATACCGATATGATGGAAACTAGGGCGGCAAGAGTGGAACAAAACACCAGGCATAAGGCCGAGCCTTCCACCCTTTACCAAGTATATAGATGCATTAATTAAATAAGAGATATTGTGATATCCCAACATAATCCTGTCCACCATGGAGCAATCTTCAACTTCACCTGCAACTAACAACGCTATAAGAGGGGCTGAGCAAAGCAGTAACATAGCCAAACAACGGTTTGCTAGGAAGGGTGACAACGGTTAGAGGTTCATGGCAATTTGGGAGGCTTGAGCAGTAAGTGAAAGGTAACGCAGCATAGCGATAGAACGAAGCAACTAGCATAGCAATGATAGTAATGAGATCCAAGGTGACGGTCATCTTGCCTGAAATCCCGCTAGGAAGAAGAACGAGTCCATGAAGAAGATGAACGGGAGTAGTCGGACGAATCCTCACAATCGCAACATTACCGGAACTAAGAAGCAACACCGGAAAGAAACAAACAACATAGTAAACACACAATCATAAACATGGCATGATGCACAATCAAGTATGATGCATGTCTGGTTTAATGAGGCATGGCATGGTAATATGCAACAAACAATACTACCAATTAAGTGGAGCTCAATATGCAACGAGTTGCATATTGACAAAACACCGCATGCAATTATTTAGTTTGATCTCGGTTATGTACCCAACAATATTAAATGTTGTTAAACATGGCAAGAGGTGAGGCATAATTAAACTAACTATTTAGGCAAGTTTAAATGAGGCCGGAAATAAGAAACGACAATTCCGAAAAATCCTCATGTCCATATTTTGAATTTGGTACTGTTCTGCCCTATACACAATTTTAGAGTTGTTAAACAAGAAAATAAAGTCCACCATGTTAAACTAGGCATTTTTTCACCCCATTTACATATAAAGTTTATTAAAATTGGAGCTACGGTTATTTAGTTATGAAATAAATCATTTTAACATGGCATTTATGCAAATTAAAGCAAACAGCAAGTTAAACATTTTTAACATGGATGAAAGTAGCATAATATTAATCTACACAAAATTCTAAGCATTTTACATATATAGTTTGTTTAATTTGGATGCATGCATAATTAGTTATTAACAATACAAAAGCAGGGCATTTTACAGAATCTGAATGCATTGGAAAAATGCTAAAATACCTGGTACTGGTAAAAAAAATATGCCGGGCCGAAGCACTAGAGTGCAGCGCCCGGAGGTGGAAACAGGCCCTGTGGCTGTGGGTGTGAGGGCTCGATGTAAAACAGAGAAGCAAGGGGGAAAAAGAAAACGGGAGAACCTGGGATCGAACCCAGAACCTCTCGGATGGATAGTGGCTGCGCTAGCCACTGGGCTAGCTACGTGATCGTGATGCAAAGGGAGATCGGCTGGACATAACGCATATACGCATCACTACCAGGACCCAAAACTGATGCGCGAGCACGGGGACTCACCGGCGACGGGAGCCAGTAGCAACCCCTGCTGTGGTTGCAGAGGACCGTGGGAGCGAAACGTGCTGTGGTGCCTGTGGTGGAGCAATGACGCGAGGGTGTAGGTGCTTGTGCGAGGCCAAGCCTGGCTGGCCATGGTTTCATTTGGAAGAATGACGCCGTCTTGTGGTGTCGAGCACGGCAGGAGCCGTCTCGGACATGGAGACGACGACGACCGAAGCCGAGCGGGTGGTGTTCCGCGGCTGCTGCGCGTGCAGCGCTTCGATCTTGCGTGTGCGAGCGCGAACAAAGAGGGTCGAGCAGGGAGTGGCACGATGAGGCGGCGTGTGCGAGAGAGGATCCAGAGCGGGGCGAAGCGCGAGGAACCACGGCGACTACTGCAACTACGCAACAAAATTCAGAACTCGCCGGAGCACCGAGAACACGAAGATGGCATGGATCTAGTGACGACTCCGGCGATCTAATCGCGATGGAAAAGAGCAGGGTTGGAGTTGGGTATACCTAGTATACCTTTGACATGAGGATGAGGCCGGGGACGCAGAATATCAACGGAGAGAAGGCGAGGAACTCCGGTGGACTTGCTGTCCGTGAAGAAGACGAAGGCGACGGCGACGAACGGAGCAGGGGAGGTCGATGCGGTCACGTGCGGGCGAGCGGGAAGCAGAGGAGGTTCGAGCGTCCTCCCGACGCAGAGGATGGCGGCACTGGAGGTGACCGGAGGAAGACGAGGAGAAGGGATCCCGGCGGCGAGGTAGCAGGCCGGCAGCGATGGCTGCTGCCGAAGGGGATCAAGGCGGCGTGGTCCTCCCCTGCTCGATGCAGAGGCTGGCGCGGGACTAGAAGCAGCAGACGAACAGTGGCGCGGCGACCGGGCATGGGGACGAGACGGGGCTGATTCGGGCACGGGACGAGGCGGTTCGAAGATCACTGGCGGGGCTCCTGTATGAAATGAAGGGAGAGATGAGCAGTCAGAGAGAGAGGGAGCAGCACGGGACGTGATGAGGTGGCGCCGGTCACCTGCGGGTCGCCGGCAAGGTGAGGAGTGCTCGGGCGCTGCGCTGTTGCTGCGGGCTCGAGGAGAAAGCAGAGGAGGTCGCAGGCGGGCGACGCAGCAGAGCGAACTTGGCGGGGCATTCCGGCGAGGAAGATGGTCGGTGCGGGCTCTCGGGCATGGGGAGGCGACGCGGAACCGGCCGGATACAAGGCTGAGCGACCGGATCAGGGCAGCGGTGGTGGAGATCGACACCGGCGTGGCTCGGCTCCATCGGCTCCGGTCGGTGGTGAGCTCCTGTTCAGAGAAACAGAGAGGAGAGATCGTGAGGGAGAGAGGGAACCGGAGGGAAGGGAAAATTGGAAGAAGGAGACGGCAGGGTGGCGCAGCCTGGTCCTAGACGCCGGTGGTGGTGCTCGGGCGGTTGGGGCCTCGGGCGCTCGCGGCTGCAAGAGCTCCTGCTCCTGCGGTCACGGACGACAGCGGCTGCAGTCGATGGACGAGGGGATCCAGGGGAGGCGCTGGTTGGTGAGGAGAGATCGAGAGGAATTTTGGATCGGGGCACGGGCGTGGTTGGTTGGGCACGGAGAGCAAGGGGAAGGTGGCAGCGGATCTGGGTGATGGGATGGAGAGCAGTGGCGGCGGCGCACGGGAATCAAGGGAGGTTGTCCCCAATTGCTAGGGTTTGGACCGTCTATATATATCAGTGGGATTAGGGTAGGGGCATTTGGTCCCTCCGATCGCAATCGAACGGTCGAGAAAAAATGAGTAGGGAGTCCAAATAAAAGAACGGAGATGTTTTAAAGATGTTTGGGGATGATCTGAATCCAACGGTGACGACTGAGCGGTTCGACTTCGGGGAAGTTTCGTACTAGGTTGCGAGGGGGTCGATGCACTGTGAAAAGAGACTCCGGTTTAGGCAAGAGGGAAAAATGAAGAACAATGTTGGTCTCGGAACGGTCAACGAAAGCAAGGGGGGACACGAAAACTACGAACCGATGCGAGGTTTTATGAAAACATGCGGATGCAATGTGGATGATGCGATGAGATGAGATGCACGCCATGAACAAAATGCAAAACAAAAGACAAAAACCCAACCACGAAGGAAATAACATATCGCATCTCTGGAAAAGGCAAGAGTTGGAGTTACGAAAATGGAAAGTTGTATCCGGGGCGTTACAACACTCCACCACTACGAGAGGATCTCGTCCCGAGATCTAGGATGGCACCGGAGAGAAAAGGAAGAGGAAGATAAGAGGTAAAACTAAGTTGCTTCTTTGACGAACGAGTGAAACCACGAACCTTGAGAGGTTGAGCAAAATGAAAGAAAGAAAACAACGAAGATGAGCAAAGTTGAAAACACTCCGTTAGAAAAGAGGAACAAGGGATATGACGAGAACCAAGAGGTTTAGTGATAAGATAGATATTGAAACCACTCCGGTTAAAACTAGATAGAGAAGGAATAAGATTGATATAATTTGGGCAGCACTCTGACTGAAAGAAGAAGGAAAACTTGATAAGATGAAAAGAACTTGAAGAGATGACACAACACTCCAGTTAAATGGATAAGCATGAAAAGAACACGATCCTCACAATTCGAGATGATGAGTGAAGAGAGCAACATCACAATGCCTCTGTAACGAAAGAATAGAAGTTAGATCATTGAAATAAAAAGAATGGAGAAGAAAATGCCTACTTCTGCCACAAATGAGCTTGGAAAGCATCCTTGCAAAGAAGAATTGAACGGAGTTGTTGGAAAATCAACAACGAAAAGCACAAGCTTGTTGTGGGCTTATGGAAAACATCTCGAGACTATGAGGTGACAACCGGCCACCGATGGAAACAGTTGCTTGCTTTAGATCGACGAAGAGATGAACACTTCCTCCACCAAGATGATAAAGAGATAACTTGGATCATTGACAAGCACCACAAATAGCAACATTCCCAATGGAAGGCTTTAGGTGAAACATGACACAAAATGACTCCAACGAAGAGATTGGTGGATTTAAAATACCTCATTCTTGACAACAAGTGAATCATGAAACACGAACTTATCATTTTATGCCCCTAGCTAGGCATAATGCATAGATTCAAGTATTGACATCTTTAGTTTAAGCCCCATAGGATGCCCTCATGATTGATTCATATGGTATTTGATTCTTGTTCTAGGAAGTGTTCCATACACTTTCCTAGTGGAAACTGAAATTTAATATTCCTTATTTCATATCAATCACAGCACATATGGTGCGTAAAGCAGTCTACCAAGTATAATGGGACAAGGCGGATTGCAATCAATATCAAGAAAATAAATTCTATGGGCACATAATTCCTATTTGAAAGAATAAGAACATCACTAATTCTTCCCAAAGGCTTTTTAGTAGTAGAATCCACCAAGTGCAAATTCAGAGAACATTCTTCAATATTGGTAAAACCAAGCACATCACATAAAGATTTGAATTGTGGAAACACTAGCAAAATCACATAAAGCAAAACACTCATAATTTTTATCTTGACTTTAATGGTAGGTTCCCACTCATCAAATAATTTTCTAGGAATTGAGATCTCTAATTCCAACTTTTCTATTAAAGCTTTCAACATGGCATCCACAATAGGTTTAATAAAATCTTTATTTTGTTCATAGGCATGGGCGAATTTATCATGGATTACAACAAAAAATACATTAAATCAAAGAGCCATTGTCATAATTAAACTCTTTGTAATCCAAGAGTGGGTACATCACTAGTTATAGTTTGACCTCTCCAAACCCACTTTTATCAATAAAAATCATCATGACTTTCACCCTCCGAATCATCGGGGCACCTTCTAGATAAAGTTGACTCTTCTCCAGGTCCCTTTATCATCAATTTTAATCTTACTAAACAAGGAATCAATAGAATAAACAACAATCATTTTAAGATCTTCATCATTTTTATGAAAGCAATCGGTGAAAACACCCTTTCTAAAATTCTCTTTTAGCTCTAAGCATGATTCTTTTCTTACTTTCATATATAGAGACATACAAAGCTTCAATTGATTCATTCAAATCAACCTTAGGTGGAAAAATTTTAATCTTGAGATTTTCTACATCATGGGAAATTCTATCAATGTTTCTAGACATATCATCAATCTTATTCAACTTTTCTTCTATCATAGTGTTGAAAACTTTTTAGCATTAATAAATTCTTTAATTTTACTCTCAAGATCAGTGGGGTTCCTATTATTATTGTAAGAATAATTACCATAGGAGTTGCCATACTTATTAGATAAATTTCCAGGAAAAGGCCTAGGATTAAAATTACCTCTATAAGCATTGTTATTAAAATTGATTCGCGAGACAAAATTCACATCTACGGGATCACTATTTTGCTCAATCAAAGTAGACAAAGGCACATCATTAAGATCGATAGTAGCATTTTTACTAGCAACCAATTTCATAAGAGCATCAACTTTTTCTCAAAGTACTAATTTCTTCAACGAATTAACTTTTTACTAGTAGGTGCTCTTTAGGTATGCCATTGTGAATAATTTGCCATAAAATTACCAAGAAATTTAGTAGCTTCTCCCAAAGTAGTCTCCATAAATTACCACCATGGCAGAATCTAAAATATTTCTAGAAACAAAATTCAACCCCGCATAAAAATTGTATAATCATCCAAAGATTTAAACCATGTGTAGGAAAATTTCTTAGCATCGATTTCATTCTTTCCCAAGATTGTGCAACATGTCATGCTCAAGTTGCTTAAAATTCATGATTTGAGTTCTAAGGAAATAATTTTCATGAGTGGAAAATACTTACTAATAAAAGCATCTTTGCACCTATCCCAGAATCGATACTATTGCGAGGCAAAGAAGAAAACCAAATTTTGCATGATCCCTCAAGCGGAAAGAAACAATTTCAACTTCACAATATCATTGTCCACATCTTTTTTTCTTCTATATCACAAAATTCTCTGACGGTTTTAGATGGGACGACATCCTCATTAGAATGCTAGAAAATTCATCTTTCATAACAAGATTAAACAAAGCGGCATTAATATCATAAGACTATGGACTAGTGGCGGGAGGATCAATTGGACTAATAATAAAATCAATATTATTGGTATTGGAAAAATCACGCAATTTGGTATTTTTTGAGACATCGTGATTACATAAAACAAGATGCAAGCAAAAAGATAGATCTCGTGAGAAAAGCGAGCGAAAAATAAGGTGAATAAAAGGAAAATTTTTGTGAAGTGGGGAAGATGAAAGCGAGAGAAAATAATGTAAATTTCACGGTGAGATTTGTGAGTAGGAACGATAGATGTTGATGATGTCTCCGACAGCGGCGCCAAAATTCCTTTGTGACTAGAGATGCGTCGGTTTTTCTCCAAAGAGGAAGGGATGATGCAGCACATCTCGATAAGTATTTCCCTGGTTGTGAAACCAAGGTATCAATCCAGTAGGAGAACCAAGCAACACTATGTAAATGGTACACACAAAAGAACCAATACTTGCAACCCGACGCGTAAGAGGGGTTGCCAATGCCTCCTCGGTTAAAAGATAAATAAATTTGTGGTAGATTGGATAAATAGATCTGAATAAAACACGAAATAAAATAAGTAAAGAAAAAGTGCAGCAAGGTATTTTGGGTTTTTGAATAATAGTTCGAAACCAAACATGGTAAAAGATAGATCATAAAGCCAATATGATAAAAAGATAGACACAGGCGTATATTTTACTAGTGGCTTCTCTCGAGAAAATAGCACCAGTGGCTAAGCAAATTACTTTTGGGTAGCGATAGAAGAATAAATAATTATGGCGATATCAAGGCAATGATCATGAATATAGGCATCACATCCAAGATTAGTAGTGACTCCACTTTTGCATCTACTACTATTACTCCATACATACCGCTATCCGGCATGCATATAGTGTATTAAGTTCATGGAGAAAGCGAGTAATGCAATAAGAATGATGACATGATGTAGACAAGACCTATTCATGTGGAATAGACCCCATCTTTTATCCTTAATAGCAATGATACAAGCGTGCCTTCCTACCCCTTACATCCTTTGGGTGAGAATCTTGCAGATCGACCCATCACAAACACCTCTTTGCATTGCAAGAAAAATCAATCTAGTTGGCCCAACTAAACCAAAGATTAGGAGAAGAAATACGAGGCTATAAACAATCATGCATATAAGAGATCAAAGACTTAAATAATATTCATGGATATAAATCTGATCATAAACTCGAACTTCATCGATCCCAACAAATACACAAAAAGTCATTACATCAAATAGATCTCCAAGAGACCATTGTATTGAGAATCAAAAAGAGAATAAGTCATCTAGCTACTGCCTCTGACGTGGTCTCTATGGTGAACTACTCACGCATCATCGGACGAGCACCAATGAGGGTGATGAACCCCTCTGATCGTGTTCCCCTCGACAAGTCTGGGAATAGGGTTCTAGATTGGATCTCGTGGTTACGGAACTTGCGGTGGCTGGTGTTTTGTTCGACTCCCTAGGGTTTCTGCAATATTTGGGTATTTATAGAGCTGAGAGGTTGTGGGCGTGACCCCGTGGGCTCCACAACCCATCGAGGCGCGCCGAGCCTCTGGCGTGCCTTGGTGTCTTAATGGGCCCCATGAGCCTCCCAGTGCTTCCTTGGCTCCCAAGTTGTCTTCGGTGCAAAAAATCTCCAAAAAGTTTCCTGCGTTTGGACTCCATTTGATAGGGATATTCGCAAAGTAAAAACAAGCAAAAACAACAAGCGGCCTTGGGCACTATTTCAATAGGTTAGTCCCAAAAATGATCTGAAGTTGCTATAAAATGATTGCAAAACATCCAAAATGATAATATAACAGCATGGAACAATAAAAATTATTGATCGTTGGAGACATATCAATTAGCGATTTGACTAAAAAAATAGCACCGTGGTTATACTGGTAGCCTTACGAGGAGAAACTAGTATGTACACACATGCATGAAGTGTGTTCACCCAGCGTAAGCACATGCGAAGAGAAAATTGTGGGATTGATTGTGGTTACCATGCCCTAATTAATTGAGCGATAAACACAACATGCCTAAAATCCCTCAGGTGATGAAAATGCATGAGAATTGAGCAGCCATGTAAAGCTATGTGGAGGGACTACTTATGTTTTGGTAGATTGAATGCATTTTAAATGCTCATATCTCTTAAATGTTAACTCCAATTAAAAGAAACTATATATGTAAAATGCTTAGAATTTTGTGCTGATTCATAATATCCAACTATCCATGTTCAAAAATGTTTAAAATTGTTGTTTGCATTAATTTGCATTAATTACATGGTTTATTTCATAACTACATAACCATAGCTCGAATTAAATGAACTTATATGTAAATGGTTTAGAAAATGAATAGATTAACATGGTCCACTTTATTTTCCTGTTTAACAACAATAAAATTGTGTTTTAGGCAAAACAGTACCAAATTCAAATTTGCATATGTGGATTTTTGAATTGTTATTTGTTGTTTCGGCCTCATTTAAATTGCCTAGATATGTTCTTTGATTATGTTTCACCTCTTCCCATGTTTAACGACATTTAAAATTGAGTAGGATAAACAAGAGCGGACATAATATTGAATGTGGAGTTTTGTCAATATGCAACTCGTTGCATATTGAGCCCATAATTTGTAGTATGTGATTGTTGCTTTGGCATGTCATGCCTCATTGATTGGGCCATGCATCATACTTGGTTGTGCATCATGTCATGATTATGCTATATGTGTCACGCTACCTACCACTTGTTTTGTCGGCCTCCCAAATTACCATGAAACAGCTAACCTTTTTAGCCTACCACAAAACCATTGTTTGGCTATGTTATTTGTCGATGGAAAGCGACACCTATGGGATCTGAGGAATCCCTTCTACGGTTGGCATCTGGAAGTCTGTGGAAAAGCGGGTGTAGAAGATCAACACGGAAATTTATCAAGTTCGGGCCAAGTGATGCGTAATACCCCTACTCCTGTTGGTTTGTGTTTATCTGGTGTTCTTGGACTAGCTAGGAGGTGGGGTCTAAAAGTCGAATTCTTCGGTATGCCTCGGGCCTCCTTTTATAGCCAAAGGGTGCATACGAGTGTCACAGGGAGGTGGAAAGTTTGTCTTGTATACAAGTCTATACTTTGGCACCGTAGGACAAATGCATTTAACGCTACCGCGTGCCCTCTCACTTTATTAGGGGCGGCAAGGAAACTCGTCTCATCATGCGCCGCCTCGTCTCGGCCCGTCCGAGTGACTAGGTGTGCAACGCCACAGGCCCGGGTGGCTGCTGAGTTGGTGCATGGAGAGTCTTCACGAAGATCTGCATGCCACCACGCAGTGCTTGCTAAGTTGGCCGAGGCTGCTGCGTCGCCACGCAGTGCCTGCCTTGTTGGCGGGTTGGCTGCTGTGTTGGAGCGGTGGAGCCTTGGCGGTGGGGGTGCAGTTGCGGCCCTTGAGAGGTCAGGCAAGGGTCTTGCCGGGGTCATGATGTCCCCGACAAGGGTCTTGCTTTCGGGTCTTGTGGCGTCCGCAAGGATCTTGTCGGGGTTTCGTCTTCTGGTTCTCATCTAGTCTTGTATGCTCTTGGTCTTCACAAAGATCTGCATGCCACCATCGGCGCCTCCAGAGCCTTGGTTCCAATGTTGTCAATGGTGTCGAACTCTTAGGCTCAAGGGTGGCGACCTGCTGGTGTTAGGCAGTGCCCGGCAAGGCTCTTGCAGGGCTACTTGAGCTGTCCCGAGGCTCTTCTGGGAGAGCCCACCTTGTCCCTCGCTCCTCGCGCCTCTGTCTTGGTGTTGCTCTGGTAGTCTTGTGTCTTTGCTTCCTCTTCTGGCATGCAAGCGACTTGCGAAGCGTCTTGACTCTGTTGCCAGCACAAGTAAAGGGTACAAAAGGACCACAGTCGGCGTTTTGGGCAGGGGTCCCAGACTTGCCTGCCTCGGCTGCGGCGTGGCTCAAGGGGGCCCATCACGGCCCGTCTTCATCAACCGAGCTCAAGACCCTCGCGAGGAAAGCAGCAGGCGGACGACGAGGCTTCCTTGAGCCGCAGCCTCATCAGTGGCTCGCGAGGCGGAGAGATCAGGCGGGTACCTCACGAGGTGCCCATGGCGCAAGCCATGACGACCAAGGCGCCCAGGCGGGCACCAGCCCGCAGTGTCCTCCTTTCCTCTTTGGTGCAAAGGGAGCAAGCAGAGAGAGCATCGAGCAAAGCGTCCATTTCGATTGCAACAAGACCAAGACCAGTCCAACGGCGGGAAGGAAGTCATTGTGGAGCCCAAGGCGTCATCACGAGCCTTTGGCGAGGACCGACTTTAGTCGGGATAAGTGTACGGATGTTCCCCTTCAAAATGGCCAATTGTTGGTGCCCTTCCGCTCAATATTTGGGAAGAGGCCGGGGCCTCTGCCTATAAATAAGGACTAGCCACCCAGGTAGAGACATTGAGAAGATAGCAAGAGAACAAGCGAGAGAGATAGAAGCGGTGAACTCCCCTAGCAGTTCATCGCACCAGCCAAGAACAGACCCTCATGGCTGTTCTTTGTATTGTTCATCACCATCAGCGAGGCAATCCACCGCCACAACTAGAGTAGGGTATTACACCACAATGGTGGCCCGAACTAGTATAAACCCTGTGTCTCTTGTCTTTTTCCTTTAAGTTTAGATCCTAGCGAGGCGGCGGGGTGCGAGTAGGTAGGGGCGAGATTCAAGTGTAGGTAGGTAGAGGCGGTGCGGGTAGGTAGGTAGAGCCAGGTGTTGAACCTCAAGGGTCTGCGGAACCCAAATCCGGCGTTTGGCGCGCCCGAGTAAGGGTGCGTCGAATTTCCCTTCCACCGCTGCGGCCCGCCTCACGATGAGCAGCCCGCCCGGCGCCAGGCCTTGTGTGAGGCCGAGGCTCGAGCCTGCCCGCCTTACAGGTCGGTGGCGGACAAGTTCAAGCCAGCGCCGCCCGCTCTGATGGCGCGACCGATCCGATAGCTTTCTGTTTGGCGTACAAGGCCGTCCTCGGTGGAGGTGGCAGTCATGGGCCCGGCTCCTATGCCCTCACCGGCGCTCATGCTGTGGCTGATCCACCTTCCGAAGCCTCTGTGGCCTCTTGGGAAGAGCTCGTGGCCTCTTCCTCACCCACCCTTCTGTGGCGCCCAGTCGTGCGGCCCTCTGGCGGCTCGCGGGCACCGCCCTCGAGTCCCGTCAAGCCGTTCGTCCGGTCGGGTGGCCGTCTCCTGTGACAGAAGCCCCAGACCGGTCGGCGCCCAAGGCGATCGACCTTCACTCGGAAGACCACCTCCAACTCAGCTGCTGGTGCGCTCCCCATCTTGTGCACCCCACCATCTGCCAGTGGCCGTCACGGACTCTCATCGGCTGGCGCGGGCCTCAACATGCTCTCGATCGAGGCCTTCAACCTCCTCTGCATACCCGGGGCGGCTGCAGCCAGCCGGCCTTTCTTGGGCGTCGGGCGGGTCATCCAGCTCCTTGGGACAGATCCGGCTCCGGTAACTTCCACCTCGACAACTTCCGCCGGAGCAGGTCGATTCGACATCGCCCCATCGGCCTCCCTAGCATATCCTCGGCTACCCAGCCCAGCCCAGTTCATGGCGCGACTCACCGGCGTACAACCTCATGAAGATGCCAGGAGCAGGTGTCCTCACCGTGCCGGGGACCGGAGAGATCTTGCTGCAGTGCTCAGCTTCGCCTTCAGGCAATGGCGCAGTACCACCCGCCGGCCAGCGAGACCCCTGAGCCAAGGGGCTGCACCAACCAGAAAAAGCAGTTGTTCACCCAAGACAAGAAAGCGAGACCAAGCAAATACCCCTCGGCGAGGGCGGGTCCCAGGCGCCACTTTCACCATAGGCGCCAACCTCGAGCGGCGGGGAGGCCCTGGTCAAGTTCTGCAGCATAAAGAAGAAGGTATTTGCACAGGAGCTGATCGGTTGGCGGGGATCCCTAAGTAATGAGCATCACCTCCACGTGTGCTAACGTCGCCGTAAGCGAAGCGGCGGCAGTCGAAAAGCAAGCCTTCATCGTCGAGACCCGCAAACTAGAAGCCGTTGGGGTCATTCGCGGTCCGTACGGATTGGTTGGAACCCTGTTGTTGTACCAAAGAAGGGAGGAAGGGGCGTAATGACTTCACCAACCTCAACAAGGCATGCCATAAGATCTGTTCCGCTTCCTCGCATCAACGGATCGTCGATTCCACGGAAGTCACGACTGTTGTGCTTCTTGGATGCCTTCTCGGGTACCACCAGATCAAGATGGCGGTAGAGGGCGTGGAGAAGCGGCCTTCTGACCCGTGCGGGGTGTACTACTACGTGCATGCCATTGGGCTGCGCAACTGGCGACCTTCCGGTGATGCACATCACCACAGGTCCGCAGCTCGGGAAGAATGTTGAGGCTTCGTCGATGACATTGTGGTGAAGTCTCGGGAGGCGGACCACGATACAAGACTGGAGGAAACCTTGCGAGCCTCGGCCTTGGTGAACCTATGGCTCAACCCGGAGAAATGTGTGTTTGGAGTCCCCTGGGCAGCTCTTGGGCTTCCTCGTATCCCAGAGCATCGAGGCTAACCCGAGAAAAGGTCAGCGGTCGAGGACATGAGGCCGTAAAGACCCTCAATCTGAGAAGCTCAGGCGGCGTGAGCTGCGCAGGCCTTCATCTCCAAGTTGAGAAGCAGTGCTGCCTTCTCCCAGCTAATGAACAAAAAGGCCTTTTGAATGGGTGAAGAAGTCGACAAAGCGTTCAAGATCTCAAGAGGTACTGACCATCCCTCCAGTCATGGTGGCCCCACGCCGCAGGAACCCCAGTGCTCTACCTCGCCCCACTCCCTACTCCTTGGCTGCAGCTTCAGTTAGGGAAGAGAGTCAGACCAAAGCCACAGCAGCCAGTCAAGGCAAAGTAGGAACAAGGAAGACCCACGAAACCACACTTGGTGGCTGAAGAATCGCCGCTGCGGGGGAAAACATTGGGGAGGAAGGTCCCTCGGACTACCAGCCTCTGGGCCCCACCGCCTGGAGGCGCCATAGTCCCAGGCGCCAGGCTGTAGTGCTCAAACCTCGTTGAGCACCAGTATACTTCGTCGACATGGTCTTTGCGGGACACAAGGGTGCAGTACCACATGCCTCGGCTCCTCCTCGCTATTGGTGGCCTCACGCAGGCTGCGGCACTATTTTTAGGCTCATCCCATCAAGGTCGTCTCGGCATACCCCTTGGAAAGGGTGCTCAGAGCCCTAACTCAGCGGAAAGGGTCATTGAGTGGAACATCGACTGCAAGCGTTTGGCTCGAATTCAGCATGACCAGTCATCAAGGGCCGTGTTAAGCGGAGTTCGTGTGAGAATGGGCGGAGCACCGGGCCTCAAGGCAGCGAGATCGGTCCCTCTCTCGTGGCGAAGCACGGAAGGTTGGGTCATGTACTTTGATGGGCGTTCTCGGGCATGGCGTTGGGGCTGGGCGGTGCTCGTATCTCCCTCGGGACAAGCTCTACTACTGCTGTGCAGCTCTTTTCGCAAGGTGAAAAGGTCTCCAACAACATAGCGGAGTATGAAGGTCTAATAAGCGGGCTTGAAGGCCGCGGCAGCCTGAGGGTGAGCGCCTTACCATCAAGGCGATTTAGCTCCTTGTCAATTTCTCCAACAAGGTGTACAGGCAAAAGATGAGCACATGGAAGCCTACCTTGCGGAGGTCCGCGAGATGGAGAAGCGATTAAGGGGTTGGAGTTGCAGCATGTGCCTTGGCACCAATCGAGAGGCCGGCGACATGCCAAAGCGAGCATCCGGCGGTTACCTCGGGGCCTGGCGTGTTCGAGGCGGCTTTTCAAGCCCTCGCCATGCCATCACTATCAAACACGGCGCGACATCGGGAGGAGCTCCCGACCACACCGCCTCGAGGAGCCCATGCATGGCCCGGCCTCGGGGCGCGCCTCCTGGCGGCGATGGAGCCTCGGGAGGTCTGGATCACAGAACTCTGGAGCTACTTAGCATAAGGGACCTGCGGGAGAAGGAGGAGGAAGCGGAGGCGTGGCGCGGCAAGCCACGGCCTCTGATGTCGAGGATGGAAGCTCTATCGAAGCGGCGAATGATGTGGCTGTTGCATCTCCGAGAACAAGGAAAGTTGCTGGCGGATATACGGTGGAGGCATGGGCATCACTCGTCATCACGAACCCTCGTGGGCATTCGGGTTTCTATTGGCCTCTGCGCTCGGCCAGTAGAACTAGTGAAGGCTTGCGAAGCTGCCAATTCCATGCCAAGCAGATCCATCAGGGCGGAGATCTACAAACTATACCCTCTCGTGGCCATTCGCGATCAGGGGCTGGATATCCTGGCCCGTTCCTCGGCGCCGAGGCTATCCCTACCTCTACATCGCCGTGGACAAGTTCACCAAGTGTCTTTGAAGTGGAAGCCGTCCGCCATCCCATGATTCTGCGGTCAAGTTAAATGTCACGCCCAATATGCGACCCTATCAAAAGGAACTCGAAGGTCCCACCAGAGATAGACCCGCATATTGAAATGCTTAAAGGTGGATATCATTACATCAACATTACATAATAGATGGGGATACATACACAAGGCATACAATGCCACACGAATACAACATCACAATACATAAGAGCAACATCCGACTACGGATGAAACATAAACAAAACTCAAGCGACATCCACCTGCTAGCCCAGGCTGCCGACACAGAACCTATCCACGATCGAAGAAGAAGAAGAAGAACTCAATGCAAGCAAGCATCGCTCTCGTCATGATCATCGCACAACCTGTACCTGCATTGGTGTAGTAATCTGTGAGCCACGAGGACTCGGCAATCCCATTACCATGGGTATCAAGACTAGCAAAGCTTAATGGGAAAGGAAGGGGTAAAGTGGTGAGGTTAGGCGACTAAGCCTGTATGGTGGCTAACATACGCAAATGAGAAGAAAGAGAAAAGGAGCGATGCGTCAACTAGCAATGATCAAGAAGTGATCACGAACTCCTACTTCGTCAAACATAACCCGAAACCATGTTCTCCTCTCGATCCACCCGAAAAGAGACACTCACGTTACGCTTTACGGTTGGTGTATTTTAGAAGAGTTTACTTCAAGTTTACTACAGGACATTAACAAATTCCCATCGCCACTGCAGGCACGGCTCTCGAAAGTTCAAACCTGCGGTGTCCCAACAGCCCATGATAAGCTCTCGCGATCAGAAAGGATATTCCTTCTCCCGGGAAGACCGATCAGTCTCGGAATCCGGCTACAAGACATTTCGTGACAATAAAACAAGACCAGCAAAGCCTGAGTGTGCCGACAAATCCCGATAGGAGCTGCACATATCGTTCGAGGCAACACGGATGAGACTAGCTACGAGTAAAACCAACCCTCAAGTTGCCCTAAGGTGGCCCCTTGATCAGCTCGGTTCGAACCAGCACTAGAGAAAACGGCCGGGGGCTAAATAAAGATGACCCTTGGGTTGGCCGACCCAAGGGAAGGGTATAGGTGGTGGTGAGGCAAATGGTAAAACCAAGGTTGGGCCTTCTTTGGAGTCTTATTCAAAGAACTGTCAAGGGGTCCCATAAACCACCCAACCGCGTTAGGGGCATAAAATCCGGGAACATAATACCGATATGATGGAAACTAGAGGCGGCAAAGTGGAACAAAACACGGGCATAAGGCCGAGCCTTCCACCCTTTACCAAGTATATAGATGCATTAATTAAATAAGAGATATTGTGATATCCCAACATAATCCTGTCCACCATGGAGCAATCTTCAACTTCACCGCAACTAACAACGCTATAAGAGGGCTGAGCAAAGCGATAACATAGCCAAACGGTTTTGCTAGGAAGGGTGACAGGTTAGAGGTTCATGGCAATTTGGGAGGCTTGACGTGAAAGTGAAAGGTAGCAGCATAGCGATAGGCAAACAACTAGCATAGCAATGATAGTAATGAGATCAAGGTGTGGTCATCTTGCACGAAATCCGCTAGGAAGAAGAGCGAGTCCATGAAGAAGATGAGCAGGGAGTAGTCGGACGAATCCTCACATCGCAACATTCCGGAACTAAGAAGCAACAGGAAAGAAACAAACAACATAGTAAACACACAATCATAAACATGGCATGATGCACAATCAAGTATGATGCATATCGGTTTAATGAGGCATGGCATGGTAATATGCAACAAACAATACTACCAATTAAGTGGAGCTCAATATGCAACGAGTTGCATATTGACAAAACACCATGCAAATTATTTAGTTTGATCTGGTTATGTACCCAACAATATTAAATGTTGTTAAACATGGCAAGAGGTGAGGCATAATTAAACTAACTATTTAGGCAAGTTTAAATGAGTAGGAAATAAAAACGACAATTCGAAAAATCCTCATGTCCATATTTTGAATTTGGTACTGTTCTGCCCTATACACAATTTTAGAGTTGTTAAACAAGAAAATAAAGTCCACCATGTTAAACTAGGCATTTTTCACCCCATTTACATATAAAGTTTATTAAAATTAGACTACGGTTATTTAGTTATGAAATAAATCATTTTAACATGGCATTTATGCAAATTAAAGCAAACAACAAGTTAAACATTTTAACATGGATGAAAGTAGCATAATATTAATCTACACAAAATTCTAAGCATTTTACATATATAGTTTGTTTAATTTGGATGCATGCATAATTAGTTATTAACAATACAAAAGCAGGGCATTTTACGTAATCTGAATGCATTGGAAAAATGCTAAAATACAGAACTAGTAAAAAAAATATGCCGGGCGAAGCACTAGAGTGCAGCGGCCAGGGTGAAAGCAGGCCAGTGGCTGTGGGTGTGAGGCTCGATGTAAGCAGAGAAGCAAGGGGAAAAGCAGGAGAACACAGGATCGAACCCGAACCTCTCGGATGGATAGTGGCTGCGCTATGCCAGGGCTAGCTCGTGATCGTGATGCAAAGGAGATCGGCTGGACATAGCGCATCGCATCACTACCAGGACCCAAAACTGATCTTGTGAGCACGGGACTCCCGCGGCGGAGCCGATGGCAACCCTACTTTGTGGTTGGAGGCCGTGAGGAGTCGGCGTGCGGGGTGCACTGTGGTGGAGCAATAGCGAGGTGGGGTGCTTGTGCGAGGCCAAGCCTGGCTGGCCATGGTTTCAGCTGGAAGAATGGCCGTCTTGTGGTGTCGAGCCGGCGGGCCGTCTCGGACATGGAGGCAGCGGCTGACGAAGCAGCGGGTGGTGTTCCGGCTGCTGCGTCTGGCGCTTCGATCTTGCGTGTCGCGGCCTTGAACAAAGAGGTCGAGCAGGGAGTGGCACGATGAGGCGGCGTGTGCGAGAGATCGAGCGGGGCGAAGCGAGGAACCCGCGCTACAACTTCGCAGCAAAATTCAGAACTTCGCCGGACACGAGAACGAAGATGGCATGGATCTAGTGGCGACTCCGGCGATCTAATCGCGATGGAAAAAGCGGGTTGGAGTTGGGTATACCTAGTATACCTTTGACATGAGGATGAGGCGGGGCGCGAGAATATCAGCGGAGAGAAGGCGAGGAACTCCGGTGGACTTGCTGTCCGTGAAGAAGGCGAAAGCGGCGGCTGACGAGCGGGCAGGGGAGGTCGTCTTGATCGTCTTGGCGGCGGCGAGAGCGAAGGAGGTTCGGCGTCCTCCGGCAGAGGATGGCGGCACTGGGGTGTGGGAGGAAGAGCGAGAGAAGGGATCGGCGGCGAGTAGCAGGCGGCGATGGCTGCTGCCGAAGGGATCAAGCGGCGTGGTCCTCCCTTTCGATCTGAGAGTGGCGGGACTAGGCAGCCGAACGAAACGATGGCGACGGGCATGGGGACGAGCAGGGCTGATTCCGAACGCAGGGCGAAGCGGTTCGAAGATCTTGGCGGGGCTCATGAAATGAAGGGAGATGAGCGATCGAGAGAGGAGCAACCGGGGCGTGATGAGGTGGCGCCCGTCACTGCGGTCGCCCGGCAAGGTGAGGAGTGCTTTCGAGCGCTGCTGTTGTTGCTCGAGCTCGAGGAGAAAGCGAAGGAGGTCGCGGCAGGCGGCCTTAGACGAACAGCGGGGGGCATTCCGGCGAGAAGATGGTCGGTCGGGCTCGGGCATGGGGAGCGACAGGCGGCGGATACAAGGCTGGCGGCCGGATCGGGGCAGTGGTGGAGATCGACAGGCGTGGCTCGGCTCCATCGGCTCAGTCGGTGGTGAGCTCTGTTGAGCAGAGGAGAGATCGTGAGGAGAGAGGAGGAGGAAGGAAAAATTGGAAGAGAGGCAGCGGGGTGGCCTGGTCCTAAACAGCCGGTGGTGGTGCTTTCGGCGGTTGGGGCCTCGAGGCGCTCCTTGGCTGCAGAGCTCCTGCTCCTGCAGTCCGCAGACGGCAACTGCGTCGATGGGCGAGGGATCCAGGGCGCTGGTTGGTGAGGAGAGATCGAGAGAGAATTTTGGATCAGAACGCAGGTGGTTGGTTGGGCCACAGAGCAAGGGAAGGTGGCAGCGGATCTGGTGATGGGATGGAAGCGATGTGGCATGCAGGAATCAAGGAGGTTGTCCCCAATTGCTAGGGTTTGGACCGTCTATATATATATGTGGGATTAGGGTAGGGCATTTGGTCCCTCCGTCATAATCGAGCAGTCGAGAAAAAATGAGTAGGGAGTCAAATAAAAAACGGAGATGTTTTAAAGATGTTTGGGGATGATCTGAATCAACAGTGTGTTGGCGGTTCGACTTGAAGTTTAGTACTAGGTTGCGAGAATTCGATGCCTTTGTGAAAAGAGACTCGGTTTAGGGAGGAAAAATGAAGAACAATGTTGGTCTCGGGCAGTCAGCGAAAGCAAGGGGACACGAAAACTACGAACCGATGCGAGGTTTTATGAAAACATGGGATGCAATGTGGATGATCACGATGAGATGAGATGCACGCCATGAACAAAATGCAAAACAAAAGACAAAAACCCCCACGAAGGAAATAACATATCGCATCTCTGGAAAGGCAAGAGTTGGAGTTACGAAAATGGAAAGTTGTATCCGGCGTTACAACACTCCACCACTCTGAGAGGATCTCGTCCGAGATCTAGGATGGCACCGGAGAGAAAGGAAGAGGAAGATAAGAGGTAAAACTAAGTTGCTTCTTTGTGAGAGTGAAACCGAACCTTGAGAGGTTGAGCAAAATGAAAGAAAACAACGAAGATGAGCAAAGTTGAAAACACTCCGTTAGAAAAGAGGAACAAGGGATATAGCGAGAACCAAGAGGTTTAGTGATAAGATAGATATTGAAACCACTCAGGTTAAAACTAGATAGAGAAGGAATAAGATTGATATAATTTAGGCATTTTCATTTGAAGAAAGAAGGAAAACTTGATAAGATGAAAAGAACTTGAAGAGATGACACAACCACTCCAGTTAAATGGATAAGCATGAAAGAACACGATCCTCACAATTGAGATGATGAGTGAAGAGAGCAACATCCATGCCTCTATGAAAGAATAGAAGATAGAGATCATTGAAATAAAAGAATAGAAGAAATACACCATACGCACAAATGAGCTTGGAAAGCATCCTTGCAAAAGAAAGGTGGCGAGTTGTTGGAAAATCAACAACGAAAAGCACAAGCTTGTTGTGGGCTTATAAAACATCTCGAGACTATGAGGTGACAACCCGGACCGACATGCTTGATTTCGACTCCGAAGACATCGACGGTATGGACGACGATGCAGGAGAGAAACAGGAACCACCGCCCACAGGGCACTGGACAGCCACTTCATCACACGATATATACATGGTGGATACACCCAAAGAAAACAACGACGAGGAATGGGAGGATGCAGCGAAGGATAGTCCCCTCAAGAAGCAGCCAAAGCGACGACGTAGGCGCCGCTCCAAATCCCGCCTCAGCAAAAACAGCGATAACAGCGCAAGAAAGAATAATACCCTGGTCGACCCCAAAGGAAACGACGACCGCATGGACCCAACGACGGAGGAGGATGAGCCAGCGGACGGCGAACATAGTACATAACCGTTGTCCGATCACGGCGACGACGAGGGTAAAGCTCATCAACCTGTCTCCGGAGAGGAGAACAGTCCGGATGACGATGCACACATCATCCCGGAAAGGCACTTGGAACAAGAGAACCTCCATAGAAGGCTTATCGTCACCGCGAGGAGCCTGATGAAGCAGAAGCAAAGGCTTAAGGCCACGCAAAATACGCTCAACAGCAGATGGAATAAAGTGCTTGACACTGAAGAAAAGTACGGCGGCAGTCGCCACACAAAGAGCTATCCAAAGCGCAAGCTGCTGCCTGAATTCGACAACGAGGCTTTAGAGCCGATTCAGCCGAAAAATAAAATGGCCGATCAGCCGGATCGACCACCCCGTGGCCACGACAGGGCGGCTAATGATGTCACACACAAGTCAGCACACGATTTACGTGAAGACCTGCACAAAAAAGCCGGTTTGGCCAGGTCCATCTACGGATCTAGGAAGCGCGCTCCGGCACAGAATCATGGTGGCACAAACGACTATACTGACCGAATAGCAGCTCGGAATCAAAACCAAATGCTACAACCGTCCGAAGAATGCCATGAAACATCCAAATACAGGGGTGTCGTGCACCCCCTATGCTTCACCGATGAGGTGCTGGGCCATGAATTTCCAGAGGGATTTAAACCCGTAAACATAGAGGCATACGATGGAACGATAGACCCTGGGGTCTGGATTGAGGACTTTATCCTTCACATCCACATGGCTAACGGAGATGATCTCCACGCCATCAAATACCTGCCCCTCAAGTTGAAAGGACCAGCTCGGCACTGGATGAAAAGCCTCCCCGAAAACTCAATTGGAAGCTGGGAAGAGCTTGAGGACGCTTTTAGGGCCAATTTTTAAGGGACCTATGTCCGACCTCCGGACGCTGACGATTTAAGTCACATAATTCGACAGCCCGGAGAGTCAGTCCGAAAGCTTTGGAACAGATTTCTCATGAAGAAGAATCAAATCGTCGACTGCCCGGATGCCGAAGCCTTAGCAGCTTTCAAACACAGTGTCCGGGACGAATGGATCGCCAGACACCTCGGCCAAGAAAAACCGAGGACAATGGCAGCCCTAACAAGCCTTATGACCCGCTTTTGCATGGCGAAGATAGTTGGTGGCTCAGAGCGGCACCAAAGAACCTGTGCACATCTGAAGTCAGGGATGGCAACGGGAAACCGCGACGCAATAAAAGCAAGCGTCGAAACAATGAAGACAGCCCAGACAACACGGAGGTAAACACCGGATTCAGGGGCTCTCGACCCGGTCAACGGAAAATGCCATTTAAAGGCTGCAGAGATGGGCCGTCCAGCCTAAACAAGATTCTAGACAGATTATGTCAGATTCACCGCACCTCCGACAAACCCGCAAATCATAGCAATAGAGAATGCTGGGTCTTCAAGCAGGCCGGCAAGCTAAACGCCGAATGTAAGGGAGGGAGACACTGCTTAAGACGAGGATGAGCCTCGCCACCAACACCTGGGGCGTAAAAATTCCACCAGAGGTCAAACAAAGGAACATGATTTACGCAACTCACATACCGAAGAGGAGGCGCCAGCGCACACCCCCGAGGCGTATACGCCGTGGAGCACGTCACCCCCAAGTTCAACCCTTGGTCGGCCCGCCCGATCACTTTTGATCGCAGGGATCACCTAACTAGTATCCGACACGGAGGATCGGCTGCCTTGGTGCTAGACCCAATAATTGACGAATACCACCTCACCCGAGTCCTTATGGACGGCAGCAGTAGTCTTAATCTGATATATCAGGACACCGTCCGCAAAATGGGGATAGACCCGACAAGAATAAGCCAAAGCAATACTACCTTTAAAGGAGTAATACCAGGCCCAGAGGTTCACGACGACTCTCTAGTTTTAGAGGTTGTATTCGGTTCTCCCAACAACTTCCGAAGCGAAGAATTAACCTTCGACATCGCTCCATTCCGAAGCAGCTATCACGCACTACTTGGAAGAACGGCCTTCGCTTGTTTCAACGCAGTACCGCATTACGCTTATCTTAAGCTCAAGATGCCCGGTCCTCGTGGCATCATCATAGTTAGAGGAAACACAGAGCGTTCCTTACGTACGGAGGAATATGTGGCGGCTCTAGCAGCCAAACACTGAACGACCTCTCCAACTAGAATAAATGATCGGTCGTCAAGACCGCGGACACGGTTAGATGAGTCCGGCGCGCCACTAGCTGTACCAGCTCAGATAAACCTGAGATTGGGTCGATATACCCCCATAGGTGGTGCTAGGGGCTTCCCTCATGTAAAAGGGCTACAGTTCGGCTTGACCCTATTTAGATTGCATTTTAATGGTTCATTAAGAATAACCAATTTTTCGCACGAAGACTTTCACCTGAGTTTTTCTCTTTCACAGATGATCATCGTGCTACACCCTTCCGTGATACTTGCACAATGGAGACACAGCGCAGACGCAGCGCAGGCCCCGCCAAAGGTTTCTTTTAATTAAGACCCGGTAAACCTTTTTTACTGTCTCTTGTTGCTTCACACCCTCCGGATACTCAACACAACCGAGAGGGACACTGGCGTTATTGGCATTTCATCACGCCGTACTAATGCACGACTGGAAATTGTGGCTCATTATCGAGGGCGCATTTCAGCCCAAGATATGTTGTAAAGTCTGAATACCTTAGGGAGTGTTCAGTCGAAGTTTGGCCTTATATGCATCAGCTCCGAATCATGTCTTTGGTCAATAGTTGGGTTTGCCCGACTCCCGTGTTTTGCTACCTTACGTTCCGCTCTATCGGCTAAGGAGGCACCGGGAGAATTACTACGATTGTGCCCTGGTGCATCTAGATGAGCACCTTAGTAGAGAAAGCCGAAAACTGACTGTCATGATAAAGCGCGAGACTGGTCAACTACTCGATGACTTAGCGGAATCTTCGCGATTCCTCCGCACTAACGAAGGGCCGGTTTCCCGGTCATGTATGTACGCGCACCTTATTCGGACAAGCGCGGAAGTACCAGGGGCTATATTGTAGCCCCACCGTCAAACTCCTATGGCTAAGTGAAAGTGTTAAAGCTATATAGTCTGATTGCCTTGTTCGCCGCGTTATCACCTCCTTAATGGACCAAGACGCTGGTCAAGTGTGAATACGCGCCCAACACCCCCATTATATGCTGGGCAAGCCGACGATCGCAAACTTTCGTGTTATATACATACATAAACGGCCGCCAAGGAGGCATCATAATACTTTCAGGCAAAATTATAAACACAGCCTTTATAATCCAAATAGCATTATTTTTACAATTGGGACACATGTCACTCGAACATGATACTCTTCGAGCACCGAGCCTCTATTACACGAGCGCCTTCTAGGACTTCTTCAAAATAGTGTCACTGGACCCGACCCTACGGCCGATCCCTAAGTTGCAATAGTGGTGGCCTCCATCTCGCTCCAAAGATGTCTTAACACGGAAAGGGCCATTTATGCACCTCTATGCACGCCGAATTCTTTACAAAGATCGATATGCGACAAGACCAAGGAATCTTTGCACTAAACCAAAATAACTATTCGCCTTGGTCTCTTCACCAAAGATGATCCACGACATGCACCTCATGGCAAGTCCGGACAACCTATGGAGCTCGCCCACTCGGCCATTTGTTCATGCAGCGGACGATTGGAGCAACCGAATCGCACTGTAACAATCTTCCACTTCATGATCTTTTCGATCTCTCAAAACTCAGTCCCATCGCCAGCACTAGTTGCCAAGTCCAAGTACGCGTCTGCAAAGACTCCATAATTGATTCAGAGGGCATAATTGGATCTCCGAACTTCGTCTGCAAAAAAAAGGCTTCCCACCGTGATATTCCGGCTTGACGGAGCTCCTCCTTGCCGCTTCTGATTTGAGAGCAGGTTTCCTTGGCTGCTTCCACGGGCTTTTTTCAGGTCCGCCGCCGCTAGCTTTCCTTTTCAAGAAGCTCATATCGCCAGCCGCATCTTTTCAGCTCAACAGCCCTCTTGGCTGTTTTATCTTGCTCTGGCGATGAGCAGCCTGCTCGCTCTTAAGTCTTCGCCACCTTTAGGGCGGCCGTGATCACTTCTCCCTCGGCTTGTTCCTTGGCTCTGCAAGTTCCGCCTAAGTGTTCCACGGCGCAGCTCCATCTGCAGCCACAACATATTATAGATACTAGCATCATGCTCCTCTTAATATTTGTCGACCAACCAAAATACATACCTCAGGCCTCATCAAGCCGCTTGTTCACAAGAGCAATGTCGGCATCAGCAAGGCTGTTTGCCTCAGTCCGCAAACTTAGCAGTCCGGCCAGCCACCGACCCTCACCTGCCTCAAGACATGAAAGCAGCGATCATTACCTCGACTATGATCCTTCGCTTGCCGCCCGACAGCAACCAGAGTCTCAGGGCTACTATTCAGATAGAGCACACATAGCGTGCAGTACCATCAAAAAATTATATTACTTTATGCACTTCAAAACATCTTAGCAGGCTCGTAAAAGCCTCATGCAACCAACTTTTGGCGGATGAAATCCTCTCAACCACCGTACCCATTAAAGTACGATGCTCCTCTGAGATAGCCACTTGCTCCAAAAGGCCCATCAAGACGCTCTGCTGCGCACCGACAATCCTGCACTCTTTCCGCTGTTTCGTTAGGAGCCGAATACTCCGGACTTCAGGTGGCTGAAGGGTTACCTTCTGGCCTTGGCGGATCAGGAGAAATCCTTCATGATGACACCTCAGGGTCGTCCGCCCCAGGAGGCGGGGAGACATGGGGAGGCGTTTTGCTCTCCATCATCTCCAGAAGAAGATCCCCCGCAGACGAACTCTGTCGAGAAGGGCTACGATCCGGACTGCAAGACATACGTCTCGGTCATTGTCCTCGGAGATAAAGCATGATATATTTACCAAAAGTACTCTTGTTCACTTACAACTTGGTGGAGGGCTGACCCCCTTGCGGGCACTGTGCGGTAAGGACGCCCTCCAGGGCAGGGCCCCCGGGCGAAGGTTTTTCCCTCGTTTGGAAACCCTCGTTTCCAAGTCTTCAGAGTCGGTCCTTTTCCTTCCTTGGGGAGACGGGATTCTAGATTCTTCTCCCCGATTATCCTCCTTCGCAGAGACACTAATTCCCCCGGTTTGGATGAGTAATGCATGAGGCCCGCTTTCGACTTCTTTATTCCTCCTTTTATCTTCCCCTGATGGCACTTGATAAGGTGCGTGCTCAAGCATCCTGGCTAGCACAGGATCCGGGGAGCCTTCAGGAAGGGGAGCCGAACACCTGATCATCTTCGCCTTTCTTATCTAGTCCTGGCCAAGAGCGATTTTTTCAGAATGATGTTGTGACAAATAAAAAGACAGCATGTTCGGTTGCAGAATTACTTACGTGGGTATCTGGACAGTTGAAGTTGAGACCCGCATCCTTGGTGGTGTCCGGACACTTTATTCGTAATCCAAAGAACAATCTATACATCTCTTTGAGCGTCACGCCGAAGAATTGGTGAATAGTTCATGGTCCTTCCGGGTTGAACTCCCACATGCGGAGAGATCGACGTTGGCATGGCAGGACCCAACGAACTAGCATAACTTGCATTACCTTGACGAGACTGACATCTCTCTTGAGGAGATCTCAAATGCGACTTTGCAATGTTCGCACGTCATTAACTGGGCCCCAGTCCAGCCCCTTGTTGACCCATGATGCCAGTTGTGGCGGGTGGGCTGAGCGGAAGGCGGGGGCAGCTGCCCACTTCGTACTTTGGGGAGCTGTGATGTAAAACCACTCCCGCTGCCATAAGTTGGACACCTCCGGGAATGAACCCTTGGGCCATGGAGCATTGGCGTCTTTGCTTATTATGGCACCTCCGCATTCTACGTGTCTCCCATCGATCTTCTTCGGCTTCACATTGAAGGTCTTGAGCCATGTCAAGTGTGGGGTGATGCGGAGGAAGGCCTCACACACGCATTTATAAACGACGAGATGTGAAGGATGGAATCTGGGGCTAGATCGTGGAAATCGAGCCCGTAATAGAACATAAGCCCTCTAACAAAGGGATCAAGATTAAAGCCTGCCCTCGGAAGAAGTGGGAAACAAATACTACATTCTCGTTGGGTCGGGAGTGGGGATGACCTACCCTTGACCAGTGCAGCCTCAGGCGAGATTTTCGCTCGCCGACACTGCTTTCTTAGCTTTTGATGTCCTCCTCTATGACAGAGGAGGCCATCCACCGGCCTTGAAGGTTGGATCCGGGCATGGTTGAAGGTCCGAAGCACTTAGCCTGAGCCTTGGGTGTTGGAACTTGAGGTGGGGGAAGGGAAGGATCGAGTGCGAGAAGAAAAAGACAGACCTTGGCCCCTTTATAAAGAGGGCGAATATCAAGCGTCCTCCGCGTGGCCGTTTGGAACTTGCCTAAAATCGAGGAGTCATACTAACAAGCACGATTGGGTTACCCACACCCGTATTGATGAGAATCCCGTGATAAGGGGAACACGATCTCGCTCGACAAGACGTGTTAATAAAACCGCCGCAACACGCAAGCAAGGGCAGGTGGGAAAACAAGACGGACACGATCCTTGTGTTCAAAATCTTCTATGAAGTATCCGGAGGAGGAACCCGCCTTTGTAATGTCGAAGACAACCGCGCTACCGGACTCATCGTCATTGAAGCCTGGTTCAGGGCTACCGAGGGAGTCCCGGATTAGGGGTCCCTGGACAGCCGGACTATATACCTTGGTCAACTGTTGGACTATGAAGATACAAGATTGAAGACTTTGTCCCTGTCCGGTGGACTCTCCTTGCGTGGAAGGCAAGCTTGGCAATTCGGATATGTAGATCTCCTCCTTGTAACCGACTTTGTGTAACCCTAGCCCCCTCCGGTGTCTATATAAACCGGAGGGTTTAGTCCGTAGGACAAGAACAATCATAATCATAGGCTAGCTTCTAGGGTTTAGCCTCTATGATCTCGTGGTAGATCAACTCTTGTAGTACTCATATCATCAAGATCAATCAAGCAGGAAGTAGGGTATTATCTCCATCGAGAGGGCCCGAACCTGGGTAAACATTGTGTCCCCCGCCTCCTGTTACCATCCGCCTTAAACGCACAGTTCGGGACCCCCTACCCAAGATCCGCCGGTTTTGACACCGACACAGGGGAGCCCCCTACAGCGCTGACAAGCTCGGTGATGCGGTTGAGCCAGTCCTTATAGAGGTCGTCGACGGGGTGGTAGCGCAGGAGCTCGCGCGCCATGCACAGAGCGGCCTGCGCGTCCACGGGAGTGCGACGAGCGTGGGATGATGAACCGGCCGGGGTCAGCGATGGAGTGGCGGTGCGGCCGTTCTGCCGCACCGAGGGGTGCAGCGAGGACGCTTGCTGCTCGTTCCCCATCGGGCTGGTGGCGGCGTTGGCGGTAGGTGACGGAGAACAATGGGGTGGCCCGCCGACGGGAGCCGTCTGAGCAACGCGGGTGGCGAGGGCAGCTCGGCGCTCGGCGCGAGCGCGTCATGCGTTTGCCATGGAGACGATGAAGCAACGGGACGCGGAGCAACGGAAGGGAAGCTTCGGCGCACCCCTACCTGGCGCACCAAATGTCGGATCTCGGGTTCCGGCAAAACCCTTAAGGTTCGAACTCTGGGGTGCGCGCGAAGTTCTCCCCCTACCGATCCACATCCTAGCTTTGCTAAGATCTCAAGGACTAACTCAACAAACTCGCAACACAAAGAACACAAGATTTATACTGGTTCGGGCCACCGTTGTGGTGTAATACCCTACTCCAATGTGGTGGTGGTGGATTGCCCCTCGGGCTGAGGATGAACAGTACAAGGGAAAGAACGGCCTCCTGAGGTCGAGGTGTTCTTGTGCTCGGTGTGCGGGTGAGCGTTATCTCTGTCCCTCTCTATGGTGGTGGCTAGGGATTGGCTCAAGATCAGATGCCTGAGGCTTAGATCTAGGTTGAGTTGCCTCCTATGATGGTGGCTAGTCCTATTTATACATGCCCTGGTCCTCTTCCCAAATATTGAGCGGGAAGGGAGCCAACAACGGCCAATTTGAAAGGGGACAGCTAGTACAGCTTATCCTAACAAAAGTAGTCTTCTCCTGCCAAAGGCTCTGGCGGTGACACCGCCTTGGGCTCCATGGTGAACTCCGTCTTGCCGTCCTGCTGGTCTTGGTCTCGTTGCACTGATATGGAAACCTTTGCTTGAGCCTCGGTACTCCGCGCCTGCGCTTGCCTCCTTAGCACCAAAGAGGAAACAAGGACTCCGTGTGCGCTGGCGCCCTCCTGGTCCCGGTCGTCATGGCTCACGTCACGAGAACCTCGCGAGTTTTGCCTTGCCTTGATCTCTCCGCCCCTCGTGAGCCAACCTGCTGAGGCCGCTCCTGAGGAGGTCTTGTTTCGTCCGCCTTGCGAGGCTTGGCCCCTCGCGAGGGTCTTGAATGCTTGTTGGTGAAGATGGGCCGTACGGGCCCACCAGCAGAGCCACGCCGTGGGCCGCGGGAAGGCAAGTCTGGGGACCCCCGTTCCCAGAACACCGACAGCGATGAAGTCCGCGGCAGCGAAGAAGGCGGTGAAGGCCGCGGTACCGAAGAACACGGCGACCGCTTCCTCCTCGTCCAAGCGGCGCCAGACCCCATCCCCTTCTCCTCCTCCTTTGGATGGCATCCCGGAGGTTAATTTTGACCTTGGGTCCTTCAGCCCGAAGAAGAAGAGGAGGCTAGTGGAAGAGGAGGTGGAGGATGAGTAAGCATGTTGCCCTCTATCTTCTCCTGACGCCATGCCTGTGCTATCCTTCTTTAACTTGATGTTATCCTCACGGGGACACAGAGACATTGGCCCAGAGGGTGGCGAAGAGGGTCAGGGCCTCGACGGGCGACCAGCCCCCGGCAAGTACTCTGCGCACGCCGGAGTTGGTGGTGATCAACCCGGACGACAGCCCCCGACGCAGCCCCCGCTTCATCCCCCGGCGTGAGTTCACTACTCACTTCCCGTCGGTGTGTGTTGGGGCATGATCCCTTGGTGCTGACCTTGCCGGGTTTGCAGGAGGGGAGCGGCAGGAGGAGGAGCCGCTGAGGGCCACCCCCAACACGCCACCCCCGTCGACCACGCCGCCCAGATGGGCGTCCCCGACAAGGGCACCAAGCACTGAGCCCACATGCACGGAGGAGGAGAACTTGGGTGGCAGTGGATCCATCCCGGCAATGAACGTTGGCGGTGAGGGAACCACTTGTTCCCAGCTTGGCACGGGTACGTGGCCTCCCTCCTGTCCCTGTCTTTTCTTCTTCTTCTTTTTTGAACCTTGATTTTGGCCTCGTCTCATTCTCCTTCTTGGTATCCAGACCCTCCCTCGGCGGACCAGGAGGATATTGATACCGTCATCGAGGAGGTCGCCAAGGACGCCGAGGCCGAGGTTGACAAGATTGCTACCGAGGAGGCCGCCAAAACTGCCGCTAAGGAGGCCTCCAAGGGGCTTGCCGGGGAGGCCGGCAAGGGGCCTGCTGGGGAGGAGGTGGCTGACGACCAACCTTCCTCCCCTATAGCCCCTGTCCCGGGCAAGTACTTGAAGGTGGGCGACGACCTGTTCGTCCACCTCCCAGGGACGGCGAGCACCAGGGCGCCAGCCGAGGGGGAGGTGTTCGACGACGAGGTGCTCACCACCATCGGGCTCCAGGTTGTTGATGAACCGAGCACTGGCGGTGGCAGTTCCCAAGAGGAGCAGCTTCTCTGGGCCATGAGCGTCAACTTCCAGAAGCTCCAGGCACTCCACCGTGCCCGCCTAGACAAGGCGAAATCCAGGATGGCGGAAGCGGACAAGGCGGTGGCAGATCTTGAGGAGCGCGTCGCTCAGACACAGGCTTGGTTCCGTGAGGCTCGGGAAGAACTGAAGGCTGCCCAGGGCGAGCTGGATGAGCGCAAACGGGAGCTCATCCTGAAGCAGGCTGACGTCAAGAAGGCCCAGGAGGTGGCGAAGGAGCAGGCCGCCAAGTACGAGGCCGCTCGGCAACAGCACCAGGCTCTGCTGAACTCCCAGGAGGAGGACCTTGCCGCCCGTGAGGAGGCGCTCGCCGCCACACTCAGCGGCAAGGATGAGGAGGTCGAGAAGCTCGTCGCGCAGCGGACCCAGGAGCTGGAGCAGAGGCACAAGGACGCGCTCGTTGCTCGTGCTCGGGTTCACGCCAGTGAAGTGGAGAAGCTTGGAGTGGGATGGGCTGAAGAAAGTGGTCTTGGAGCTGACGGAGGAGAGGGACACGCCAAACGCGCTTTGGTGGATGCCCAGGCCGCAATCTGTGACAAGGCCAAGCTGCTCTCCGAGGCCAACGACTCCACCAATGACCTTAAGCTGAAACTTGACGGCTTGGAGGGGAAGCTTTCGGAGGCCGGAGCTCGTGAGGAGACCCTGAAAAAGGCCCTGGAGGACGAGAAGCGGCTGCGGAGCAATGATGCTGCCAAACACAAGGATTACGCGAAGAGTGTCAACCGTTGGATCAGGCGCCTCGTCGATGTCGTGGAGAGGCTCACCATGCAGCTGGCCGCCATGGGCATGCCGAACTTCAAGTACTCCACGGAGGTGAACGTGAGCCCCAACGCCATGCTGACCTTGTTCTTCGAGGGCGTCCTTGAAGCCTTGGAGCAGCCGTGCCCAACGAAGCGACCTCTCCGCCAATGAGGCTCGAAGCTCGCTGGGCGCCTACGACCAAGGTCCTCACCAAGGTGGCATCTGGAACCCTAGCGTCGCTTTGCCGACGCTACTGGAGAGCTTGCGGAGGATGTGGACTCATGTGCTCAAGAGTGTATCGAGCCCATCATCGCGTAGCGACGAGTCGAGGGTGGAGGGCCTGCGCCGAGACTAGGCACCCCGTTTCTCATTGCCGCTGCGAGTTCATGACCAAGATGATTTTATCTTAAGTTAGAACCGCAACAACAATTTATGTAATATAACTCTGTAGTACTTTAAGATGAAACATGATATCTTCCTGTATTGATCTTTCTTTGTACATATACACCCTACGCCCAGTAGGATAGGTTCGCCGGTGCTTAAACCCATGCTATGGCGCTTTGAGGACAGATCCTTAGCAGCCTGTCGGGGGGCACTTGCTGCCGGACAAACCACCTTGCCACTCTCAGCGCGGCCGCTTGAACTGTTGAGCGGACTCGAAATAGAACAAGGGTGTTGCTAATAGCGGGCAGGTCACCTTGCCGTTCTCAACGCGGCCGCTTGAACTGTTGAGCAGACTCGAAACGAAACAAGGGCGTTGCCAATAGCGGAAGGGTCCCATTGCATGTAGGTTTTCCATACAAAGAGCAAGATCTTTCGAGGAGAATAACCTTATATTAAGAAGAATTACTCAAAGTTGTACGTGACTTAGCTTTTCGCGGCCACGCGGATGGTCGTTGCAGCTGCGGACGGCACCAGAGTGCGGCTGATTGACGTCGCCCTCTCTTCTCGAGCCATCGCGACGAAGGAGTCGGTAAGTTGACTCCAAAACCGGATTTTCACAGCTTGCGCCCCCTACCTGGCGCGCCAAAGATGTCGGTGGAAACAACACCTATGGGATCACAGGGAATCCCTTCTACGGTTGGCGGGCGCGGGGCTATGGAAAGAGCGGGCTTAGAAGATCAACACGGGGGAATTTATCCAGGTTCGGGCCGCATGTGATGCGTAATACCCTACTCCTGCTGGTTTGTGTTTATCTGGTGTTCTTGGACTAGCTATAGAGCATGCAGGGTCCAAAAAGTCTGAATCCTCCTCCAGTATGCATAGGGCCTCCTTTATAGCCAAAGGGGTCGCCACAGTGGCACACAAAAGGTGGAAAGTTTGTACTGTATACAAGTCTATTGCCTGGCACTGTAGGACAAACACATTTAATGCGATGCCGACGTGCCCTCTCACTTTATCGGGGATGGCAAGGAAACTCGTCTCGTCTGTCGCCGCCTCGTCTCGCTCTAACGCGCGTCCAGGCTGAATAGGCATGCAGCGCCGCGCTGGCTGGCTGGCTGCTGAGTTGGTGCGGTGGCAGAGTCTTCACGAAGATCTACATGCCACCACGCAGGTGCTTGCTGAGTTGGCCTGGAAGCTGCACGTCGCCACGCAGGTGCCTGCCTTGTTGGCGGGTTGACTGCTGTGTTGGAACGGCGGTGGAGCCTTGGTAGGTGGTAGCCTGGTTGCGGCCCCGCAGATGTTCCCGGTAAGGGTCTTGTCGAGGCCCTGGCAAGGGCCTTGCCGGGGTCTCGCAGGTGTCTCCGGCAAGGGTCTTGCCCGGGGTCTTGTGAGCGTCCCCCGCAAGGATCTTGCGAGGGGTTTCTGTCTTCTGGTTCTCATCTAGTCACGAAGATCTGCATGCCACCATGCAGGCGCCTCCCGAGCCTTGGTTCCAATGTTGTGGATGGTGTCGGAACTCTTAGGCTCAAGGGTGGCGGCCTTGCTGGTGTTTGGCAAGTTGCCCCAGCAAGGCTCTTGCCGAGGCTACGTGAGCTACCACGGCAAGGCTCTTGCCGGGGATAGCCCACCTTGTCCCTTCGCTCCTCGCGCCTCTGTCTTGGTGTTTCTCTGGTAGTCTTGTGTCTTTGCTTCCTCTTCTGTCCCCCCAAGCGTGCCACAGCGCAGGGTCAAGGATCGTTGCCAGCACAAGTAAAGGGGTACAAAAAGGACCCCTACTTTTGTACACCGACATTATTGCTTTGCCCAACCCCTCTTATAGTGTTGCTAGTTGTAGGTGCAGTTGCAGGTTGTTCCATGTTGAGACAGGGATATCATGGGATATCATACTATCTCTTATTTAACTATTCAATCTATATACTTGGTAAAGGGTGGAAGGCTCGGCCTTTTGCTTGGTATTTTGTTCCACTCTTGCCACCCTATTTTTCGTCTTACCAGTGTTATGTTCCTTGATGAGCGCTCCTAACACATGTGGGGTATTATGGGCCCCCTTGATCATTCGCTTAGGTTTAACTGTTACAGCAAGGCCCAACTTTGGTTTTACCATTTGCCTAATAACAACTAAAACTGCATAGGGAGTAATTAACCCAAGGATGCTTAATCAACAAACTCGGGCCAGTTCTCCTCATGAGTGTTGGCCCACCTACCTAGCAGTCGGCGATGCCGCCTCGGGGAAAATCGAGGTCTTTTGGCTATCGTCCACTATGGATAGACAATTGTCCTGAGAACGAGATACGGGCGGCTCTTATCGGGGTGACTACACGCCGGGCGGTCTTCTGGTTTAGTTGTACCTTTGACGAGTCACTTGTCCACCGAGATTCCTCGTAAGCATCGTGTTATTCATGGTGTGAGGATGTTCCATTGGATGTGAGTGGTAATTTATAATGGAGCACCCCTACAGGGTTAAATCTTATCGAAAGCCATGCCCGCAGTTATGTAGCAACTTGGAAAATTATAATATATGGTTGTAGAGAACTTGACACTAAATACACCAACCGTGTGCATAACCATGACCGTCACTTTTCGAGGGAGTTCGAGAAGAGAACACAGTGGGGTTATGTTTGGCTCATAAGTAGTTCGGGATCACTTCTTGATCATTACTAGTTGGCGACTGTTATGGGTAGTTTACTCTTCTCACCCTTGTACTCGTAAGTTAGCCACCATACAGATGCTTAGTGCTTGCTGTAACCTCACCACTTATTCATTCCATCCCCATTAGGGTTTGCTAGTCTTGATACCCATGGTAATGGGATTGCCGAGTCCTCGTGGCTCACAGATTACTACAAAAACAGGTGCAGGTACAGGTAAAGTGACACTTTGGTGTGAGAGGGATGCATGTTTGCTTTTGGAATCTTATTATGCTTCTTCTTCATCGATCATAGGATGGGTTGCCGACCGGGAGCCTAGATTAGCAGGGTGGATGTCATTCTTCTTTTTCGTTTGATCTCATCCGTAGTCGGATCCTGCTCTTCTGTATGATGATTAATATGTATTCATGTTGTAGCTTGTGGCGAGTGTAAGCCTTTATCTGGTATTATCATCTATTCAGTACATGGTATGTTGTAATGATATCCACCTTACTATGCACTTGAAATGCGATTCTGCCCCAATCATGAATTCATCAAGTGATCAGGATACAATTACATCTTGGGCACTACAGCAGAACACCACCTCCGCCAGCTCATCTTGTGCAGGGGAGGGAGATGCTTGCACGCTCGTCCCACTCTTCGCCATTTAGGATGGAGGGATCTCGTCTTTCGATGTCTTGTCACCGAGGATGGTGCACTGCGAGCTGTAAAAGCAAGTGGTGCATCATAAGTCAAAAATGTGTTAATCAAAACATGCTACATAAAAGCATTGTAGTTAAGTTACCTCTTTGAAGGCGGCCTCCCTCGGCGCCGCAGAGGCGCCACGTCCCCTCAGACTGGGAGGGCATGGCCTCGACTGGGCTTACTTGCAGATCCTTCCGAAGCCATCTGCGGACCCTAGGAGGGTCATCCTCATCGATGTCCTCCCACCCGCTTTTCCTTTTAGGGGAAGGTGCTGCCCCCTCTACCGTGTCATCCTCCTCTTTCTCCTCTTCCAGCTCATGGACAGAAAAGGCATGAGTGTCCTCGGATTTAGCATCCGAAGGACCTCAGATCAGCAGGCCCTCCCTTTTCTTCTTTGGCTCCTTCTCTTTAACCAGAACCAGAAATGGTTTCTCGACTAGTAAAGCTTCGAGCTGAGGAATCCAAGCTTCTTTGGGCAATGGTGTTGGGAACTTCATTCTTTCTGCCTTGATACGCTAGGTCTGATTATGGGAGGGCAAACATAGTTTCTTTGTTAAGAGTCATGAGATATGGAAATAATAATGGACGGCTTGAAGAGCATTGTCCACATGCCGTCGAGGTCAACACGGAAGAAGTGGTGCATGGTTGCCTCATCCTCGGGCTTGTATAACCACATCGGGCTGGCCCAAAGTTGAAGGGGAAGGTTGCGGCACTAGAACGTGACCTGGATCATGTCCACCAGCTTGATGTTGCGTGTCCACCGATTTGATCCTCTTCTAGAGCATCATCACTTCATCTGAGTTTCCCAGTCGAGGCACTTCTGGGTCCAGGAGACAAGCCTTGTCTGAGGCCCGACCGTGAAGGCGGGGATCGTTGTCTGGCTTCAGCGTGTAGCTCGATGATGTAGAACCACTCCCTCTTCCACACTTTGATTGTCTCCACAAAGGTGCCCTCTAGCCATGCCACCTTCTGGAGTTTTCTTATCACGGCCCCGCCGCATTCCTCAAGTTGGGTGCCACTACTCTTCGGCTTAATGCCGAAGGTCTTCATACATATGCCGAAGTGTGGCTTGATGTGAAGGAAAGCTTTGAAACGGTGATAAACGCCGCGATATGAAGAATGGAGTTCGGGGTTAGATGGTGAAAATCTAGCCCATAGAAGAACATCAGCCCCCTCACTAAGGGGTGGAGGGGAACCCTAGACCTCGGATGAGGTGGGGGAACGAATACTACCCTCTCCCCTGGATTGAGAGTAGGGATGCACTAGCTGGGCTCCGGTGTCCGACAGACAGCTCCGGCGGGTATGTAACCCACGGTCTGAAGCTCGTTGATGGTGCCCTCCATGACATTGGAGGCCACTCACTTGCCCTTCAACTCCGCGTCAGCCATCGCTAGAGAAAGGCAAGCACTTGGAGGAAATTGGAGGTTTGGGAACGGATCTGGGGCGCTAGAGATCTGGAGGCTATAAGCAATGGCACAAGATGGAAGTGTGGGGGAAAGCAGGATTGCGACCCTTTGATTTTATAGGTCACTAAAATACCAAGAGTCTCCTTACTGCGTTGTATGAATCGCCACATTCCAAACTTCCGTGCCATTATGCGCGCATTGGGTGAAACAATTCACTGATGATATCTCCTAAAAAACGGAGCACGATCTCTACATTGATGAGACGTGCCAGTGAGAAAGCTACATCGGGCCGCAAGTCGAGTTACAATAACTAGCTCAGTTAGTGTTATAGGTTGTGTCGGTTCGGTAAAGTTGTTAGGCAAAAACCACTGTTCACACCTATGCGGTAAGCCGTTGGGCTAAGCTATCTCAAGACTTCGGATGCCGAAGTATGACTTTTAAAACATGTGATTGCTGGGCAATCCTGTTAAGGAGAACCCGAAAATTGCTTTGGATGGGAAAGATTTCGGATCTGAGTGAAAGCCAGCTAGAGAAAGAAATTGCTCGCCAAGCCAAAGACTTCAAGCCGAAAACATTGGTCCAACGATGGAACTTTCGTCCTTGGCTCCAAAGACAAGTTCAGGGGCTACTGATGGTGTTCTGGACTAGGGGGTACCAACCTATGTGACCCACAGTCCATGGGCCGAGCTTACGGCCCACCGATCTCCATAAGACCGGTTGTTTGATCTAGACGTGGTGGGTGCGGGCTGCGGGGGGCCTGGGCTGTGGGCGATCGTCTTCGTGGTGGTGGTCCGCTGGCGGAGGTGGCGGCGTAGAGGTGTGGGTCTCACCCTTCCTCTCCTCTGGTTTTAGTCAGGGGCTGGAGTCTAGGTGGGGCTGGTGGTGGTGGATGTGTGCCAGCCGAATGTGGCACTTTTTTCTGACGGGCGACGCGGGTTGGGCAGCAGCCTAGAGTGGCAGCTGCTCCGGCTGTGCATTGCGGCAGCGAGGTGGCTCAACCCTCTAGGCTTGGCGGCTTCCATTCACTGAGTCGGCATCACGGCAGTTCGACGGGTCGGCTGCGGCCGGTTTTCTGGCTTCGGCTCATTTGTAGGCGGCCCGTTGCGAACTTCGGTACCTATCCATGTCGTTTGTTCGCTACCGTCGTCGAAGGTGCGGCCCTTCCCCAGCTACGTTCTATCGCTCATTTCACACTCGGCAGCAGGACCGAGCCCGTCTCGCGCTCGGCAGCAGGACTGTCTCGTCTCATGCACGGCAGCAGGATCGACCTCGTCTCGCGCCTAGCAGCAGGACCGGCCTCGTCTCGCGCCCGGCAGCAGGTCGAGTCGATGTAGGCGTTGGGGGTAGCCCAGGGGTGCGAAAGGCGGGTCCTTTCCGCCCACATCTTTGGTTGGGGTAGCGGTGGGTCTCGAGTGAGGTGGTATCCATGTCTTGGATATCGAGGCGGCGGCCCTGGTGGTGGTTCTGTGGTGCTCTTGGGCAGAGCCCGTGTCTAGGTGATGCCCGGTGGCCATGGTCGTGTGGGCAGCATGGTCGCCGGGGTGTGGCGTTTGGTGGCGGTGAGTGTTGGCCAGGGTGAAAACCTGTTCTATCTTCGTACGGACCGGCGGCAGTGAAGCTCGTTCCCTTCTTGAAGGCGCGTCGCGGCTTTCATTGCCCGTCGTGTTGCTCCAGGGAAAACTCTGATCCTCGGGTCGGGCGGTGGTGGCGCTCCGGTGGCGTTTCCTTCCTGAAGGCGCCGCCTTGGAGCCCATGATTCGTTCTATGTGGCTTCATCTCTTCGCGGTGGCATGTTCACGGTTGAGGACCCCGGTTGCTGTTGTAGCACTAGGGTTGTTGTTGTTGTTGCGCTCAGCCCCTATGTATCCTACCTTGGGTGTGCGCGTGTGTAGTGTTGGCGGGTGTTTGTACCGGGTTGTTGAGGATCATTGCTTTATATATAAAGTGGGATGAAAGCCTTTTTGGGTAAGGACTCCGGAAGCCACAAGTCCTGGCGTGATCAAGATGGACACCGCTGAAGACTTGGCGTATACTTCAAGGACAACTCCAACTATCGGTGTGTTTATTCCTAGTTGGCAAACCGACCATATGTAACCCTAGATACCCCTGGTTAAGCCGGAGGGTTTAATCCGTAGGGACACAATCACAATTACCAGCCTTAGGGGTTAGAACACAACATACAATCTCGAGGTAGATCCACCTATACTCGATACTCCATCATCAGTATATTCAAAGCAGTTCGTAGGGTTTTACCTCTTCAAGAGGGCCCGAACCTAGGTAAACATCGTCTTCCTTGTCTCCTACTACCCATCGTTCCTAGATCCACAGCTCGGGACACCCTACCCGAGATCAGCCGGTTTTAGTACCGACAGAGTCTTGGACGTCATCTCCATATCGAAGGCATCGTCAGTTGCAATCATTGTCACCTCGTTCCGGCTGCTCAGGGGGAAGCCCTAAATCAGGATTCCCGAATCGGACGATGACGGGGCCTTTAGGATGATGTCTACTATGCAACTTTATTCTTGCAGACCCCTGTTGGCCTCCAAGCGCAGAGTTTTGTATGACAGTAGCAATTTTCCTCAAGTGGATGACCCGAGGTTTACCAATCCGTGGGAGGCATAGGATGAAGATGGTCTCTCTCAAACAACCCTGCAACCAAATACAAGAAATCTCTTGTGTCCCCAACACACCCAATACAAGGGCAAATTGTATAGGTGCACTGGTTCGGCGAAGAGATGGTGATAAAAGTGTAATATGGATGGTAGAAATATATTTTATAATCTGAATACATAAAAATAGCAAGGTAGCGAGCGATAAAAGTAAGCACAAACGATATTGCAATGCTTGAAAATGAGGCCTAGGGTCTATACTTTCGCTAGTGCAATCTCCCAACAATGCTAATATAATTGGATCATATAACTATCCCGCAACGTGCGATGAAGAATCACTCCAAAGTTCCTATCTAGCGGAGAACATAAGAAGAAATTGTTTGTAGGGTACGAAACCACCTTGAAGCTATTCTTTTCGATCGATCTATCCAAGAGTTCATACTAAAATAACACCAAATAATTTCAGATTCATAATACTCAATCTAACACAAAGAACCTCAAAGAGTGTCCCAAGATTTCTACCGGAGAAACAAAGACAAGAACGTGCATCAACCCCTATGCGTAGATTACCCCAATGTCACCTCAGGAATCCGCGAGTTGAGTCCCAAAACATATATCAAGTGAATCAAAATAATACCCCATTGTCACCATGAGTATTCATATGCAAGACATATATCAAGTGCTCTCAAATCCATAAAAGTATTCAATCCGATAAAACGAAATCTCAAAAGGAAAACTCAATTCATCATAACAAGATAGAGAGGGGAAAACACCATATGATCCGACTATAATAACAAAGCCCGCGATACATCAAGATCATGACATCTCAATAACACGAGAGAGAGAGAGAGAGAGAGAGATTAAACACATAGCTACTGGTACAAACCCTCAGCCCCGAGGGTGGACTACTCCCTCCTCATCGTGGTGGCCGCCCTGATGATGAAGATGGCCACTGGTGATGATTCCCCCCTCCGGCAGGGTGGCAGAACGGGGACTAGATTGGTTTCTCATGGCTACAGAGCCTTGCGGCGGCGGAACTTCTGATCTAGGGTAACCCCGAGGGTTTTGGAATATTTGGGAATTTATAGGGCGAAGAGGGGGTGCGGGAGGCCACCGAGGTGGGTACAACCCACCTGGGCGCGCCTCGGCCCCCAGGCGTGTCCTAGTGAGTTGTGCCCCCCCTTCGAGCACCCCCCAGGTGCTTCTCTGGCCCACTGGATGTCTTCTGGTCCATAAAAAATCCACAAAAAGTTTCACGGTGTTTGGACTCCGTTTGATATTGATTTCCTGCGATGTAAAAAACAAGCAAAATACAGCAACTGGCACTGGGCACTGGGTCAATAGGTTAGTCCAAAAGAATGATATAAAGTTTCTATAAAATGATTGTAAAACAATCCAAGAATGATAATATAACAGCATGAATACTTCATAAATTATAGATACGTTGGAGACGTATCACAGCACCGTACTCCCTCTTGGGGGCATCATTTTGGAGCAGGTGTGGACTGGAGGGGAAAAGGAGGAGTGGTGTTGCATCTACCTTTGTGACAACAATGAATCTCGGCAACGTGGAGCAGTGGGGTCTCAGGGTTGGACGCGGTTTGATGGACACACGCAAGTTGGTGGCGCTGTCTGGCATCGTGGTGTCGTCGATGGCAGATGGGATTGGCAAGATCTATGCAATGATACTGATACTTCTCCATCGTATCTACTTTTCCAAACTCTTTGCCCTTGTTTTGGACTCTAATTTGCATGATTTGAATGGAACTAACCCAGACTAACGCTGCTTTCAGCAGAATTGTCATGGTGTTATTTTTGTGCAGAAATAGAAGTTCTCGGATTGACCTGAAAATTTACGGAGAATATTTTTGTAACATATAAAAAATACTAGCGCAAGAAATAACCAGAGGGGATCCACCCAGAGGCCACAAGCCTAGGGCGCCCCCTGGGGCGCGCCTAGAGGGCTTTTGGGCCCCCTGGACCTCCTCCGACCTCAACTCCAACTCTATATAACCCTATTCGGGGAGAAAAAATGAGAGAGAAGGATTCATCGCATTTTACGATAAGGAGCCGCCGCCGCCTCCTGTTCTTCATCGGGAGTGCTGATCTGGAGTCTGTTCGGGGCTCCAGAGAGGGGGATTCATCGCCATCATCATCACCAACCTTCCTCCATCACCAATTTCATGATGCTCACCGCCATGCGTGAGTAATTCGATCTTAGGCTTGCTGGACAGTGATGAGTTGGATGAGATTTATCACGTAACCGAGTTAGTTTTGTTAGGCTTTGATCCCTAGTATCCACTATGTTCTGAGATTGATGTTGTTATGACTTTGCTATGCTTAATGCTTGTCACTAGGGCCCGAGTGCCATGATTTCAGATCTAAACCTATTATGTTTTCATGAATATATGTGAGTTCTTGATCCTATCTTGCAAGTTGTGGACACCTATTATGAGTTATGATCCGCATACCCCAAGGTGACAATAATTGGGATTTTTTCTGGTGATTACCATAGTTTGAGGAGTTCATGTATTCACTAAGTGATAATGCTTTGGTCAGGTTCTCCATTAAAAGGAGGCCTTAATATCCCTTAGTTTCCATTAGGACCCCACTGCCACGGGAGGGTAGGACAAAAGATGTCATGCAAGTTCTTTTCCATAAGCACGTATGACTATATACAGAATACATGCCTACATTATATTGATGAATTGGAGCTAGTTATGTGTCACCCTAGGTTATGACCGTTGCATGAATATCATCTGACACAATTATCATGCCGATCCATTGCCTACGAGCTTTTCACATACTGATCTTTGCTAAGTTACTTTTGTTGCTACTGCTATTACAATCGCTACAAAACTGCTACTGTTACTTTTGCCACCGTCACCATTACTTCCATACTACTTTGCTGCTAAATACTTTGTTGCAGATATTAAGTCTTTCAGGTGTGGTTGAATTGACAACTCAGCCGCTAATACTCGTGAATATTCTTTGGCTCCCCTTGTGTCGAATCAATAAATTTGGGTTGAATACTCTACCCTCGAAAATTGTTGCGATCCCCTATACTTGTGGATTATCAAGACCTTTTTCTGGCACTGTTGCCGGGGAGCATAGCTCTATTCTCTGAGTCACTTGGGATTTATATATGTTGATCACTATGAGGAATTTGAAAGATACCAGAACCAATATTTTTCCCTCTACTACAAGGGGGGGTAAGGAACGGCCATCTAGCTTTCCACTTGATTCACCTTCTGTTTTGCGTAAACTTGCAACGCCTACACCTGCTATTGATTCTGATATGTCGCATGTCATTGATGATGCTACTTCTTCTATGCATGATGCTTATGATGCTACTACTACTTTGCTTGATAATAATGTGCCACTGGGTGAATTTTTTGATGAACAACTAGCTAGAGCTAAAAATATTGAGTATGTTGAAGATTATGATATTTCTGAAACTGTTAAAATTATTGAAACTGAACACTTTGAAACACCTGTTACTAGCTCTCCTAGATATGAATTGCCTTTTATGCCTGAGGGTTATGTTATGGATGGAGAGGTAGCTAGGGTATTTCTCTTGTAAGGATAGAGATGATCTTAGGAAATTACTATGCAAGTGGAAAGAAAAATCTTTGAATGCTAGAATGCAATATGATCCCAAGTTTTCTACTTCACCTATCTTTGTTACTGATAAGGATTATGAATTCTCTGTCGATCCTGAGTTAATTACTTTGGTTGAATCTGATCCTTTCCATGGTTATGAATCTGAAATTGTTGTGGCACATCTCACTAAATTGAATGATATAGCCACCCTACTTGCTCATGAGGAAAAAAATCACTATTACAATATTCTTAAGTTATTTCCTTTCTGATTAAAGGGTGATGGTAAGTTATGGTTTAATTCTCTTGCTCCTGGTTGTGTGCGTAGTCCCCACGATATGATTTACAACTTCTCTGAAAAATATTTTCCTGCTCATAAGAAACAAGCTGCTTTACAGGAAATATTTAACTTTGTGCAAGTTGAAGAAGAGAGTCTCCCACAATCTTGGGAGAGGCTTCTCCAATTACTTAATGATTTGCCTAATCATCCTTCAAGAAAAATGAAATACTTGATATCTTTTATAATGGACTAACTGATGCTTCTAGGGACCAGCTACATAGTTGTGCTGGTTGTGTTTTCGGGGAACAAACTGTTGAACAAGCTGAAGTGCTATTGAATAATATATTGAGTAACGATAATGATTGGAATATTCCCGAACCACCTCCTAAGCCAATTCCGAAGAAGAGAGGTATTCTATTTCTCAGTCCTGAAGATATGCAAGAGGCAAAGAAATCCATGAAGGAAAAAGGTATTAAAGTTGCAGATGTTAAGAATTTACCACCTGTTGAAGAAATACATGGTCTTGATAACCCGACACAGGTAGTAGAGGTAAATTCTCTCTATAGATTTGATGAAGGTGATATTGCTCGTAATAAGTCTGCTAGTCAATGCTTGGATGAATTTGATAACTTTATTGTTAAACAAGAAAACATTAGTGCATATGTTAGTAGACAATTGAAACGTAATGCTTATATGCTTGACTGCTTGGGTGACTATATGTGTAGAACTGTTAATGATCTCAAGATTGTTAGTAAACATGCTTCCATGGTAAAAACTCAAGTAGAACAAGTTTTCAAGTCACGAAATGATTTGTTGAATGAGTTGAATAATAAGGACAATGATAATGTTGTTAGAGTTATGACTAGAGGAGGTAAAATGACCCAGGAACCTTTGTATCCTAAGGGCCATCCCAGGAGAGTAGAACAAGACTCTTAGACAATTAATACTGATGCACCTAGTCCTTCTAAAAAGAAAAAGAAAAATGATAGGACTTTGCATGCTTCTAGTGAACCTGTTATAGACACACCTGAGAATCCAAATGATATTTCCATTTCTGATGCTGAAACACAATCTGGTGATGAACATGAACCTAGTGATAATGTTAATGATGATGTTCATGTTGATGCTCAACCTAGTAATGATAATGATGTGGAGATAGAACCTGTTGTTGATCTTGATAACCCACAACCTAAGAATAAAAGATATGATAAGAGAGACTTCATTGCTAGAAAACATGGCAAAGAAAGAGAACCATGGGTTCAGAAACCAATATGATATTATTATTGTTGGGGACATGCATATCCCCGTTGAGGTAACCTAGTGTTATACGAAGATTCTCCGATTTAATGTCATTCGGAAGAAGTTTGTTAATAAGACTTGATCAACCTTGTTAATGGATTCCTTTTGATGGGCATGAGATGGATGAATCTAGTAAACACAACTTTCTGTACCCACTTTTTAATTTCTGTTATTTAGAGTAAATAAAGCAAAAATACTATTATTTGTCTGTTTTCTGAATTATCCGTGCAATAAAAAATGACCAAAAAATAATAGTTCTCCAAATGCCCTGAAAATTTAGTATGTTTTTTATGGATTATTTAAGAATTTTTGGCACTGAAATCACATCACGGGGTGCACCAGTGGGCCACAAGCCCACAGGGCGTGCGCACCCCCATAGGCGCGCCTACAGGGCTTGTGGGGGCCATGTTGGTCCCCCTCATTTATTCCAGCACCCATCCACTTCATCTTCCTCTAGAAAAAATCCCACCATTGCTCAAACCCGTGTTCTTGCTCATTTTGCTGCCATTTTCGATCTCCTTGCTCGGAACTCCATTTCTGAAACTGTTTCAAGGATTTGTTCATCTGTATGTGACTCCTCCAATGGTCTAATTAGTTTTTGTTCTAGTGTTTTATGTATTGCAAATTTTTGCTACTACGGTGACCTTGTTCTTGAGCTTGCATGTCAAATTTATATGGTCCAAAGTAGTTTTGTTGCATGATATAGCCTCTAGACACTTGTGGGAATAGTTGATATAAATCTTATTGAGTTTTGTTCACTTTTATTTTGAGTCACTAAGAATTTGAGAAATTTTCAGAGAAAAGAAAAACCATGAGGAGGTTGTTAAGGGGTTCTTCAAGCTGGAATACAGAGCGAAATGAGAATGAGGAGAAGAAGAAGCCCAAGTACAACCTTCCTCCTGCCGCAGAGGTTCGGCCGTGTGAGTGACCAAGTGATGTATTCTTGTGGGAGGCCAAAATTTATAATGATTTCTGTAGTGGACTTAACACGGCAGATGTCCTAGCGAAAGGACTTAGGTGTGGAGCCATCACAACTAGGTTAGCTTAAAGGGGTTAATCGGGACAAAGGACACAAAGAGTACATACTGGTTTGGCCCCTCGCTACAAGGTAAAGGCTTACTCCAGTTTGGGGTTGTATTGCTTGGGTTTCGATTACCAGGGAGCGAATACGCTTGACCTAGTTCTTGACTTGTTGTTTCTTGAGTTAACCCACCACCTGGTCACCCCTTTATATACACAGGTTGATGCCCGGCGGCTTACAGAGTCCCGGCCGGCTCATACACAACGTGTCCGGCTCGGTGACTAACTAAGCTTGCCTTACAATACAAGTTACACATATGGTGGTTCATCCTCTCAGGCCTCAAGTCGCCTCTGGGCCTTGGGCCTTCAACAGGCTTCTTTCATGACCCGCCATCTTCACTTATTAACTCGCAAGTGGTATAACCCGGCTCTCCTGGGCGGGTTATGCCCAATAGTTATATCCCCAACATTAGGCCCAGGTTGATTTGAACGTGTTCACATCAATCTTCATCATCTTGACTTAGCAAACTCTTCCATTATCAACTCATAGTAACCTGCCATGACGTCACCTCACAAAAATTTGGTAACCCGCCGTGACGTCATCATTAACTTCACATAGAGCCTAGTATATCTCAATGGATCTTTGCTTTAGTGGATATCCCAAAAATCGAGGCGTTCACATAGCCTCATAACCATTTTTCGGCCTCCTCGATTCCCACGCACGTCATCTGATCATTACCTTATAAATAGGGAGGGGGTCCTGGTCTTCACTTTTTTCCCCTCACCTCGTCGTCTTGGTCTTCCTCCTCGCGGCCCCTCTACAGATCCAAGCTCAGCCGTCGTCGACCTCCGTCCGCCGCATCAACTAAGGCCACTGCATCAGCCTGACTAGACCAAAGAACGCCAGCGCGCCACCGCGATCCATCAGCACATGTAAGTAAGCCTTCTCCCATCTATTAGATCTCCATTAGGGTTTGTCTAGTTCATCAGAGTTCTTCCCTGTTCTTCATTGTTCCTTCATAACACCCCTAGTTTGATCATAAAACACTGCGGAAGTTGTGCGGAAGTAGTTTAACACTCCTTTTCAATCATAGAACACATTTTTCCGTCACAGACATCCCGCAAGCACACAAGTTCCTTCACTGTCGCAACCCTAGGTTTAGAATTTATCTTCTTTTCCAGACAGCGTCAGATCCCAAACTTACTGAACCAATCTGTAGAATCTGTTTGTCCACCTCTTAGCAAAAATTTCTCTGATGGGTCTGAAGTACCATAACTGCCATGGCGGCTTATATCACAAACCATGACCCGCCATGCGACGTTATACCAGCAAACCTTGTCAAATTTTAGCTTTGCTCCAGATCTGTAACCATTAGCCCTTCATGGTGGTTTAAATGATAACTTGTAACCCGCCAGGTACCTGCCGGTTTAACTCCAAACTGCTTTTTCAATCACCAACTCAATGTTGATATAATCAGCTACACTTACCAGTTTAATCACGTCTTAAATCGTCTTGTTTAGTCCGTGCACCCCAATCATGACCAAGACAGTAACGTCATGCGATTGGGTCCCGTCTATCGTCACAGAAGAAATGCTTCAGGAATATGTCAAAATCGGCTTCTTACCAGCGAAAAATGTCATTCACTTGCGTGTTCCAAACCCAAATGAAATCAGACCTCAGCCGCAGGATAAGTTTTTACTGATCACATGAACCAGGGTTTCTCACCGCCCGGGTCAAAATTCTTTCGTGACTTTCTGCATTTCTTCAACTTCATCCTCAAGACATCGGACCCAATTCCGTCTCCAATATCTGCAATTTCCATGTCTTCTGCGAAGTATATATTCAAGGGGAACCTAGTGTCGAACTCTTTAGAGAGTATTTTTATTTGAACTGCCAGAATGAGTTCACTGATGGACCCAGCCTAGAACTTGGGGGTCTCAATTCAACGATGAAGAGACGCCATTTTTCCTTCTGCTGTGCTTCCAAGTCATCCTAAAGAATGGAATCAAACTTGGTTCTCTTGCCAAGATACATCCCCAGCTGAAGAAAATCCCTACCCGTGTTATCGTGACCACCGGCTCAGCGCAAAGCACCCTCTTCCAGACCAGCTTACTACCGCTGAATGAGCCAACACTACAAAAAAAATACACTTCCGTGATGATACGTGTTTGTCACAGTAGGTCGCGTTTTTTGTCATACATGCACATCCATGACAAATTTATGACAGAATCAAGATAGTCATACTGTCTTTGTCAGAGAAGTGTTCCATGACAATACCAAAATTATCATCACGAAGTGTCCACTTTCATGACGATAAATCCCGCCACGTAAGTGCTTTCATCAAGGGTGACCGACACGTGGCATCCACCGTAACGGAACGCCGTTAAGCTATCGGGTCGGATTTTGGATCCGATAACCCGTTAACAGCCACGACCAATACCGATTTTCCACGTGTAACATTCTCATTAGCCTTTAGCTGGGCCAGCCCATTATGGTCTGCAGAATCTTGTGGGCCTTTAGCTGGACCAGCCCAAAAGTGGCCCACAAAGTTTAAATGGGCCGGCCCAACCAAGGCCCATAAGATTTAGCGGACCATAATGGGCCGGCCCAGCTAAAGGCCCACAAAATTTAGCGGACCATAATGGGTCGCCCAGCTAAAGGCCCACAAGATTTTGCGGACCACAATGGGCCGCCCACTAAAGGCCCACAAGATTCTGCAGACCATAATGGGCCGCCCAGCTTAAAGGCCCAACATTCTTGTCAAATCGCCCGTCAACGGCCTGGTCTAAAATTGTCATCAATGCGCCCATGGTCACTTCAGGCCCGATAACGATCCGCTAAGTAATTGGGCGAATTATGGCCGGTGTATTTCCTACCGTTAAAGGTCCGCTTCATTTGGGCCCATTTACGCACCATCAAAACTTTCGCCCATAAACGACCGTGAAGGATTTGGGTCATATTCGCCATGTATGTCATTCGCCCGTTAGAGGCCCACTAAAGATTTGGGCCACTTACGGCCTGTTGTCATTTTCGCCCGTTAACGCCGGACGTAAACCATGGGCCATATGTGGCCCAACGCCATATCGGGCCCATTAACGGCCCATATAAAATGACGATAATCTAGCCCGACCAAGTTCCTACTGTTAAAGGCTCGTGTATTAGGTCGGCGATTTACGCCCGTCCAATTTCGACTGTCAAATATCCGCATCGTAAATGGGCCACCATTTCGCCTGCTAAGTCCATGGGTTATTTGGCACAATCAGGCCCAATCTCACTTTCGGTCTATTAAAGTCCCATGTTTTTATGGGCTCGAGATATTTACACCAGTAACGGCCTATTTTTACCGAGGGCCCAAATTATGTTTAGGCATGTTAAAGGCCCACTATGGGCACAGCCTACCGTAAAAATTTGAAAGCTTATGCTAATTTAAGCCCAGATATTTTAGTGGGCTACATGCCAATTTCGGCCCATAATCGGTTTTAGCCCAATTGGAATGGCCCCGACGAATGTTGGCATGTTGGGCTCCTACTGAAGCTTTCAATCGAATACATTACTAAGATAAACCTACACTATACAAAAATAGCGTCAGAATTACTGCAGGCTGTGGCAAAGATCATAAATGTTGTATCACAACAAAATAAATTCCAATCATACAACAAAAGGCCTGTTGGCATAAAGTTTACTGATCCTTCCGATAAAAGCACCATCGATGTATAGAAGCACGATCATTTGACCTGAGTGCTAATGTTTCAGTGTAGAATCGATGGAGCACACGATCTCCACCTTTTTCCGCCATTGCTCTTCAACAACGGGTTAATGTCCGATAGTGCGGTTTCAAAACCATTCATATCTTGACGACATTTCTCAACCACTATTCTTGTTTCCAAACAACGCCCATTAGGGATTGGACTTGTGTCCGAGCACCGATATATCACTTTGTCTAGCAGGAAGATTTTGTTCAGTAGGCGATTTGGACGAGGTTACCTTGACAACCAACCCAGAATTACGCAGGATGGTGCTTTTTGCACTGTTAGTGGAGAGATACTAGCGCACTACAGCAAGAGGTGACATTGTGCCTGTAGTAGCCTCGTCACCTTCTGTGGTTGTGGTTGTTCAATCATTTGTTCCATAGCTTCCGAAAGTTTGAACTTGTAGATTAGTGTACCGGATAAGTCACTAATGAGACAAAACAAACAAAGTAGGTTAAACGCTTATACATAACTTATTTTGGTGAACTCTTCGTAATACATTAGCATGTATTGTAGTGCCAACTACATAATAAAATCACTTTCGGAACATATGTCCATGTAGCATGCCTACTGTATTGTCTATTTCCTCACATTCGTTGACATCTAAGGATAAAGAGACATGGTTTAAAGTAGACATCATTCATATCATTGGCAAACAGATATAAAACAAATAGGCTATTTTATCATTGTGACGTGAACATAACAACTTGATTACAGATCAAGACCAAAAGAATATCCTTCATCTCTTTTAAACCATGTAAGGTGAAATGATACGTTAAGACAATTGTGTTGTAACATCCCAAATTTCCTATTTGGAATGTTTTACAATTATAGCTAAGCATCTATGCATTCTGTTTGAATTTGAGTGCCATTTGAAGTTTCAGAAGATTTTGAGTTTTGGAAATTTGAATTCAAACTTTGGCAAGTGGGAATCATTTCAAAAACAAGGCCTGATAAATACTTGAGCAAAAGTATGAGAGGAGTAAACATGACACTCCAAAAATATCAGAGGAAAGCAATGCCAAAAGTTTTGAATTCAAACTTGAATTTTATTTGAATTTGAAAAAAATGAATTTTTATAAAGTTTGGATTTTGCCTTTGGAAAAATGTTCAAATGATAGGGAATATTCCCCTGATTTTGATATATATATGTCTTATATAAATATTTATATTTCTCTCTGTTTTTATTTTTCAAAAGAATTAAAAAGAAAAAGGAAAACCCACAGGCACTGCCAGCTAACTGCCCACCAGCCCCCAGGCCCACCGAGCCAGCCCCCAGCCCGCGCCCGGTGAGCCTGCCCAACAGACCGACCGCACCCCTCGCCTCGATTGGCTTGGCTCGGTCGACCGACCGAGACCGTGACACCTCAAGACCCAGCGACGGGTGGGCCACCACCTCGTCAACCTCGCCCACTTTTCGCCGCCGCCGCCTCGCCTGGATCCCGACGGATCCGGATCCGATCCTCCCGATTCACCCCGCCCAAGGTGAGGCCCCGCCTATATAAGCCCCCCCCGCACCCCATTCCCCCCTTGCCCCTCGCCGAACCTCTCCTCTCTCTCACGTGCTCGCTGGACTTGCCGAACGCCGCCGCCGCCATTTGCCTCGCCGTCGCCGCCCTAGCCCTTCCCGAGCTCCACCCACTCCACTGACCACCCCTCGTCGCCCCGCACCCGCCGGAGCCCTCCGCCGACCTCCTCGACGACCGGAGAGGCCAACACACTCGCCGCCCGAGCCTCCGCCGCCGTCGAACGCCGGTAAGCCGCCGGAGATCACCTCCCCCGTCCGATCCCAATCCTACGGCTAGGATTAGAACCCCTGAAGGGGTACGCGCTTTTAAATAAAACCGGGTTTTTACCCCGGTTCGTTGCGGTTTATTTTTAGTTAGGGTTTTATTTTTAGTACCGGCCCGATTCAGCTTAACCCTAGGCCGTTTTAGTTATATTACGCGCAGTGCGTTAGTTAGGCCCATTTAGCCGTTTTTTCTTTATTTTCGTTTTTCTGTTTTAACAGAATAGTTTCAGATTTGAAAAATTCATATCTTTTATTCTACTTAATATTTTTAAGTGATTCTTTTTTGTTAGTTTGCAAATTTCTTATAGTTTCTGTAGAAAATATAATTAGCTATGTTAAAATTATTTATAATTGCTTTATTTTAGTTTTAGCCAGAATAGTAAATCTGTCATAAAATGAGTTAGGAAATTTATTTTTAATTATTCTTTTGTCCCAACTTTATTTTGACATTGTCTAACCGTAGGGATTAATTTGGGTATTTTAGGATTAATAAAAAATAGTCTTAAGCAGAATCTTGTTAATCCTAATTAATTAACTAGCTATTGTTTTCCTATTATTTTAATTAGTAAATAAATTTATTTTTCACATGTGATTAATTATTCTAGGTTAGTTTATGTCACCTTAGAGGATGAACTTTTATTTATAATAAATAAAACTTTTATTTTATTTTCTTAATAGAACTTGAAATAGGCCTAATAGGAGTTTTATATTAGCTTTTAATTTGATTCTTTTTGCTCCTAGTTGCTTAAAGCATTCTTTTTCTGTTAAGTTAACATAAACTCATGTTTAGGTTATGTTAGAAAAATTTTGTTATGTAAAACTATTTTAGTTGTTGCTTGAAGTAGGAAAACTTTGAGTTGGTTTTCTTTGAGTTTTCCTTTGGGTTTTGATTTGTGTGTTTGGTGTGTTATGTTACTATGATGCTATGTTAAGTGATCTTATGCTATATGCTTATTGTGATTATTGTTTGTCTCGGTAGAGTTTCCGGAGTGCGAAGCTTGCTACTACGAGTCCTTAGCTTACGAGGATCATCAGCAAGGCAAGTCTTGATCATGTTATTTTCAATACCTATGATTTTGTGCATTAGAAATTATACCACCCCACCATGCATGCAGTAGTTGAAATTTGAAGTTACAATCTTGAGTAGTATCATGTGGTAGGATGAACCAATTCCCTTGTTACCATGACCCCGGACGAAGTAGTTTACTTTGTTATGCTCAGAGACGGATTGGTTGAGTGAATTCATAAGCAAGATGTGAGAGTCAAGATGATGACAACCCCATGAACTTCAATGAATCAAGATGGACTTCAAATTCACTCTTGGGTGGAGGACGGTTGTGGGCACCTGGAGAACCCGGTGGTTGGCGGGATGCATGGAGAAGTGCCATGACATCTTGCGGAAAGCTTCACCCAGCCACGAAGAGATGGATGGATGCCCTTTGACCGAAGCTTACGTGCAGCCGCAAGCCATTATGGGCTTTGGCTGGGTCAACCCTAGTAGTGACGCTGGCTGGACGGTACTACGAGATGTAGAAGAACGGTAGGATTGGATGGGTACGGCAGAGCGGAAGAACTCTTTGGAAGACCCTGTTTATTCGTCCGCCTTCAAACACCATGAAGTGCTAAGACTTAAAAGGAGGGAATGATTCTTGCGGGTAAAGTCATAAACCTCTCGCAGAGTTAAAGATCTAATCGATTAGCCGTGTCCCCGATTCACGGACAATTTGAGCCTCGAACTTGGAAGTATTCGAAATCTCAACACTAAAACTAATAAATTAATTTGAGGGGTTAAGACTTAATAATTTGGGAATGAGACATTGGTTGGCGGAACCATCTCAATAACCACCAACAATTTTGTAGTATTTTGCAAGCAAGTCCTTTGTAGTAGGGAAAAGCGGCTTTTCGCAAAATGATGAAACTTAGAGCCCCACAGCCAAATTGCATATAGTGATAGTAATTTTATTATTGTTATTCTCTCTTCATGACTTGCCGCTTATTCAAAAGCTGACCTACACGGCTGCAACGCCTTATGTTGCGTAGATTTATTCCGATCAGAGTGAGGCTACGCCCACGCTTGGCGATTGCCCTTTGAGTCGGATGGACTCGCTTTTTTCGCTCACGCTCCGCAGCATTAGTAGTTTATTTCTCATGAGTTGGCCTTTGGCAATTTATTATCTTGTAATAAAAACTCTATATGAGAATCGTAATAAATTCAGGTGTGATTGAACTTTGATTATTTCATCGATGTATCGTGAGTACCAAAGCATGATCTTGGGATGGTATGCATACGTAGATTTGACCGATTTTGGGTCAGGTCGCTCTGAGAGATGGTATCGAGCACACGCCGACCGTGAGGATGTAACCCTAGGATCGGAAAGCCATAGGAAGAGACTATTTACTTCATATCCTTATCATTCCGTAATTCTCCCCTGTTCATTTCTGACTTCCCTCTCCGTTTTTCAACATTCTAGATGGCCGTCGAGTTCACCCCAATTTTGCTACCGGAGTTTTGCCAGCCCGACGAGACGATGCCCTTCGGCAGGAAGCTGGTCCAGATGGTGAAGAAGCTAAAGATTGCTTTGCCCTCGATCACCGGGAAGCCAACCAATGCACTTCCAACGGATACCCGCTACAGGATCGAGGTGCACATTCCAGGGAGAACCTTCGGAGGACATACAGAGCCTATTGACCTTGAGTTCACCGACTTCAACTGGATCCTCGGAAGGGACATGGCGATCTATCGTGCACTTGGACATCTCCGAGAGGAGTACAGGGCCGAGCTCGATCCATCAGACCTCGCCATGGTTTCTCGCAGAGCGAGAAATGGAGATATCATCCGCACCGTAGAGGACGACTCCATTCTCTCTTATGTCCGGGACTTGGAGTGTCTCCTCAGAAACGGAGATTCAGACTCGTCAGAACTCAAGGTACACAGAGGCTGTTGTTCCGTGAACTGGGAACTGGAGGAGAAGGCACAGCAGACTTCCTTGGCTATGAGGAAGAAATCGCGGACTTCATGGAGAGAGTCGACGACCAAGATGAAGCTTGCCGCAATTGAGGAAAAGATGGACTTGGGAGAGGACCTTTTCCGAGTGGAGATGATGGACCCTCGTGAGCAATGATCAGGACTATGAAGGAGTTCCACCGAGGAAGCCGCAAGAGGAGGCGCCACAACAGAGGACATCGCACCAGAGGACGCAAGGATTATTGATGAAGACTTTTTAGTCGACCACCATGTTATTTTTACTTTTTCGTCGATCAGTTAGGCCGATACTTTCGATTAGTCATGAGCTTTTGTAATCGAGATTGAACCATGTTTGAGTGGAATGAATAAATGATTGGTGTGTTTATGTTTGTGCATTCATATGGGTAGTGTTATTTCTCATTAGACCATTGTTCTATTCTAATTTTCTCATCCACTCCAAAACACCAGATGCCTCCGAGACGTGACCCCGGTCTCAACTTCCCACCGGAGCTCACCCAGCTGCTCCAGCAGCAGAATGCCATCATGCAGATGCTCATCCAGAATCAGGACAACAACAACAACAATCCACCGCCACCACCACCCCCTGTGGACAACTTGACTCGATTCCTGAGGCTGAATCCGCCGGTGTTCTCTAGCAGCACTGAGCCGATTGTGGCCGATGATTGGCTCCGCAAGGTCGTAAGAGAGCTAATCACATTGGATGCACCGATGCAGAGAAGGTGCGCTTTCCGCACATCAACTTGATGGACCTGCAGCTTCTTTGTGGGAAAACTACACCGCCACTTATCCCATCGGCACCATCACATGGGATCAGTTCCAGCAGCCTTCCGCACCGCTCATGTTTCATTTGGAGCCATGAGTGCGAAGAAGCGTGAGTTCCGCAACTTACGCCGGGGAACCATCTTGTGGCGCGAAGACGTGGATGAATTCAGCAAGCTAGCTCGCTATGCCCCGGATGATGTGGCCACAGATGCCGCAGCAGGAGAAGTTTCTCGAGGGACTCAATGACGAGCTGGGAATGCAGCTTATGGTGGCTACTTTTGCCAACTACCAAGAGCTGGTAGACAAGGCCATTGTACTTGAAGGCAAGCAGCAGCAGATTGAAAGCCATAGCGGAAGTACAGCCAGGGAAGCACAACTCAGAGCTCAGCAGAAGCCCGTTATGCCCCATACTCAGGAGGGCATACCCATCACAACCATGGAGGACATAACCATGGAGGCAATGGGAACAACCGCAACCAGGACAACAGGTCAGGCAATGGCAATGGCAATGGAAACGGTAATGGAAACCAGCACCGTTCGCCCGACTTCAAGGATCTGAGCCACATCACTGTTTCAAGTGCCGAAAACAGGGCACTATGCCACCGACTGCCCAGAGGCCAAGCAGAGGAATGGAAACGGCAATGGAAGCTCAGCGAAGAAGCCCAACCCTTTCCTCGTGCTCGGGTGAACCACATTGCGTGGAGGACGTCTATGATCAGCCGATAATCGTGGTTGGTAAGTTTTATTGAATTCACGCTCAGTTTTGGTACTCTTTGATTCGGTGCAATGCATTCATTCATATCAAGGGTAGTTGTGGAAAAGTACGGTTGCCCACTAAAACCCTTAGAAACCCCTTCGCGTCTGCTCCGCAGAGGAGAAATGATGGCAGGCTTAGGCTGTCATGCAACCCTCAACATCGGGAACCATAAATTTCCGCAGACCTCATAGTGTTGGAAACCCGGACCTTGGATGTAATCCTAGGCATGGATTGGTTGACGAAGTTTGAAGGGAACATAGATCGTGCTCAGAAGTCTATTCTGCTCACCACCCCAGGCGAAGAGGATCAAGTATGTATCCATACGTAGCGGATGAAGAATCAGTGAATTCCCTCACGGAGTTGTACAGAGGAAGTGCCAGAGTGCAAGATTTTCCCGATGTGTTTCCGGAGGAATTACCAGAATGCCACGGACAGGGACATTGAATTTCTGATTGAGTTATTGCGGCTAAGACAGCCCCAATATCCAAGAGACCCTATCGGATGCCCCGAATGAGTTGAAAGAGATCAAGGATCAAATTAATGAGTTATTGGAGAAAGGATATATTCGGCCAAGCTCATCACCTTGGGGAGCCCCAGTTCTTTTGGTAGAGAAGAAGGATGGAAGCTTGAGGATGGTTGTGGATTATCGTGCGTTGAACGAAGTAACCATCAAGAACAAGTACCCTCTGCCGATGATTAATGATCTGTTTGATCAGCTAGTTGGAGCCAAGGTATTCTCTAAGATCGATCTTCGATCAGGGTATCATCAGTTGAAGATCCGTGAGAAGGATATACCCAAAATAGCATTCACCACCAGGTATGGTTTATATGAGTATACCGTCATGTCATTTGGATTGACTAATGCTCCTGCATACTTCATGAATTTGATGAACAAGGTATTTATAGAATATCTGGACAAGTTTGTCGTGGTGTTCATCGATGATATACTGATTTTCTCCAAGAGCGAGGAAGAACATAAGGAACATTTGCGTCTAGTTCTGGAGAAACTTCGAGAACATCAGTTGTATGCCAAGTTCAGCAAATGTGAATTTTGGCTGAAGGAAGTTGGATTCCTAGGACATGTTATTTCAGGAGAAGGAATAGCAGCTTGATCCCGCTAAGGTTGAATCATCACCGATTGGCGCCACCCACCTCACCAAGGAGATCCGCAGTTTTCTCGGACTCGCAGGATATTATCGGAGGTTCATTGAGAATTTCTCGAAGATTGCCAAGCCCATGGTGAGCTGTTGAAGAAGGAAGCCAAGTATGTTTGGACCGAGGATTGTGAAGCCAGTTTTCAGGAATTGAAGAAACATTTGGTCACAGCCCCAGTGCTGATTTTGCCGGACATACACAAGGAATACCAGGTTTATTGTGATGCTTCTCGTCAAGGACTCGGAGGAGTACTAATGCAGGAAGGAAAAGTTGTAGCTTATGCCTCCAGACAGCTACGACCTCACGAGATGAATTATGCCACACATGATTTGGAGTTAGCAGCCAGTAGTGCATGCACTCAAGACTGGAGACATTTCCTCATCGGAAACCGCTGTGATGTCTACACAGATCACAAGAGCTTGAAGTATATTTTCACGCAGAAAGAGTTGAACCTCGAGCGAGAGAAGATGGCTAGAGTTGATAAAGGACTATGACATGAGATTGCATTACCACCTGTGGAAAGCTAATGTTGTAGCAGATGCTTTGAGCCGTAAGAGTTATGTGAATACTCTTACAGCAGGGGATTACCCCAGAGTTAGTCGATGACCTCGAGATCTCTCGATGGAGATAGTTCCGAGAGGATATATTGCAACTCGAAGTTCAGTCCACTTTGGCCGAAAGGATTCGTGAAGCTCGAAGTCGGACAAGGAAATTGATGAGATAAAGCAAAAGATGAATGAAGGAAAAGCTAAAGGGTTTCGTAAGGATGAACACGGAACTATATGGTTCGAGGATCGATTTATGTGCCCAATGATCCCGAACTCAGGAAGCTAATTCTTCAGAGGCTCATGATTCGCCAGATCGATTCACCCCTGTAACACCAAGATGTACCGGATTTGAAGGAAAGTTTCGTGGGCGGTATGAAGAAGGATATTGCCGAGTACGTAGCGAGTATGCGATGTTTGTCAACGAGTAAAGGCAGAACATCGAAGCCAGCAGGTTACTTCAACCTTTGCCGATTCCCGATTGGAAATGGGAAAAACTTGGAATGGATTTTATCACAAGATTACCCAGACTCGCTCAGGTTATGATTCATCTGGGTAGTGGTTGATCGTTTGACCAAGGTAGCTCACTTCATTCCGTGAAGACTACCTATACCAGTGCTAAGTTGGCCAAGATATACATGACCAGGATCGTATGTCTGCATGGAGTTCCGAGGAGTATCGTGTCAGATAGAGGAACACAATTTACCTCAAAGTTTTGGAAGCAGTTGCATGAAACTTTGGGTACGAGGCTGGAATTCAAGATGCTTTTCATCCGCAGATGATGGACAGACCGAGAGAGTCAATCAGATTCGGAGGACATGTTGAGAGCTTGTGTGCTAGACTATGGGTCTAGCTGGGATGATAATTTGCCATACGCAGAGTTTTCATACAACAACAGTTATCAATCCAAATCAAGATGGCCCCTTTCAAGCTCTATACGGAAGGAGGTGCAGAACACCATTGCTGTGGGATAGTGTTGGAGACCGATCCCTTTTCGGTTCCGATCTTATCAGAGATTCCGAAGAGAAAGTCAAGCTGATTCGAGACAGACTCAAGATAGCACAATCGAGATGTAAGAGTTATGCCGACGAAGAAGCGCAAGGAAGTGACTTACGAAGCGGGAGACCGAGCATATCTTCGTGTGTCTCCATTTCGTGGAATCAAGAGGTTTGGTGTCAAAGGAAAGTTAGCACCCCGATTCATTGGCCCCTACAAAATCCTCGAACGTCGTGGAGAAGTTGCTTACAAGTTGGAATTGCCGGAAGGATTGTCCGGAGTTCATGATGTTTTCCATGTTTCTCAGCTGAAGAAGTGTCATGCCGACATGGCTGATGTTCCATTGAGAGACAAAGTGCCCCTAGAGGCCATACAGCTCGACAGTGATCTGACCTATAAGGAGAAACCCGTCCGAATTCTCGAGATTGCGAGCAGAGTCACCCGCAGCAAGATCATCAAGTTTTGCAAGGTGCTGTGGAGTCATCACTCTGAGGAAGAAGCCACCTGGGAGCGCGAAGAAGACCTTCTTCGAGACCACCCGCACCTATTTGCTAGCCAACCTGAATCTCGAGGGCTAGATTCATCTTAAAATGGTAGGTTTGTAACATCCCAAATTTCCTATTTGGAATGTTTTACAATTATAGCTAAGCATCTATGCATTCTGCTTGAATTTGAGTGCCATTTGAAGTTTGAGAAGATTTTGAGTTTTGGAAATTTGCATTCAAACTTTGGCAAGTGGGAATCATTTCAAAACAAGGCCCGATAAATACTTGAGCAAAAGTATGAGAGGAGTAAACATGACACTCCACAAATATCGAGGAAAGCAATGCCAAAAGTTTTGAATTCAAACTTGAATTTTATTTGAATTTGAAAAAATGAATTTTTATAAAGTTTGGATTTTGCCTTTGAAAATGTTCAAATGATAGGAATATTCCCTGATCATTTTGATATATATATGTCTTATATAAATATTTATATTTCTCTCTGTTTTATTTTTCAAAAGAATTAAAAAAAAGAAAAAGGAAAACCCTCAGGCACCGGCCAGCCAACTGCCCAACCTAACCCAGTGCCCACCGAGCCAGAGCCCACCAGGCCAAATGAGCCTGCCCAACAGACCGACCGCACCCTCGCGCCCTATTCGCCCGGCTCGGTCGACCGACCGAGACCAAGACACCTCAAGACTACCGACGGTGGGCCACCACCTCGTCAACCTCGCCACACTCGCCCGCCGCCACGCTTCGCCGGATCCCGACGGATCCGGATCCGATCCTCCCGATTCACCCCGCCCAAGGTGAGGCCCCGCCTATATAAGCCCCCTCCCGCACCCCATTCCCCTTGCCCCTCGCCGAACCTCTCCTCTCTCCTCACGCTTCGCCGGACTTGCCGAACGCCGCCGCCGCCATTTGCCTCGCCGTCGCCGCCCTAGCCCTCCCCGAGCTCCACCCACTTCACCAGACCACCCCCCTCGTCGCCCCGCACCCGCCGGAGCCCTCCGCCGACCTCCCCGACGACCGGAGAGGCCAACACACTCGCCGCCCGAGCCTCCGCCGTCGTCGAACGCCGGTAAGCCGCCGGAGATCACCTCCCCCGTCCGATCCCAATCCTACGGCTAGGATTAGAACCCCCGAAGGGGTACGCGCTTTTAAATAAAACCGGGTTTTTACCCCGGTTCGTTGCGGTTTATTTTTAGTTAGGGTTTTATTTTTAGTACCGGCCTGATTCAGTTTAACCCTAGGCCATTTTAGTTATATTACGCGCAGTGCGTTAGTTAGGCCCATTTAGCCGTTTTTTCTTTATTTTCGTTTTTCTGTTTTAACAGAATAGTTTCAGATTTGAAAAATTCATATCTTTTATTCTACTTAATATTTTTAAGTGATTCTTTTTTTTTAGTTTGCAAATTTCTTATAGTTTCTGTAGAAAATATAATTAGCTATGTTAAAATTATTTATAATTGCTTTATTTTAGTTTTAGCAGAATAGTAAATCTGTCATAAAATGAGTTAGGAAATTTATTTTTAATGATTCTTTTGTCCCAACTTTATTTTGACATTGCCTAACCATAGGGATTAATTTGGGTATTTTAGGATTAATAAAAAATAGTCTTAAGCAGAATCTTGTTAATCCTAATTAATTAACTAGCTACTGTTTTCCTATTATTTTAATTAGTAAATAAATTTATTTTTCACATGTGATTAATTATTCTAGGTTAGTTTCTGTCACCTTAGAGGATGAACTTTTATTTATAATAAATAAAACTTTTATTTTATTTTCTTAATAGAACTTGAAATAGGCCTAATAGGAGTTTTATATTAGCTTTTAATTTGATTCTTTTTGCTCCTAGTTGCTTAAAGCATTCTTTTTCGTTAAGTTAACATAAACTCATGTTTAGGTTATGTTAGAAAAATTTTGTTATGTAAAACTATTTTTAGTTGTTGCTTGAAGTAGGAAAACTTTGAGTTGGTTTTCTTTGAGTTTTCCTTTGGGTTTTGATTTGTGTGTTTGGTGTGTTATGTTACTATGATGCTATGTTAAGTGATCTTATGCTATATGCTTATTGTGATTATCGTTTGTCTCGGTAGAGTTTCCGAGTCTAAGCTTGCTACTACGAGTCCTTAGCTTACGAGGATCATCAGCAAGGCAAGTCTTGATCATGTTATTTTCAATACCTATGATTTTGTGCATTAGAAATTATACCACCCCACCATGCATGCAGTAGTTGAAATTTGAAGTTACAATCTTAAGTAGTATCATGTGGTAGGATGAACCAATTCCCCTTGTTACCATGACCCCGGGACGAAGTAGTTTACTTTGCTATGCTCGTAGACGGGATTGGTTGAGTGAATTCATAAGCAAGATGTGAGAGTCAAGATGATGACAACCCCATGAACTTCAATGAATCAAGATGGACTTCAAAATTCACTACTGGGTGGAGGACGGTTGACGGGCACCCTGGAGAACCCAGTGGTTGGCCGGGATGCATGGAGAAGTGCCATGACATCTTGCGGAAAGCTTCACCCAGCCACAAAGAGACGGATGGATGCCCCTTTGACCGGAAGCTTACCTGTGCAGCCGCAAGCCATTATGGGCTTTGGCTGGGTCAACCCTAGTAGTGACGCTGGCTGGACGGTACTACGAGATGTAGAAGAACGGTAGGATTGATGGGTACGGCAGTAGAGGAAGAACTCTTTGGAAGACCCTGTTTCATTGGTCCGCCTTCAAACACCATGAAGTGGAAGACTTAAAAGGAGGGAATGATTCTTGCGGGTAAAGTCGCAAACCTCTGCAGAGAGTTAAAGATCTAATCGATTAGCCGTGTCCCGATTACGGACAATTTGAGCCTCGAACTTGGAAGTATTCGAAACCTCAACACTAAAACTAATAAATTAATTTGAGGGGGTTAAGACTTAATAATTTGGGAATGAGACATTGGTTGGCGGAACCATCTCAATAACCACCAACAATTTTGTAGTATTTTGCAAGCAAGTCCACTGTAGTAGGGAAAAACTGGCTTTTCGCAAAATGATGAAACTTAGAGCCCCACAGCCAAATTGCATATAGTGATAGTAATTTTATTATTGTTATTCTCTCTTCATGACTTGCCAGCTTATTCAAAAAGTTGACCTACACGGCTGCAACGTCTTATGTTGCAGAGATTTATTCCGATCAGGAGTGAGGCTACGCTCCGCGCTTGGCGATTGCCCTTTGGAGTCGGATGGACTCGCTTTTTCGTCTACGCTTCCGCAGCATTAGTAGTTTATTTCTCATGAGTTGGCCTTTGGCTGAATTTATTATCTTGTAATAAAAACTCTATATGAGAATCGTGTAATAAATTCAGGTGTGATTGAACTTTGATTATTTCATCGATGTCTTGTGAGTACCAAAGATGATCTTGGGATGGTATACATACGTAGATTTGACCGATTTTGGGTCAGGTCGCTACATGTGTATAAAAGTGAACAGAGTAACTGATATTGGCTGCAAACCAAGTAGTTAAATGAACACATCACAGTACCAATCAGTTCAAGGCAGGAGGAGTAAGGACTTACAACAGCGGCTTGAACTGGTGTGCTCATGCCCTTCATCTTCTTTGGTGTGGCAATCCTTGAAGATTTGCACTGCATTCGGTTCAGGTTCTTTTTGGTCCGCACGGGCTTTCCACTGTATTTGGAACAAGTCAGTATAGATACGATAATATGGCACAAAAAAAGAAGGAAGTAGCAGCGATTTACAAAAGCCTCGCAGTGTGCAATATAGCTACGAGATCATGTTGTCTGTTGGAATTTCACTTTAGAACGGTCGGTTTTGTTATTCAAGCAGTTAGCCTAGAAGAAGATACACTTGTAAGGCACATACATAAATACAAGTTCAATATGTGGTCTGATCAAATACATATAGCCTACCTGATACTTTGGATCAGACCAGTGTTTAACGAGGGATGTCCAGTCTTCATCGTAATATATTCCATCGAGATGTTTGGGCGATTTCATTGTTAGCCTTGCCTTCAAAGTGAGATTTTCTAAGGTGGTACCGACATCGCCGCAGAGCAGATGAAAAACATGAGTGCATGCTTGTTTAGTTGCATCATCTTTCGGATCCAACTTGAACCTCATCTGCTGAAAAAGAATGTGAGTCTTATTAGGAGGAAGCTAGAAAGTATGGGACAGAGCAAGACAATATTACTAATTGCGATGAATAGCATTACTTACGGATAAGTGGTCAAGGAAGGTGTTAAACGGGTATTGTCTTTCTCATTCTGCATCGATCCACGTTGGGAGGATACGCGCATGACACCTAACGGCAACGGCTGCCTCGATACTAATTTGGCTGACTCAGAGCATCACGTGGCCTTTTAAACCTGCCTCAAAATGGATCTCCATTCTTCCTCCTTTAGATTTTGTTAATCTGTCAAGCATTATCCCCGATGTACATTTTCGCTATGCCGTGGTGCTAGTTCAACAACGAATATGGAAAGTGTTAGTGTACATCAAACTATGAGAGTACATATAAAGGAGCATGCAACGCAACTTGACTCTGTCAGTACCGCCTTGGTGTTGATGCTCATGAGGTTCATATGATCTTGCCAAGTCCTGTTGTGTCGAAGTAATGCTTCGAAGGCAGCTTGGGAACCGCCGCCCGAGCAAACGAATGAGTAACTGGTTGAGATCTTTGGTACAGTTGAAGCGGATGTTGCAGCTGGTGGAGCAGGTGATCTTGTGTTTGTAGATTTAGCGGTGGACTTGGACCTTCTATCGCACTATAAGTACCAGCAGAATCTCGACGGCGAACCTTTTCCGTTTCACCCGATGAGTAACAAGACTCCCTACTATATTATTTTCCTTGCTCTTTTTGACTTTGCCATGTCAAGCTATACCCACAACACAAAAGAATAAAATCACTCTTCGTAACTCATTGATGCATGATACAGACAAGCAATACTTTGATGTAAGACAACCGTATGAGGATGGAATATGTAAGAAAAATAGAAAGACATGCCATATTCACAGCTACGATGTGCAAACTAAGCAGAAGGATTTTCAAGAAAATAGAAGTAATGCAAGCTAGACACCATATGAAAGATGCAACCAATATTACTCTGCCAAGTTAAAAGTGTCTTGTCATAAGTGGCAATTCAAAAAATTAGAAGAAGTACAACGTAGAAATCAATGCAAGATGCAACCACTATCAAACTGCCATGTTAAAAGCGTCCAATCATGAGTTACTGATGCGGGATACACAACAGCAGTACTTTGATGTAAGAACATGGTATGATAGATAGATGCGTGTATTCTAGACACGTAAAGCCATGTCATATGCACATGTATAACGATAAACTCAGCAGGTGCAATTTAATCAAAATAGAATAAATACAGGCTAGACAACATATGCAACATGAAACCAATTATCACACTTGTCAACTTAGAGCAAGCACTGCGATGGTGGAGTGCGGAGATGAACTCATCATGTAGACTTGGGACTTCAACTTCATTAGCGAGAAAGTGGCAAATCTAGAGAGTCTCTGTTTGCGTCGGTGCGGAGTACCACCAACATCTCCTAACTTACTCGTTTCCTTCCTATTTTCTGATATTGCCTTATGAAGTCAAAACCACAAGAAGATGAATAAAATTAGCTATGCATAACTGGTTGATGCATGATACAGACGAATACTACTTTGATGTAAGGCAAGCACAGGATAGGAGGATGGAATATATACAAAAAAAAGACAGCGTTTCATATTCACATGTACGATAGGAGGATGGAATATGTATGAAAAAACAGTACGCGGAAGGCATTTCAACAAAATTAGAAGAAATGAAAGCTAGGCACCATATGAACATGCAACCAATATCACTCTATCAGGTAAAAAGTGTCTCGTCATAAGTGTCATTTCAAGAAATTAGAAGCAGTACAAGCTAGAAGACAATGCAAGATGCAACCTACATCACAGTCCCAAGTTAAATGTGTCTTATGGGTAAGTGATCGTTGCAGGTATAAGTTGTAAGCTACGCAGATGCAATTCTACATAGTCAAAAGAAATACAAACTAGACATCATACGAAAAACGCAACCACGTATAACAATTCCAAGTAAGAGCAAGCACCTGTGATGGTGGAGTAGGGGATATGTGCTCATCATGTACACGTATGTTCTAGAAACAGGAACACGTGTCATATTCACAGGCATTATGTGTAAAGTAAGCATATGCAATTCAAGTTAGAAGCAATACAAGCTAGACATCATACGCAACATGCAACCACATATAATAGTGTCAAGTTAGAGCAAGCACCTGTGATGGTGGAGTAGGGGAGATGTGCTCATCATCTACACAGCTACGTTGATCTGTCCAGCCTTGTGTTGTCTTGCGAATCTTGTTGGGAGGATGGCGAGTAGAATCTGAGAGACCCCTGTTTGAGTTGTTCAAGGACCACCATCATCCATCGCCGGACTAATTTCCTTCAGCTGTAATGATTTTGCATTGTGAAGTCAAACCGATAAGAAAAAGGAATAAAATTCGCTCTTCGTAACTCATTCATGCATGATACCGATTGAACACTACTCGGATGAAAGGCAAACACATGATGCGAGGATGGAATATGTATGAAAACAGGATCGTGTGACATATTCACACCTATGATGTGGTAACTAAGCGAAGGCATTTCAACAAATTAGAAGCACCGCAAGCTAGACACCATATGAAAGATGCAACCAATATCACTCGCCAAGTTCAAACTGTATATGCTTCAACAAATTAGAAGCAGATATGCTAGAAATCATATACAAGACACAACCAATATCACAAAGATGGCGACTTAAAGGTGCCTTATCATAAGTGACTAATGCAGGATATGCAAGAATAGTAGTCGATGTAGAAACAGGAACACATGTCATATTCACGGGCATTATGTGTAAAGTAAGCAGATGCAATTCAACAAAGTTAGAAGCAATACAAGATAGACATCATACGCAACATGCAACCACATATAATAGTGCCAAGTTAGAGCAAGCACTGTGATGGTGGAGTAGGGAGATGTGCTCATCATCTACACAGCTACGTTGACTGTCTAGCCTTGCGTTGTCTTGCGAATCTTGTTGGGAGGATGGCGGAGTAGAATCTGTAGAGAACCTCCGTTTCAGTTGCTCGGAAGGACCACCATCATCCAATGCCTTGCCAATTTCCTTCAGCTTTATTGATTTTGCATTGTGAGGTCATACCGACATGAAAAAGGAATATCATTCGCTCTTCAGAACTCATTCATGCATGATATCTTGTGAACACTACTCTGATGAAAGGCAAAGTCGTGATACGAGGATGGAATATGTACGAAAAAATGGACGGCTTGACATATTCACACCTATGATATGGTAACTAAGTAGAAGGCACTTCAACAAATTAGAAACACTGCAAGACACCATATGGAAGGTGCAATCAATATCACTCTGCCAAGTTAAAACTGTCTCGTCATAGGTGGCGTTCATCAAACTAGAAGCAATACATGCTAGAAATCATATTCAAGATGCAAACCAATATCACACTGCCAACTTAAAGGTGTCCCATCATAAGTGACTGATGCAGGATACACAAGAAGAGTAGTTTCATGTAAGAACATGGTGTGATAGACAGATATAGTATGTACCAAAAATAGGAAAGCGTGTCATATTCACATGTATCATGTGTAAGCTAAGCAGATGCAGTTTACACTAATTAGGAGCAATACGAGCTAGACACCATATGCAACATGCAACCAGATATCACACTGCCAAGTTAGAGCAAGCACCTTGGATGGTGGAGTAGGGGAGCGGAGACTTGGACCATGTAATGCACTATCAATACAAGGAGAATCGGTACAGATGCTCCGTTTATGTTGCTGCAGAGGACCACCATCATCGCCTTCCTTACTCTTTTGCTTCCTCTTTCTTGATTTTGCCTTGTCAAGTCAAACCCACAAGAAAAAGGAATAAAATTTGCTCTTCGTAACTTATTGATGCATGATAACGTGAACACTACTTTCATGTAAGGCAGCCGCATGATAGGAGGATGGAATATGTATGAAAAACAGGACGGCGTGACATATTGACATGTATGATGTATAAAGTGTAAACTAAGCACAAGGTGCTTGAACTTGTTAGAATCGATGCAAGCTAGAAACCATATGAAAGATGAAACCAATATCACTCGCTAAATTAAAAGGGTGCCCTAACAAATGTATTTGACCAAATTAGAAGCAATACATGGCAACAAGCTAGAAATAATATGCAATATGCAACTAATAAAGGTGACTCATCGTAAGTGATTGATGCAGGATACGAAGAGAGGTAGTTTCATGTAAGAACAAGGTTAACACATAGATGTAGTGTGTACCAAAAATAGGAAGGCATGTCATATTCACGGTATAGTGTGTAAACTAAGCAGATGCAATTTACCCTAATTAGAAGCATTACAAGCTAGACACAGATGCAACATGCAACCACATATCACTGCTGAAGTTGGAGCAAGGACCTGTGATGGTGGTGTAGGGAAGTGTTGTCTTCAGTGCAGAGCAACGCTCAATATCTTCATTTAGGCTTGCTATTTCTTGAGAATCATGTGGAGAGGATGAAATTGCATTCTTTATAAGAGTATTGCGTCTCATATTAACCCACGCGCAGGACTGTCTCATCATAAGTTTATAGACGCAGGATACACAAGAATGTTGTTTGATGTAAGAACATGGTGTGATAGGCAGATGTAGTATGTACCAAAAACAGGAAGGCGTGTCATATTCACATGTATAATGTGTAAGCTAAGAAGATGCAATTTAACAAATTAGGAGCATTGATGAGGGATACACAAGAAAAGTAGTTTGATGTAAGAACATGGTTAATAGAAAGACGTAGTATGTACCAAAAACAGGAAGGCATGTCATATTCAGAGGTATAAGGTGTTAACTAAGCAGATGCAATTTACCCTAATTAGAAGCATTACAAGGTAGACACCATATGCAACATGCAACCACATATCACACTGCCAAGTAAGAGCAAGCACCTGCGATGGTGGTGTGGGGGAATTGCGGTGATCAACTAGAGAGCTACGTTGACTATCTTCATTTAGCCTTGCTGTTTCTTGAGAATCATGTGGGGAGGATGACACTGCACTCTTTAAACGAGTAGGGCGTCTCACAGTAACCCACCCGGTGACTGTCTCATCATAAGTGATTGACGAAGGATACAAAAGAGCATTAGTTTGATGTATGAACATGGTTAATAGACATATGTAGTATGTATCAAAAACAGGAAGGCATGTCATTATCAAAGGTATAATGTGTAAAGTAAGCAGATGCAATTTAACCAAATTGGAAGCAATACAAGCTAGACACCATATGCAACATGCAACCACATTTGACAGTGAAGTTAAAGCAAGCACACAGGATGGTTGTGTGTGGCAATTGAGATCATCAACTCAGAGCTACGCCATTTCTCCAACTGCCGACATCGCACCCATTAGAGCGCTGAAACGCTTAGTGCTTATCTTGAATTACATCGAGCGACTTGCCTCTTTTCTTTTCTGCATTCATCAACACTGCGCCGTAGTCTGAAATACCCATGCATAAAAAACAATAGTGTGAGTATGGGTGAAGTGTGTGCACAATTAGTACAGTGTAAAGGTAGCAGATAGCAGGTCCGTGAGAAATAAATGACGGGAGACATATGATAGCTCTACAACATGCATGGCACACTCAATTACTACAGGATTCTATGAAAATAACAGTCGACTGGAAGCAAATAGGTCAGTCCATTTTTTTCTGCACCGTATGATGTACAAAGAACGGGCAGATCGCCTTCATCTACCTCCAGCCAGTCAGTGTTGACGATCTTCCTCGAAATGCCAGTGACCACCGGCCCAGTATTCCTCCCCTGCCTGCGCCCTCCCCTCGACCTCACCGCACCGTCGTGCTTGGCACCGCCCCCCGGCCATCCGTTCAAGCCCCGCCGACCTCCAGATCGGGTGCAAGCAGCTCCTGCACCCCACACCCCTATGATAGACACCGATGTGTCGCTTCCCCGGGGAACAGGCGGACTAGGTGCTCCACGCGCCTAAGCGGGTGCTGCTTCTTTTAATTGCGGTTCGACTGACCCTGAATTGAAATCCAGTGAGGACTACCGACCTCTAGCAAAGGTGAAATAGTAAAGGGAGGAAACCTTGTGCATTTAGTATCACGAAGAAGATGCAGAAGAAGCGCCAACTAGTTTCTTTCGTGGGATGAATACGGTGTGAGCGGAGACGTAAGATTTGCACGAATAAGGGAAGAGGAGTACCTCTTTTCATTGGCAGTGTTGTGTCCTCCTTCGCTTTTTCCGACGATCTTGTTGTTCGCCGGAAACCAGAAGTTGTGGAGGACGGTGCAGCCTTGGACGAACCCATGGCCAAGTTGTTGAGTGTGGTGCGGTGGCCGTCTGTCGGCGGCGGGGAAGCAGATCCGAGGCGGCGAACGACGGCGTAGCGGGAACAGCTCCGGTGCGGTGGACGGGTGCGACAGTGGAGCCGCAGCAGTGAGGCGCAGGACGGTGTGGTCGGAGTGGTTCTGGTACGGCGCACGTCGGTGTCGGCGTCATGGAGGCAACTCTGCCTCGGCTTCAGCTGCTAAGTCCTTGAGAGCGTTGCGGTTGCGGTTGCGTTGGACGACGACGTTGGGGTATCGGCTCCGGCGTGATGGAGGAGGGCGGCGGTGGATTAGCCGCTATGGGGTGGAGGACGGAGGAGGCTGGGGTTTCGCGGCTGGTGGAGAGGGCGTTTTCGCGCCCACGGTGTTGGGGATACAACTACGGAGTGTGAACCGCCCCGGAGGGGCCGGTTTACCCTCGTGCGTGTTCCAGGCCCATATGGAGGCCTGGAGCCCAGAGGTGAATTAAGGTCCATACATGTAAACCGCCTTAGTTTTATAGCTTGTATTGTAAGGCAAGGAAAGAGAAACCAAGCCGGACTCTTGTATGAGCCGGATTGGGATTCATAAACCGCCGCAAGGCCAACCCGTGTATATAAGGGGACGACCCGGCGAAGTTAGGGACAGGGAATTCGAGGCTAAGGCAAAGCTATTGCTCCCTAGTCGCCAAACCATATCAATCACACCACAACCGGACGTAGGTTTTACCTTCATCAAGGGCCAACCAGTATAATTCCCGTGTCTTGTGTCCGCATTAACCCTCTAGGTTAACCCGCACGATGGCCCCGCGACTAAGTCCTTTCATGAGGACATCCGCCGTGACAATTCCACGACGGTTGGCGCCACCGTGGGCTATCGATGATGGTTTGATGATCTTAGAGGGCAAGTTCAAGGACTCAAGGCTATGCAGAGGCCGGATGACTAAAAGTCGTCGCGCAAACTCTACATCGACGATGCGGATGGGGCCCCGAGGCCGGCTCGGTTGAGTACGGGTACCGGGTCCCTTTGGCGCATACACGTGTTCATCGGCAAGATTGGCGAAGTCAAGGCTCGGGCCGGACGCTCGCACCGACCTCGCCGAGACGGCTCAGCGGGCGAAGAAGAGTCCTGCCCTAGCTGAACCGGGCGGTCAAGCATGTTTTCGTGGGAGTCGCCCACGGAGGTTACGAGGGCGGATCGGTGTCGGCGACGAAACCGCCGTTTACTCTGGCGATTTAATCGCCGGCCGGAGAAACCGAGTCTTTATACCAGCTGCAGGATGGCGATCGGGGCTGTTCCGACGGTGAGAGTATTCCGACCCCTCGATCTACCCAACCGGTTGGGGTCTTCATGGCGACGCAGGAGGCGCTTCACTCTTGCCGCGGCGCCTGGTCGCCGGTTCAACAGCGGTGATGGCAGCCGGGGCGGAGGCCCCTGCGCCCACCGCTCAAGTTTTATCGAGCTGACGATTGGCGGTGCTCATGGCGGAAGCTAATCCACCGGATCAGGACATGCACAACGCAGAGATTGCAAAGGTGAGGGAACAGATCACTAAAGTTAAAGCGGACTGGCGGCCGCGGACGAACGGATGGCGATGGAACGAGCCGCTGGATGCGCAGCTTATAGGCTCAGCTGCCGACCAGAGTGCATCACAGAAGTCATGAAAAGGAAGTACAGGTCCCGCTTGCCTTCAGTTTTGAGGGTAGGGAGCTTTTCAATACCCCAGGGCAGGGACCAGAATCCGCCGCTGTTGGTGAACCGCCGAAGCACTGGGACGGCCGCACCGTTCAGCCCCCGTCCGTAGATCTGCCTCGCCATCATACCGGTGCGCCCTGCACCTGCGACACCTCCGGTCACTACTCCAACCCGATGGATAATCTTGTAGCGGCTGCGGCACGTTGTTGAGGCGATTCCAATTGAAGGCGATTCACCACAGCGGTAGAGACCCGCCGGGTTAAGGAGCTCCTCCGGACGCCCTCGCTCGGCAAGAAGCTTACTTCGTCTAGCCGAATCGGATCCACTCCACCCCGCCCGAGCCGGAGCTATAGCCGACGCGCCGATTTAACCGCCCGATCAAGCAATGCGCGAAGCGTGGTCCGGCCGCGGCAACAATCCGCGGCGGCTTTGAAGATGCTCAAGTGGTAGTGGACCGCGCCAGGCACGAGGGAGGCCGAGTTAGCCGCACAAGTAGAGGATCATTCGCCGCGCCGTTCGTCTGACCATCTTCGAGCCAGGGTGACGTCTCGCTCTTTGGGGTGCTTGCCTCGCCCCCGCTTTTTTAACGCGGCGCTTGCCCAAGGACTTCAAGGGCCGCGCAAGGTGCCAAATTATACCGCCGACTTGGCTCCAGAGGCATGGATAGAAAGCTACTGAGATGGCCATGGAGATGCTAGACGTGGATGAAGCTGCATGTGCAAAGTACTTCACAATGATCTTTGGAAGGTACTGCCCGGACTTGGTTGAAAAACTTGCCGCCAACTCTATCAACTCGTGGACACAGCCATAACCCGGTTCATCCAAAATTTCAAAGACACCGTAAACAGCCCATGTCTGTGGTGGATCCGGCGGCTTGTGTCCAGCGGAGGGAGAGTCCACAACCCATTGGGTGCGCGCGTCTCGGAAGTTTTACATTCTTCGACCGGATCAACCACGATTCCGCGATCGACCTTGGAAGCCAATTGCGGTTCGAGCCATTGAAGCTGAAGCTGGGTCGCATGAAGCATTTTGTCATGACATGGGCACTCTAATGGGCGTTTTGGTAAAGTACGCTGATTCGATAGTACCAAGGATCCCGAATCGGAGAATGATGAAGTGGGAAGGGAAAACAGAACGGCAACTCTGAGGAGCCAGCAGATCATCGGCGAGCAATGGAGGGAACAAGCGTAAGTTTAACGGCAACATGGGCTTTGTGGCTAACACCAGCAGCAGGACAAGGGTCAGCGGCGCGGGGTAGGCTGTCAAACCGGGTGGTCACAATCCGAATCGTTTGAATTTCATATTGAATCAGCCTTGTCCGAAGCATGGGACGAAGGAGGTGCCGCGAACCACCTTTGGAAGGATTGTTATATTATGCAGGAGTTCAAAACTCCAACTCTTTCGGTATGATCAAGGGCCCGTGGCGGTTCGTGGTCCGCCCGGTTACGGTGGAGGAGATACCGCCCAGATTCGTGGTAATCCGGCGGCAAGGCAATCAGAATAATCAAGGTAATCGTAATAGCAGTCGAACCAAGGGGCTACAATCAACAACAGCAGCGATCGGGTTATCGAGCAATCCAAAGCAATTGAATGGTGGATAAGACCACGCCTTTACCACCAGCTTGGACCGACGAGACCGAAAACTTCGAAGCGGGCGGTCGGTGTTGTTGAACGGCCGCGCCGCATTACTGCGCTGGTCCGAGCAGCCGATTGTGTGGAGCAGAGAGGACCATCCTCCCCGGTTTACAATCCGGTCGCTTAGCCCTGGTGGTGGCACCCTGTAGGCGGGTACAAGTTTACCAAGGTTCTTATGGATGGAGGAAGCAGCATCAACATCCTGTACTACGAAACTTTCCGGCGATGGGGTTAACAGATAGGCATCTCAGGCCCTCCAAAGACAGTGTTTCATGGAGTGGTGCACGGTAAGTCGGCATACCGGTCGGTAAAATAGCTCGAGGTAACCTTTGGAGACGAGCATGACTCGAACGTAAACGTTGACATTTGAGGTGGTGAAAATTCAAAGCCCTTACCACGCCTCTTTGGGCGGCCGGCTTATGCTAAGTTCATGGCACGGCCTGTTATGTTTACTTACAGCTGAAAATGCCGGGTCACAAAGGAACAATAACGGTTCATGGAGCCGCCGGATCGCTCTGGAGTGCGAGGAAGGTGATGCGCTTACGCAGAGTCGGTTTGTGCCACGGAGGAGTTAAAGTATTATAAGGATAATGTTGATCCGGCGGATATGACCCTTTGAAGAAGCCAACTACAGAGCATGATCCGGACTTGAAGTTCAAATCGGCGGTGAGACGAAGCTTGTTGATTTTGTGCCCGGCGATTCATCCAAGCAGTTCACCATCGTGCCAACTGGATCCTAAATAGGAAAGCGCTACCATCGAAGTTCATCCGTGAGAATCGGGACATTTTGCATGGAAACCTTCCGACATGCCGGGTGTACCGAGGGAACTCGCTGAGCACACTCTTAATGTGGACCCAAATACAAACCGTAAAACAGTTTCTTCGCCGGTTTAACGAGGAAAGGCGCAAGGCCATCGGAGAAGAAGTCGCTAGACTTTTGGCAGCAGGGTTTATCGTCAAGTCTTTCACCCGAGTGGCTTGCTAATCCGTGTTGGTCCTTAAGAAAAATGGCACTTGGCGCATGTGCGTGGATTACACAGATCTTAACAAAGCTTGTCCAATGGATCCTTTCGCCCCCCCGCATTGACCAGATCATTGATGCAACGGCGGGTTGTGAGCGCTTGAGCTTTCGGATGCGATTCCGTTATCATCAGATTAAGATGGCGGTTAAGGACCAGGAGAAAACGGCGTTTATCACCCCTTTGGAGCCTTCGCTATGTGTCCATGCCTTTTGGGCTCAAGAGCGCCTAAGCAACTTATCGGCGTTATGCATGAATTGTTTGCATGAACAGATCGGCCGTAATGTGCACGCTTATGTGGATGATATCGTGGTGAAATCAAGGCAGAAGGAAACATTGATTGAGGACTTAAAGGAAACCTTTGACAACTTGCGGGTGTACAAGATGATGCTCAACCCGCCAAGTGCGTCTTTGGTGTTCCGCAGCAAATTGTTGGGTTTTCGTGTCCAACCGGGGATTGAGGCTAATCCGGAGAAGATTACAGCTATCACCTCCTTAGCTAAGCCAAAGTGCATCAATGATGTCCAACGCTTACAGGCCGGATTGCTGCGCTAAGCCGGTTTATCACGCCTAGAGAGAAGGCCATTCCTTTGTACCAGATGTCAAGAAGACGGATCAATTAAATGCCGAGCTCACCGCCGATGAGGCATTGAGGATTTAAAGCGCAGCTGGCCAACCCGCTGTTCTTGCTGCCCTATTGACAAGGAGCCGCCTCGTTATATGTTGTCGCTAATGCCGTGGCAGTGAGTGTGGCCATTGTGGTGGAGCGCAAGGAGGGGGAAGGAGTATCCGTTCAGCGCCGGTTTACTACATCAGCGAGGTTCTCATCGAATCTAAACAAAGATATCCACATTGGCGTAAGCTGGTATATGGAGTTTTTATGGCGTCGGAAGCTAAAGCAATATTTCCAAGGGCACCCCATTACAAAGGGTCAGTTCGGCTCCCTTGGGCGATATCATCATCGAACCGGAAGCGGTGGCCGGATTGCTAAGTGGGCTATAGAACTTGGGCGCGACGGTTTAAGGTATGTGCCGGGACGGCCGTAAAGTCTCGTGCACTTGTGGATTTCATTAATGATTGGACGGAGTTGCAAGCGCCGTAAGAGAAGCCGGATCACACCTATTGGACCATCCATTTTGATGGGTCCAGCAGTTGAGGGCTCGGGGCTGGAGTCGATTAACTTCCCCACGAGGTGACAAGTTCATTATGTTCTCCGCCTAATGTTCCCTTGTACTAACAATGCAGCTGAGTATGAAGCTTTGCTCCATGGTCTCCGGATGGCCAAGGAAATGAATCTCAGCCGGTTAAATGCTTTGGTGACTCGGACTTGGTGGCCAAAGCAAGTATCCGCACTTAGGACTCCAAAGATCCACTCATGGCTGCATATCGTCGGGAAGTGGATGTTGTTGCAGGACATTTTAAAGGGTATCGTGGACCATGTGGATCGTCGGAAGAACGAGGCGGCTGATGCTTTGAGCCGGCTGGGTTCCCAACGTAAACCGGTCCCGCCTAACGCTTTCCTTGATGTGCTGCACAAACCGCCGCTTAAACTTCCCGATGAAATTGATTTGGCTATCCTCGATCCGGAGGCTCACTTGGTGGCGGCCTTGCATGTCATCCCGGATTGACGCCCCTTATTTGGCATACATGAACCGGGCGAAGTTACCGAGGATGAGACGCTGGCCCGGCAGATAGTTCGGCGGTCTAAGTCTATGACCATTGTTAATGGCGAGTTGCACCGTCGCGATGTGTCGAGGCGTTTCAGCGTTGTGTGTCCCCTCAAGAGGGCTGTGAGATATTGCAGAGATTCATGAAGGGGATTGTGGTCACCACGCCGGTTCAAAGTCCCTGTGGCCAAAGCATTCCTCCATGGTTTCTATTGGTTGACTGCCCATGCCGATGCGGAGGATTTGGTCGACGATGTGACGGTTGCCAAAAGTTCTCCAGCGTGCTCATGTGCCAGCCCAAGAATTGAGGATGATTCCAATTACTTGGCCATTTATGCATTTGGGGTTGGATATGGTTGGACCTTTCAAAAGGTCCAAGGATAAAAGACCCACCTGTTGGTGGCGGTGGATAAGTTTACCAAGTGGGTCGAGGCAGAGCCTCGTTAGCAAGTGTGATGCAGCCACGGCGGTTCAGTTCATCAAACGGGTGATTTTCGGTTTGGGTTTCACACAGATCATCACGGACAATGGCACCAATTTGTCCAAAGGAGCTATGAAGGAATTTTGTGAACGAGAGCACATCCGCTTGATGTTTCTTCAGAGCCCACCCGCAATCCAATGGTCAAGCGGAACGAGCTAATCAGGAAATTTTGAAGGGTATCAAACCCCGCTTATGGTCCCTTTAGAGAGGACGCCGGGTTGTTGGGTGGAAGAGCTACCATCGGTGATATGGAGTATTAACACTACCCCCAACCGATCCATCGGATACACGCCGTTCTTTATGGTCTATGGAGCGGAGGCGGTCCTTCCAATGATATCCGCCACGACTCGCCTCGAGTAGCAGCTTATGTTGAGGTGGATAGCGAGGCAGCACGGCAAGATGATTTGGACCGACCGGACGAAGAGCGCGATATGGCAGCAGCCCGCTCGGGCGGTCTACCAGCAAGATCTTCGTCGGTATCACAGCCAAGGGTTAAAACCAGAACCTTTCAGAAGGAGATTTAGTGCTACGGCTCATTCAAGATCGAAAGATATGCACAAGCTATCCCCACCTTGGGAAGGGCCTTTGTGGTCAGCAAGAATCTATACAACGGTTCCTACTATCTGATTGATGTTCGAGAGCGAAAGGACTCACGCATGCCGGAGGAGGAGACCAACAGCCGTGGAACATTGCTCATCTTCGCCTTATTATACCCGAGCCATTGGCTCCACTTATGTACATATCAAGACAATGTATATATTATGAATAAAAGCAATAAACCGGATCCTCGGCTAAAGCGGGCATCTGCTCAGATAAAAGACCGGTTTGGGTACATGGAGATGTTGTTGTGAAGCGGCCTCCGTTCAACCCTTAGCCTTGTTTTCGAAACTTTTGTCATTTGGGGGCTTGGTCGATCCGAACCAATGCAACGCCTCTTGGCAAAGCGTAAAGCCACCAGATCATTTGGGGACATGGTCACGCTCAACCAGCCACGCCTCTTGGTCGGCCTAAGGCCATAGAATCACTTGGGGCTTTGGTCGAACCCAACCATTGCAATGCCACTTGATCGGCATCATGCCACGAAGTTCAGCTTAGACCCGCTGACTTGAACCATCGCTACACCTTATAGGGGCTTGGTCCTGTCCGACCATGGTAACACCATCCGATCCGCTCAAGACAGCCTTTGTCTCAAAACGTTTTTTCTCATTGATTTTGTTTCCATGTGGTTTTGATACCTATCATTTGGCTTTTGTCGGCTTTCTTAAACCGCAAAAAATTTTCTTAAACCGGATTTACGTTGTCGATACGCATTTTTAAGTCTGGCGATTTTGTTCCGTTTGATTTTACCGTTAAACATCCCATTGTGGAGTAACAGGGGCTTATCATGCCCGCACGATTTACACGGTAAATCGGTCTTATTACAGGGTTGCCCTCCTTTGACGATGATGGTTTATAAGACCTCCGCTTGGATTGGCTAAAGCCAACTGTGTGCCCGATCTTTGGCAGGTATGTTCGTATCACATAATTTTGATCAGATACCTCGGTATTTTCTCATATAAATATCGGTATCACTGTTGAGGTGTAAACCGCCATGGCGGTTTAAGAACTTGTGATTGCAGGCAAAATATGTTGCAGGATTTACTACAAAAGCCAACGGATCCAGCACCGCCATGCAAACGTTTACAGACCAAGGTTGTACCGGCATTGTTCAATGAAAGACACTTGCTATCCTATTACAAAAGCCTTTCGAGGCCCGGCGTTTTATGCGGAGTTATGCCTTGAAGCTTTGGATATGTCGCCCGGCTTGACGGATTACGCTGCTTCACCGGTTGGCGCGAGGTGGAGGGGACGGCGCGGCGCCGGTTCAGCTTCTTCTTCTTCCTCACCCAAAGCCCGAAGTCATTGGTAGACCACCAATCCGGTTAAGGCCCGAAGACAGCTTCTTCACTTATCAGTTCAGCCGGATCAACGTCAGGGGCGTAAGTGTGCTTACGGATTGGAGGAATCAGGCTCTGCACTTCCGGGATGACAAACTCCACCCGCTTGTTATTGGCGTCATAAAAAGATCGGTGAACCTCCAGATTGGCTTCAGCTGCCGCTTGACTCGCCAACGGACGACTTCCTTTGTAATCCGTTTCAGGGCATCGTTATCAAAGGCTTCACCATTCTCTTGAGCGCTGGGAAAACCTTTAGCTATGTCAGCCGGATCAAGATCCGCTATCCATGCTTTGGCACGAGTCAGAGCCAGTAGCGTGCCAGCCCGGCCGCGGATCGCTTCATCTCTTCAAGCTGCCCCGGAATCATGGACAGCCGGTCCAGCCGCCTCTCTCGATCGAGGACGGCGCCGTGTTGTCATATGAAGTGGCGCATATGACCCGCTGGGCGCCGTATATAGCTGCTCAATCAGAGTGTACGCGGCCTTGAGCTTTTTCCGCACATCGAGCCCGTGATGAGCAATACGCTTGCCTACACCAGGTTTAGACAGCTCAAGTTAAACCGCGGAAGCATTAACACAGCATATTCAGTGTAAATTTGCTTACCAAAGATGGCAGAGGTCATGGCATGCACTTGGCGCTTGAGTCCGTCAGCTCTTCACCACACGGTTTAAGGGTTGCTTCAGCTTCCTCCGCCCGCTTTATTAAACCGGCCTTCTCGGTGTCCCAGCTTGACCTGGCCGGATTTGTACCACTCCTTCAGCTGTTCCATGGTGGTCGTGGCAGTTTTTAGCTCATCCTTGGCTTTGGTGGCTTCATTATTTGGATTTCCAGATTGGTTGGAGGTCCTTGAGTTGCACAGCTTTGCTGGTGTATTTCATTCGATGACAAAGGAAGCAGTGTTAGAGGTTTCATTATACAAGTCCCAAGCTTAATACAAGTATTCAACTTGGCACTTGGGGGCTAATGGCTAGTTGATCTCAATTTGCTATGAGGACACACCTTAAGTCCCGTTTAATTTTACAAAGTTAAACCGACCCTTGGGGGCTACTATGCAGTTAAAATAAAAGAAAGGTCAGCCCATTACCTCATAGCGGTCCTTCATGCGATTTATTAGACCGGCTTCAAGTCACGGCTTGTGTAAAGCCGGTTCGTAAAGCCGAATGAAGCTCTTGGTAGAGAAATTGTCGTAGTCGCCGACATATCAGCCTTCCCTTGTCCTTGATCATAGTAGTGGAACTTTCTTTGATGCTGTGCTTTGCTAAAGCGACCGTTGGCTAGGAGCAGATAGCCGTACCTATCACAATAACATCGCTATTTTCAGCGGTCTTGTTTGGGCTCGATGTCGCTTTTGCTCGCTCGGCGGTTCAACGGTCACGACTGCGCCGGCAGACGGGTTTGATGGAGCAGGCTGGGAAGTTTCCACTTGACCTCCGGTTCAACTTCCGCGGATCAGCAGATGTCGTTTTGTACAATTCGCTAGAGCTTTCCTTGGCGGCTTCAGGATTTTCGTGGTGGTTGTTCTGGGTTTTCCGGATCAACATCCGGGTAGGATCAAGAGTTTTCGCCTTCTTGCTCAAGCGAGCCTTGGTGCTGCAATATTCAGAATCGGATCAAGACAAATTGACCAAGGTGACGGTGAGTCGAATTGACAAACAGTAATTACATACCGCGCGATGTTCAGCGGAGGCAGTTGTGTGGTGGATGAACCGCCGACGAGTTGGAAGAGGCCTGATAATTCGGTCGACGGATTGAGAGGACATCGAAGAAACCTTTAAGGGATAACGCCGGAGAGCAAGTCACCTCGACGACGCCCGGATTGGTGTGTCCGTAAACCGGATGAGGTAACCCGTTGGCCATCGTGCCGGGTTGTACGGCGCTCTTCAGCCTGCTGTGTCTTCAAGTTAAGATTTGGATTCAAGTAAGCACAGAATGATATTTTTCACTTTCCGGACGGCGCGATTTAATTCTTCTAACCGCGCAAGATCGGATTCGAAGAAAGTAAGATTACCTCAACAGGTCGGCATGGCTGGCTTCAGATCATCCCGGAAGAAAATTGTCAAGAAAAGAGTGTAAAGGGGCCAAGCATATGCAGGAAGAAACACAAAGCGGAAAGCCGGTTTACCTCGTAAGAATGTCTTCTCGATTCTTCTTCGCCCTCCGGCGGATCGAGGACTCGCGGTCTTCTTCTTGCCTGTTTTCTTAGTGGCCTTGACTTTACACGCGCGCCCGAACCGGTTTAGTGCGCTTCGTATGAGCTGTCACCGAGAAGTAACAAGGATTAGCATATATCAACAGAGTATTAAGACCCAAAGGCGGTGAGTAGAACGTACCACGGCGGTTTGTTGGCGACACAAAATGGAGCCAACCCGTTAGGCTGCAGACGGAGATCGGCTCATCAAGCATCTTCTTGACGATCTCGGTGACCTCCAAGTTCGCTTATGGGCAGCTCGTGACGCCTTTGAGGATCTTTGAGGCTGCCGGTGTACTCGTGCATCAATCCGGGCCGGCGGCTTAGTGGCAAAACACCCCAAGAGACCCAGCAACGCACAAGATCCACGCCGTTAAGCCGTTGGCCATTAGAGCTCGGAGCTTGATTATTTGAGGCGCGAAGTTCTTCCGCCCGCGGCGGTTAAGCGTGCAGGCAGCGGATGCTGGTTGCTGAGCCGGTGAGGGCGGTAACCCGCAAGGGGTTTTCATCGGCAGGGCAGTGTTCCGCAGAGAACCAGGTTTGGTTCCAACTTTTGATGGCTGTGGTGCTTGGCGGAGGAAAATCGACTTCCTTCCTCTTACGGATTGAAACGCCGCCCAGCTCCGTGTTAGGACCATCGTAAAATTCGTGCGCGGTTTAGATGGAAAAATCCCGAACAACTCCACAGATGGTTCTTCTTGAAGATAGACTTCACGTAAAACTTGAAAGTTGCATATGTTTGACACAGAGATTCGGGCCGATATCTTGCGGATGGAGTTGCAAGTCGGCAAGGACGCCCCGAAAACTTTGAACCGGGCGGCGTAACCCCGGTCTAGGTGCTGCATAAACACAATTACTTCCCCCGCTCGCGGTTCGGGAGGAAACTCGCCTTCCGGAACACGCCAATGGAGGACATTTTTTGGAGCCAAACCGCCAGTGGTGACATAGCCGTTGAGCTGTGTTTCGTTGACTGGACCGACCCGCTTGCAAGCGGAGAATTGAGGAGCCATTCCGGAAGACTAAAGCTGCGAAAGAAAGGAAGAAAACGGTTTACCGTCGAACGGGTCAGGTGTTGCAGATATTGTTAAACCGGCGATTCAGCAGCCGGCTTCTCATTCCGGTTTAACTGAGGACTAATGGAGTGACGGATTAACTATCAAAAGTTAAACCGCCAAAGGAGGCAGAGCTGAAAAAGTTACTAAGTGCAGACAGAAACAGGTTTCCCACGCGAATGAAAGTAAACTAGATCTACCGAAGTTCAGTAAGAAAAAAAATTTACGACTTATGCAAACCGCATGAAGAGCAGAAGGTTCAGGCATGTTAAAATAAAGGATCTGAACAGGAAAGGGGAAGATGCAGAGTTGGACGAACGGCGAAAGCAGCCATTTGCACAGGATGAGCGGTACGGCTGGGCCGTACGGCCGCGGCGGAGCAAGCAGGAAGAACCGGTACGAAGAACTATGAACACGAACTATGAGACGAACAGAGGTCAGATGAGATCTAGGGTTCGAAGGAAACCTTACCTGACGAGCGGGAACCGCGGAGGAGCGCTGAAACTCTGGTAAGATCAGGTTGATGCAGCGGCCCGGCGGGAAGCGTCGGTCGAAGGTTGAGGACGACGGCAAGAGCTTCAGGTCGGAGGGTCGCAAGGAAGAAGAAGAAAGGAAGAAGAAGAAGAATGGCCCGACCGGTCTATTTATAAGGGACCGAGTAATCAACGGGCGCGAGAATCGAGGAGTCAAAAGCGGCGGAAGGTGTGCAGCCGCCGCCGATTTCCCGGATAGCCTTAATGAAGGGAATCTTACCGCTTGGATCTTTTTGTTCAAAATGACGTCAGGTGCCCTGACACGAAGATCGAAGGATGATGTCACGGCGGTTCAAGCAGATGGCGTTTACAAAATATGAAAGGAGATCAAGAGTTGCTCGAAGATGTAGAAGATTAACTTGAACCAGTTCAAGTCAATCTGGGCCTAATGTTGGGGATACAACTACGGAGTGTGAACCGCCCGAAGGGCCGGTTTACCTCGTCCGTGTTCCAGCCCATATGGAGGCCTCGAGCCCAGAGGTGAATTAAGGTCCATACATGTAAACCGCCTTAGTTTTATAGCTTGTATTGTAAGGCAAGAAAGAAGAAACCAAGCCGGACTCTTGTATGAGCCGGATTGGGACTTCAGAACCGCCAAGGCCAACCCGTGTATATAAGGGGACGACCGCCGCGAAGTTAGGGACAGAGAATTGAGGCTAAGGCAAAGCTATTGCTCCCTAGTCGCGAAACCATATCAATCACACCACAACCGGACGTAGGTTTTACCTTCATCAAGGGGCCGAACCAAGATAATTCCCGTGTCTTGTGTCCGCATTAACCCCTCTAGGTTAACCCGTACGATGGCCCTGCGACTAAGTCCTTTCATGAGGACATCTGCCGTGACAATTCCACGACACACGGAGTATGAATGGGGAAACGGAGGAGGCGGGAACTAAGGGGAACAATGTTTCGTTTGAGACGCTTGTTTGAAATTTGGGGAAAGTTACAAACTTTGCCCCATCTAAAATTTCGGACATATTATGGGTTGGGGGTAGGACAGTCATGTCGTGTCCCAAATGTGGGTGGGATAGATTTCGCCGAGCGCATGGTGTTTAGGCGCCCACGGCGTATGAATGCTTCTCGAGGCGGTTGAGACTGGCGCCTTGGTGAAGTTACAAACCTACCCTGTTTAGACCTTTGGACATCGGGCCGATAGGCTACACGGGCAGAGTCATGACAGAATTTCCTACCACCAAAACATTAGTCTCAAGGCGTTTCGGGTGACCAGAGGCCTATTTGGCGCTTCGCTCAATATTTGGGAGCAGAAGCATTAACGCTTTTCGGTTCTCTTGAATTGAACTTTCAGGATTTGTCAAACTTCACAAATCTTTACTCTTGAAAATCCTAAAGCTACTATTATTTTGGAATGGAGGGGTACATTTTAATATACATTGTACACTAGTATATATTAAAAATATGCAACTTACCTCAGTTCATGCATGGTTCCGTATAATCTCCTTGGTTGCAAAAAAGTTAGATATGCATATGAATATATATAGCATGTTCAAACTCACAACAAAGATTGATGCCCCTTTACATCTGATTTACAAATGCCATTATCTCGGTTCAAATAGATGAATGCACTTCCTATGAATTCAATCTTGAAACCCCTTTATGTTGAATTTGACATGTATTTTATTTCGTAGCTAGCAATTTGGAATGTATCCATGCAAGTGACAAATGTATAAAGTGCTTCACACTAACAACATGGAGTGCACTAATTAATGTTTATATATGAATTGCAAAAGCATCCATTGCCTGTATTTCAAACCGCCTCACTCTATGGATCGATAATATGAAATAAACACATGCACATGCTAGAATTCAATAGAGTATGGGTGTCTGATAGACCGATTTTCGTCCATACGCAATTTTGCAAAATTCATGATCTCATCCAAAATAATAATGCCATTTATATTTTAATTTAATGCGAGAACCGCCTTTTACACGTATATGCACTATGCCCGCCTGCTCTCACAAACGCATTTCTCTCTATCTAACACATGCTCACAATCTCTCATTTGGTGTCGGGGTGTCTCAATCACACATGCTCTCTCACGACATGCTCTCTCTCTCTCTTTTCGACTACTATGTACCACTCTTTTCACTAATCTCAGCTTGGAAAACACTATTTCTCTCACATGCATATATACACATGCACGGTCTCTACTAGCCCTCTATACGCACATATATGTGCTCACGTGTCTCCCAAGACGCACATTATCTTTAGGCCTCTCTCACACACATTGCCCCCCGACACACCTCTCTAATAGTAGTTGGCAGATATGATTTCATCATATCATTCGGTAGGATATCCCCGGCTGTTAGGCTGGATGGTAATACGAGGCAAAGTTTTACCCTAGTTCGGATCGGACCTTGCAGCTTGAAGAAAGAGCCTACTCGGCATCAGATATTAGTGATAGGGTGTGTACAAAGTACACGTGAATACCGTGCATTGTGCGTGTGTGTATACTATCGATTTAACTAGCCCCAAGCTTGTATAACATACTAAGGGCCTAGGGTTACAAATCATATATAGTCGGCTTATCACCAGTGGGGATAGAGTCCTCCGCGACTCTGGTAGCTTCGTGTTGTACGCCGAGTCCTCCACATGGGTCTCCGTATAACACGTCTCGGTCCAACCTATATGTGGCGCAGGATGGAACCGACCCATGAGTCTTCATGTTGACCCACCACAACTAGAAATGATGTGCCCACCACACCACACACGCAATCGGCCACTAAGAAAATAAGCATATACAATAGTACAACGGTATCTAGCTCACGATACGTCTCCATATTTTGTTGATGACACTGACGGACTTTGCATTTGATGCGTGCTCCGTATTTTGTTGAGGACACTTACGGTCATTGTATTTGAAGCGAAAGCACGATATGGTCACTGGACTTAGAATAAGCTCATCACGGTCACCACATACATTTTGTCGTGCTAACCAACATGTGGTTGGATGGTTAGAGGATGTGGTTTCTCGAGCCCACCAAGGTTAAAGTCCCGGTGCTCGATTTATCTTGTGTTAATTTCAGTATTTTCGGCGATGTACGTTCGGGGAGGAGACGTTCCACTCGACTACGAGGCACCTATGGTGACTTCGTAAAATCTCAAGATCATGTAGATGAAAAAGTCGACCGTGGCGTAGCCTCACCCGCGCACGTACACACGCACGCACGCAAGACACGCACATGTAGGCGCAGTAACACCGACATGCGATGCACATAACGTATACACGCGACGCATGCTAGCGTGCAACACCGACATACACATGCACTCACGAACACACGCGTATACGCACTCCATGCATGCAACACTAAACGCACCCTTGCACGCACGCAACACTCGCACGCCGCCGCACACAGACACGCACGCAAGACACACGCCAACCTATACGTGCATGCACCCTTTGTTAAGGACATGGATTGTTACGGGTATTAATCAATCTTATCTGTGATAAGCAGAACATTGATGTTTGCATCGGTCTTTATGAATCACAAAGTATCGAACGGGCTATCAACATAGTAGGCTTAACTACATGAAAAAGATGACGTCACACTCAATGAACAATCATCGGTTTATGAAATGCCCGTTTCTGACCGCCCTGGCCCACCAAAGGTTCTCTCCTGTGCGCTGCCTGTGTTGGGTCACTGACATGCAGGCCATGCACCCAAAGAGCCCACACGTCAGTGGAAGAACGGCGTGGTCTCCTAGGTCAGAGTCAAGGGCGCCACTCGCGGCACGCCCGGCTGAACACGCCTCGCGCCGCATTCAAACGCCCCATGAAACCCGCCCGTGGAAGCCGAGAAACCCACTCTGGACACACGTCCGTTCATGACCGGGCCGGCGTTAAACGCAACGCCGGCCAAGCTCCTCCCGTCCGCCGTCTATTTAATCTCCTATTTAAACGAGGCCAAACGCCGGCCAAGAATCGCACACCTCCGTCGCTCCCCTATCTCCTCCACCATTTTGTCCACTCTTACAACGGCTTACGAAGAGTAGTTATTCCGCATCCAAGCCGGCTGGGTAGCCCGCCGGATACAAGCTATGCAGCTCGCTGATCCACCTCCCTCTCCTCGCCCGACGGAGCCAGTTGCCGCCCCAAGCCGGCGCTGTTCAACAACTTCGCCGCTCCAGCCAGCTCGACGAGGAGCGGCGCGACGGCGTCGTTGCTGCCATCGCACGCCGCCTCGTATGGCGTCTCCCTGCTTCGGGCCGAGACTCCCATGCCGCGGCCGCGCCATGCAAGCAAGCGACGAGGCGGGTGCGCGAGAGCGACGGCAAGTCGGTGGCAGCGCCGCCGCGTCCGCCGCCATCATCGAGGAGAAGTAGAACACGGGAGGCCGCGCCGCTTGGGTCCCATGAAGGCCACCGCGGAGGCGACGCCGGCATACACAGCAGGTGTCTTGCCGGATCCTTTGTTGCGAGGACCTTCATCGACCCGCATGGGCTCCACGGAAGAGGGAATGTTAGGATGAACTCGAGCCGGTGCCGCCATGGCGAAGTAGTGGCCGTGATGAACTCGAACCGTGCCGCCACCATCATCTTCGCACCAGCCAATGATATCAGTTGGGCGTGGGGAAGCGAGCCGTCCTTTTGTTGAAGCATATACCTCCGGGCTCCCGCAGTCCGTGATCGTCTTTGCGGACATGAGGAACACAAATCGATCGGCGGGCGACCATTTAGGCCAGGTATTATATACTGTGCTGTCGTAACTAGCACCGCGTAGTTCATTTGAATGTAATGAAATCCGTCATGTTTGTGTGAAAATCCGGTATTTTATATGATTTCCGTCGTTGTTTATATGAAATATCAGTTTGTCTACGTGTTTGCGTGAATTTCGTCCGGTTGGTTGAGTTGCTGTCATAATTTTGCGGCTACAGTTGGATGGCGTAATTTGCGGGTCGCCGGTCGAGTCTGCTGGGCGGCTCGAGGCGGCGTTGTGGGACAAAAACACAGCTCGTGCGAGCTCGCTCCAACGTCTTGCGTTGGAGGATGCATGACAGACATGAGCACCGAGCCATTCTCGCTCATCGGTGGCAAAGGCACCGGTGGACAAAAGGGTCGCCAATATTTTGGCTACCCGGCAAGATCCAAACAGCCCTCCCAACAGATTCAAATCCCTCGCTCACCGTGGAATTTTGCCATGTTTTCATGGACTAGCAAGATGCCCGTGCATTGCACGGAACATCAAGATGCATTTTTTACAAACTCCCGCATGCATGCAAGGGATAATTAATGTCCTCCTTTGCTAGTACCACGAGGCAAACACCATTAATATTGCATCGATTAGTGTTAGTGGCCTTGTATATCTGCAAATTGTAATTTTGATAGTGGCCCCTTGTATATAAAAATGGAGGGAGAAATATGAGAGATAAGGTGAGGAGGAGTGGGGCGTGGTGCCGTGGTGGTGACTGGTGGTCGGACTGGGCGGAGGCATGGGGATGGATGGCGCATTATGTCTAGGTTTGTATCTCTCTCACACACACCCACGTAGGTGGGGGACGTGCACGAAGAGAAGAGGTGCACGCACGGCGCACGACTCGTCTCTTTCCCAACCACACCCGCGGGTACACGGTGGAGCTCATTTCTGTCTGAAAAAGGCAGCCCACGTGGTAATTTGGCACGTGCTCTGGTTGTCCACTTGGTGGAGGGAGGATCGTCTACCACGGGTGAACAAACAAATTGCGACTTGACGCGTTATGTTAAATAAAAAAAGAGGCAAACCATGTGGGGCCTACCTTAGAGGCAAGGCTCTATACACCTGAGTACTTTTGATGTGCGATTCCAATTGAAGGCGATTCACCACAGCGGTAGAGACCCGCCGGTTAAGGAGTTCCGGACGGCCCTGCTCGCAAGAAGCTTACTTCAGACAATGAATCGGATCCACCCACCCCGCCCGAGCCGGAGCTATAGCCGACGCCCGATTTAACCGTCAGATTCAAGCAATGCGCGAATGGTCTCGGCCAAGGCAACAATCCGCAAGCGGCTTTGAAGATGCTCATGGTAGTGGACCGCCAGCAGGAGGAGGCCGAGTTAGCGCACGTAGAGATCATTCGCCGCGCCGTTCGTCCGACCATCTTCGAGCCGGGTGACGCTCGCTCTTTGGGGTGCTTTGCCTCGCCCCCGCTTTACGCAACGGCGCTTGCCCAAGGACTTCAAGGGGCCACGGTGCCAAATTATACCGCCGACTTGGCTCCAGAGGCATGGATAGAAAGCTACGATGGCCATGGAGATGCTAGACGGGATGAAGCTGCATGCAAAGTACTTCACAATGATGCCGGAAGGTACGCCTCGACTTGGTTGAAAAACTTGTCGCCCAACTCTATCAACTCGTGGACACAGCCATGTAACCCGTTCATCCAAAATTTCAAAGACACCGTAAACAGCCCATGTCCGTGGTGGATCCGGCGGCTTGTGTCCAGCGGAGGGAGAGTTCACAACCCATTGGGTGCGCCGCCTCTAAGTTTTACATTCTTCGCACCGATCAACTCGATTCCGCGATCCAAAGCCAATTGCCGCTCGAGCCATTGAAGCGAAGCTGGTCGCATGAAGCATTTTTGTCATGACATGGGCATCAATGTATGGTAAAGTACGCTGATTCCGATAGTACCAAGGATCCCGATCGGAGAATGATGAAGTGGGAAGGGAAATGAACTAACTCCGTGGAGCCAAAGAGATCGGCAGCAATGGAGGGAACAAGCGAAGCGAACGGGCAACATGGGCTTTAGGCTAACACCAACGCAGCAGACAAGGGTCAGCGGCGCCGGGTAGGCTGTCAAACCGTGGTCACAACCGAATCGCTTGAATTTCATATTGAATCAGCCTTGTCCGGCATGGGACGGGAGGTGCCAACAACCACCTTTTGGAAGGATTGTTATATTATGCAGAGTTCAAAACCCAACTCTTCCCGGATGATCAAGGCCCGTGGCGTTCGTGGTCCGCCCGGTTACGGAGGAGATACCGCCCAGATTCGTGGTAACCGGCAAGGCAACAGAATAATCAAGGTAATCGTAATAATGTAACCAGGGGCTACAATCAACAACAGCAGCAATGTTATCGAGCAATCCAGCAATTGAATGGTGGATAAGACTACGCCTTTACCACCATTTTGACCGACGAGACCAAAACTTCGTGGCGGCGGTCAAGGTTGTTGAACTGTCACGCGACACTGCTACCGTCCGAGCAGCCGATTGTGTGGAGCAGAGAGGACTATCCTCCCGGTTTATAATCCGGTCAGTTAGCCTCGGTGGTGGCACCTAGGTGGTACAAGTTTACCAAGGTTCTTATGGATGGAGGAAGCAGATCAACATCCTGTACTACCTAAACTTTCCGACGATGGGGTTAACAGATAGGCATCTCGTGCCCTCCAAAGAGTGTTTCATGGAGTGGTGCCCGGTAAGTCGGCATACCCGGCCGGTAAAATAGCTCGAGGTAACCTTTGAGACGAGCATGACTCCGCAATGTAAACGCTGACATTTGAGGTGGTGAAAATTCAAAGCCCTTACCACGCCTCTTGGGCGGCCGCTTATGCTAAGTTCATGGCACGCCCTGTTATGTTTACTTACAGCTGAAAATGCCGGGTCACAAAGGAACAATAACGGTTCATGGAGCGCGGATCGCCTCGAGTGCGAGGAAGGTGATGCGCTTACGAGAGTCGGTTTGTGCCACGGAGGAGTTAAAGTATTATAAGGATATGTTGATCCGCGGATATGACCCTTGAAGAAGCCAACTACGCATGATCCGGACTTGAAGTTCAAATCGCGGGTCGAGACGGCTTGTTGATTTCGTTCGGCATTCATCCAAGCAGTTCACCATCGCGCCAACCTGATCCTAAATAGGAAAGCGCTACCATCGAAGTTCATCCGTGAGAATCGACATTTTGCATGGAAACCTTCCGACATGCCAGTGTACCGAGGGAACCTCGCCGAGCACACTCTTAATGTGGACCCAAATAAAACCGTAAAACAGCTTTCTTCGCCGGTTAACGAGGAAAGGCGCAGGCCATCGGAGAAGAAGTCGCTAGACTTTGGCAGCAGGGTTTATCGTCAAGTCTTTCACCCAGTGGCTTGCTAATCCGTGTTGGTCCTTAAGAAAATGGCACTTGGCGACAAAGCGGATTACACAGATTAACAAAGCTTGTCCAATGATCCTTTCGCCTCCCAAGATCGACCAGATCATTGATGCAACGGGCGGGTTGTGAGCGCTTGAGCTTTCGATGCGTCTTGCTATCATGATTAAGATGGCGTTAAGGACCAGGAGAAAACGCGCGTATCACCCCTTTGAGCCTCTCTATGTGTCCATGCTTTTGGGCTCAAGAGCGCCTAAGCAACTTATCAGCCGCTATGCATGAATTGTTTGCATGAACAGATCACGAATGTGCACGCTTATGTGGATGATATCGGTGAAATCAAGGCAGAAGGAAACATTGATTGAGGACTTAAAGGAAACCTTGACAACTTATGGTGTACAAGATGATGCTCAACCCGCCAAGGCGCCTTTTGGTGTTCCCAGTAAATTGTTGGGTTTTCGTGGTCCAACCGGGGATTGAGGCTAATCCGAGAAGATTACAGCTATCACCTCCTTAGCTAAGCCAAAGTGCATCAATGATGTCCAACGCTTACAGCCGGATTGCGCGCTTCTGGGTTTATCACGCTTAGAGAGAAGGCCATCCTTTGTACCAGATGTCAAGAAGACGGATCAATTGTCTCGAGCTCATTACCGATGAGGCATTGAGGATTTAAAGCAGCGGCCAACCTGCTGTTCTTGCTGCCCTATTGACAGGAGCCGCCTCGTTATATGTTGTCGCTAATGCCGTGGCAGTGAGTGGCCATTGTGGTGGAGCGCAAGGAGGCAGAAGGAGTATCCGTTCAGCGCTTACTACATCACGAGGTTCTCATCGATCTAAACAAAGATATCCACATTGGCGTAAGCCGGTATATGGAGTTTTTATGGCGTCGGGTTGAAGCAATATTTCCAAGGGCACCCCATTACTGGTCACTGCTCCCTTGGGCGATATCACATCGAACCGGAAGCGATGGCCGGATTGCTAAGGGCTATAGAACTTGGGCCGACGGTTTAAGGTATGTGCCTTGACGGCCGTGAAAGTCTCGTGCACTTGTGGATTTCTATTAATGATTGGACGGAGTTAAGCGCTTTTAAGAGAAGCCGGATCACACCTATTGGACCATCCATTTTGATGGGTCCAGCAGTTGAGGGCTGGGGCTGGAGTCGATTAACTTCCCCACGAGGTGACAAGTTCTGTTATGTTCTCCGCCTAATGTTCCCTTGTACTAACAATGCAGCGAGTATGAAGCTTTGCTCCATGGTCTCCGGATGGCCAAGGAAATGAATCTCACCGGTTAAATGCTTTGGTGACTGACTTGGTGGCCAAAGCAAGTATCCGCACTTAGGACTCCAAAGATCCACTCATGGCTGCATATCGCCTGAAGTGGATGTTGTTGCAGTGACATTTTAAAGGGTATCGTGGACCATGTGGATCGCTTCAAGAACGAGGCGGCCGATGCTTTTGAGCCGGTCGGTTCCCAGCAGAACCGGTCCCGCCCAACGCTTTTCCTTTGATGTGCTGCACAAACCGCCGCTAAACTTCCCGATGAAATTGATTTGGCTATCCTCGATCCGGAGGCTCACTTGGTGGCGGCCTGCATGTCATCCCGATTGACGCCTCCCTTATTTGGCATACATGAACCGGGCGAAGTTACCGAGGATGAGACGCTGGCCCGGCAGATAGTTCGCTTCTAAGTCTATGACCATTGTTAATGGCGAGTTGCACTGCCGCAGCGGTGTCGGGCGCTTCAGCGCTGTGTGTCCCTCAAGAGGGTTGTGAGATATTGCAGAGATTCATGAAGGGATTGTGGTCACCACGCCGGTTCAAAGTCCCCTGTGGCCAAAGCATTCCTCCATGGTTTCTATTGGTTGATCGCCCATGCCGATGCGGAGGATTTGGTCGACGATGCGACGGTTGCCAAAAGTTCTCCAAGCGTGTTTCATGTGCCAGCCCAAGAATTGAGGATGATTCCAATTACTTGGCCATTTATGCATTTGGGGTTGATATGGTTGACCTTTCAAAAGGTCCAAGGATAAAAAGACCCACCTGTTGGTGGCGGTGGATAAGTTTACCAAGTGGGTCGAGGCGCAGCCTGTTAGCAAGTGTGATGCAGCCACGGGCGGTTCGGGCTTCATCAAACGGGTGATTTTCCGTTTGGGTTTCCACACAAGATCATCACGACAATGGCACCAATTTGTCCAAAGGAGCTATGAAGGAATTTTAGAACGAGAGCACATCCGCTTGATGTTTCTTCAGAGCCCACCCGCAATCCAATGGTCAAGCGGAACGAGCTAATCGGAAATTTTGAAGGGTATCAAACCCCGCTTATGGTCCTTTAGAGAGGACGCCGGTTGTTGGGTGGAAGAGCTACCATCGCGATATGGAGTATTAACACTACCCCCAACCGATCCATCGGATACACGCCTGCTTTTATGGTCTATGGAGCGGAGGCGGTCCTTCCCAAAGGATATCCGCACTCGCCTTTAGTAGCAGCTTATGTTGAGGTGGATAGCGAGGCACGGCAAGATGATTTGGACCGACCGACGAAGAGCTGATATGGCAGCAGCCTGCTCGGGCGGTCTACCAGCAAGATCTTCGCCGGATCACAGCCAATTTCCTTTGAAATTAAGGGAGTATAGGAATCCATTCATATGAACCAAGTGGCTCTAAAGCTATAGAAATGATATCATGTTTATTTTTTGAAATGTAGAGTATATGAATCTATTCCTATGAACCAATTGGCTCTAAAGGAAAAAATCATATCATATAGAGTTCCTATGATACCCTCACCAAAGGATGGTTGAAATTGTTGGGTGATACGATGGTCTTTTTGTAGACCTCACCCATCTTTATAGTTACCTCAAGATGAATGAAATGATATATAGGTATTCTACATGTGCAATTTGGTACAAAAAACTGGTAAAAGTTTGAGGTTCTAATTTTCAATAAAGCTATATGCACCGCATTTGAACGGAGGGAGCATACGGCAGGCTAACACTCACGGGAAGATTTGTGTAGGAGGAGTGGCTGTTTGTTAAATGACATGGCAAAACCGACACGGGATGCCGATCTAAGGTTTACGGGTTCGCCAGAAAAGGCTTGTTTAACGCTTGTCGGATAATGATTTACACAATGCATTGCATTGATACGCCCCCTCTCTCTCACGCACACGCACCTCACGAGTCACAATCTCCCAGTCCTCTCGCAGACCAAGACGGGCACCCATCGCTATCGGTAGACGCCACGCAATATGTGCTCTTCACACCCTACCTCGTAACTTTAAAAACAAAAGACGGCGCCACATTTTATTTTAGCTCACACCCACACACTTATATTATTACTCATGTAACGCTCTTGGGCATAGTATATTTGTACTCACGAAGAGAAGCCCGACGCACTAGTTCTCTCACACCCACTGCGGCACGAGGGAGGCATTTTTTGAAGGGTACAACAAAATCACTCCACTATATATAAAAGCAGGAGCCTTAGCGCTTGCTTTACTAGGGTTCCTCTGCTCACTCTCTCATGCCTCCGATCTAAGCAAGACATAGGTGGCCCCTCTCTCTCCCACGGGTCACAAACCCCGACAACCTCGACCGGGCAGGGGTGGTATCGCCACCGTTCCGGGCGGCGAGGGAGGAGACCAACGGCTGCCCCGGCCCCGATCGGGGCTTTTCTCCGAGAGAGGCTGCCGGAGGGCCTCCACCCTTCTTCTCCCTCGTATTGTGGCAAGATGCCTCCGACGCCTTTTGCCACATGCCAATCTGTATATATTCCTTCAAACCTGCCTTTTTATCGCCCAGCTTTCCCCTTCGTGGATCCTTTTCCCGTCTTTCCAAAGCCACCTAGACTTCTACTTTATTAGAAGTAAAGCTAGTTCATACAACAACTCAAAGCGTTGGTTCAAACAGGAAGAAAGGGAAAGCTGAGCATGAATCTAGGACTTGGTTCTAAGAGGAAACGGGGAAAGTAGTAATATCTTCACCGCTTAAATAACCGATTTCAATTTCAAACAGGATGTCTGCTCCATATCGCTTTGGGATGTCTGCTCGTATCGCTTTCTATCCGCCGAATCAAAAGCACACACCTCGTTTTAGTAAATCGCAAAATGAGATGGCTATCCTCCTGCCGCGCCTAACCTCCCGCCTTCAAGGTATCCCTACATTGGTAGTAACTAAGGTAGAATGACCAACCAATCTAAACGGTTGATTCAGACGTTTTACTTCCCGATTGAAAGGGGGACAGCGAAAACAACGCATCCTAGTGAATGCACTTTCTACCAGTTCATCCATGGACCGAGGACTAGCTGGCACCTGCACAGGTTTTTGGAAGGACAAGAGGCATTGTGGTCGCTTATTTCTGCAAATAGCGGTGCTTAAATTTAGTGGAATGCACAAGAATTTCACCGGTCAAGAATCGATGGTTCCCACATTCCAAATGAGACCACAATTATAATTGGTTATTCGAATGAGAGAACCTAACCCCGATGGTGGCAACAAGAAAAACCAGAGTGAACTCCGGAAATTTGCTCGCCGGAGGCCCTTTGCTCGTAGAAGCCCTTGTTTTTTCCTGATTTGTAAACCTTCTCACAATTTTCTTTGCGTGAAAGTATATGTTTGTTATGTTCTATGAATCATTGAGATGTATAAAACTGCTTAACTTATGCTTTTCAAGATTTTTATGAAGACGAAGTTTAATGTGAGTGTTCCACATGAGCGCTGGACTAGCATTGAACGCTTGGAATTTATTACATTGTGGCCTCAATTAATCGCATGAACCATCGTAACAAGATACATAGTTGCTTATATGATTCACTGGCACACAAAAGTAGCAGCAGTTCCCATAGACGGATTCAAACAGAGTACTAGCCCCAGAGGGGTCGATACATGTGCAAGGTTCGGATAATTAGACACAATCCAAACTACTATTAAACACTAGCTGGGGCAACTATTTCATGCCTCGATCTAATTTGGGCTGGACACAAGACGGACCTTGCCATGAACATCATCGAGGACGCCCCGCAGCAGCTCAATCTCGTGAACCTTCATGAAGACAACCTTGTGGCCTTCACATCGATAAACTTGTTTGTGGAGGCATGCCACGCCATCTTCCTCGCGTAAGCTTGACAAGAACAAGATGCCTCACAAACGAAGGAGTAGCTTTGAACTTTGTGCTTCAAAGACACCTCGGACAACACGCCGACAAAAAGTGAGGCTGGAATACACCTCTTCATTGGTATAACCGCAAATGGCTTCCGTGATCCAACAGCCTAAGAACTCTGCTTTTCCCAGGCGTATATTCAGGTCGTCCGCCTCATAGCGAAAGTGACATGCACAACCACACAATCCTTGTCTCGCATCAGGCTCTAATTGAAACAAAACAAATTCTGAATTACTTTTCAAAGATAAGAAACACAAGTTATTTAAACCACTATGTATAGCATGGCATCAAGCTAATAAAATTTTGCATTATTAATCACCACATACTTCCTTTTCTAAAAAATCACCACATACTTAGATGAAAACCACAATCGAGATCGGCAAAGAAGGAAATCACCTTGGGCAGCTCAACGGGGACACATCCTCAAGGGGAAAACTGCTCTCGAATGCCACGGGGCTGTAACCTCAAACGGGCGCTGACCATCTCAAGAGTGGCCGTGAGCGATCTCGGGTCGGCCGGTGGTTGCCTCCATCTTCTTGGAGCTCTGCTCGTGGGATCAGCCTCCGCCCGCTCCAATATCGGCAGATCTTTGCCGGTTCTCCTTGGTCCATCATGAAACCGACGTAATACTAGGAGACCACCGAAAGGAAAACACAATCGCAATGACAATGAAACAAAAAGAGAGTGAGGATCGTTATCGCTTTAAAAGTTCTTTTTTTTCTCCGAACGAAAATATACCAACATCACGGATCCGCTTACCTTCCCTTCGCTGGGAGAGAAGAACAAGCAGATGCGAATGTTGCCTTTCTTGAAGACGGTGAGGGAGAAGGGATTCAAGCAAGAGAAATGATGGTTGCTTCTTGCCCAAACTTAGACCAGGGAGGTGGGGTTTGTGATACGACGGCTCACATCGCCAAGGCCACGACCGGGTGACTCTCCGCCTGATACGCCTTCTAATTTGGTGGATGGCATTTGGGCCTCAGCTGCATGGCCCGCATGTCGGTGAACAAAAGTATAACGGCATTCAGAGAGGGAGACGTTTCAATGACCTAGTATCTCTTCAATGATTTTGAAACCTCTGCATCCATCATCTCCTCCCACCAGCCTTGCTCAAAGCCTCTCGATCCTGGCCATGCTACCCGAAAGCATACCATGCCCTGCATGGTGGACGCCGGGCTGAAATCCCGAATTACAGTAACTACAATGCTGAGTTCTACTATTCCTCCCGAAATCACATACCACATAATAACGCCTATGAACTTGTGCCCTCAAAGACCGATGTCCATCTCATGTTTTCTCCTCTCTCCACACCGCCACCTTTTATATGGTATACCTACTGCATAATCTGTACTAAACCTTGACTCCCATTTCTCAAGAAACTTTCACTTGTGCGGGTTCAGATATCGGAGGCCCTCATGCAACATCATCATCCACTCCAGCTTGCCCTGCTACCTGAGTGCTTGGTGCTTGTTTTCACAGCTAGAATCGGTTGTTCCAAATAAAGTCGCCTAACCTTGTAAGAATTGGAATTTCTTTTGACGGAAGGCAGCTCATCATCCAAGATGCCCTTCACTTCAAAGGTTGATCCTTGATTCTAGTTATTCATTGTAAATAACCGCCCTCTCTCACTTCTAAACCGGAGACCTTGGTGTAATACATGATCTCTGTGCTCATTTCAATATGGTGTTTGGCTCCATGCTCTTCGTGTACTTTATATTATCATCTACACTTGTAACCATAAGCTGCATTTTAAATTTCAAGATAATTTATATATCATCTTGAGTACACATTTTGTACTAATATTATGTTCTATGCTCAATGAAGAGTTTCTCCATGGATGGCCTATCAATGGTGCTGGATTCTCGCCAAGATCTTATATATCCAAATGAATAGTTTTGATCTGAACAAGATTATTGGCTTGCTGCAATGCTTTCCATGTTCGGAGAAGTTGTATATAAAGGTGATAATTTCACGCACATTGAAGCCCGTGATATAGTGTACTAGAATTAACTGCTCGTCAATTGTTGCTCTTCGACACTTCTTCTTTAGACCTTAACTGTTTTCAATCTTCATGTCTATTTAGGCAACAGGACGGGTAAGAAAGTTATAACCAATCGGTGGATTCGTAAGCATCGGGATTTTCACTTCATGAGATTCGATTGAAGACAATAACGCTTAGAACGATATGTAGCCAACCATGCAAACACAAGATTTGTCACATTCTTCCTGCCGAATGCGAGGTTACTATTGTCCATCGTGCTTAAGTTTATCAAGCAGCATGGTTTTGACTTGATGGGTATGTCAAGAGCAAAAAAGGAGTTTCGTGTGGGCAAAAGAGCTTCGAACGTGTTTCGGGCTTCTATTTACAACATATTGTGGTCATAATCCAAAGAAATTTTAACGACCCAGATGTTCATTCTATGGACCTCGACCGATCCATTTGACTGTGGATCGCCAAAACAAAGGCCGGAGTTAGATGTTGTTGCCTCTTTTCAACTCTGGGTTTTTGTAAACCTGATGAACAATTAACCCTCGTGCTTTTTGTACAGTTTGTAAGCTGGAGTTAGATGTTCCTGCCTCTTTTCAACTCCGGTTGTGATCGCTATATTTTCTTTTGAAACAAGGCAAATGGCTTGCCATTCGCTTAATTTAGAGTGAAATATTGTAACAAATCACAAACCAAGGGAAATAACATCACCACGCCGCAGCTTGAGCTCATCAGGCATTACGTAAGCCAAGTGATTAGCCCCACCAGCACTCCACAAACTTATTTCAACTAGCACATCAAATGGGCTGTAAATTTTCATAGGAAAGGCTGCATGACCGTGACAGATTTGGATTCTACATTTGGGACCCGCGAGGAAATAGCCTATCCAAGGTGGTGTCGACTTACTAGCCGGGCCAACAAACGATTCGCTTACCAGCCGTTAGATTGACATCCAACATCTGTCAGGTATCTTCTATCTCTTGTCTTCTTTCCTCCAAATTACCAAACCAAAACCATTCTGCCGGCTTCGCCTCGCCCCGCCCCATGGTCGCTGCCCGCCGCCTTCATCACCGACGCATTCTCCAACGCTAGCTACCCTTCCTCTATTCCCCACACGCCCCGTTATTCTCCCGATGACAGCCCCAACACGCACACTGCGTCAACCAGCCAACCTCGTATTTCTCCTCCGCGATCGACCATGCGATCTTCAACGGCTCTCGTTTGCTCCGCCCCAGGCCTCGCTGTCGCCCTCCGCCTTTGCGGCCTTGGTTCGCTTCATCGTTACTTGCACCAGCTTCTCTTCGTGTTGTCAACGCCTGTCAACAACCGAGAGGAACAAGGAGATGATCGACGCGGAGAGATGACAAGAGGGACCCACCAAAGGCCATGGCAGATGCAAGCAAGTGCGCTCTATAGTACAAGCCCAAAATATGGTTCCTCCTAATGGTTGGACATCCGGGCTCACGCCATTGTCAACGAGTCAATAAACGAGAGAATTACACTACGAAGCGACACCGTGGACCCAAGAAGTCATCAAGTAGCTTTTTTTGAGGAACAAGCAGCTTGTTATTTATACTAGTTTTAGCGACGATTGTAGGTAACAATCAATAGCGTGCTGTAATGGCCTGTCCAGCTGTGGTTTTATTTATGTTTACCACATCATGAGCCCAGTTGTGTTTTTTTCTTGCTGAAAATGGCTAGCCCAGTTCTATTTTTTTAAAGAAATACCCAAACAAGGCCTACTTGCTTTATCGGCCCTGCTGGGCTGCAAATCTTTCAAGACGAGGAGAGTTTCATTCGGTTTGCCCAGAAATGGGCTGTACATTTTTAAAACACATCAAACCGGGAATTAGTTTCAATTTTTTTCATTACAAGATCTTAAATTCCATTGATTTTATGCATGGACAATTATTTGGATTTTATATTTATATAAATTATTTTTCAAAATAGTTTGAATGTGAATCGATATTTCTGGATTAAAAACAGTTGACCGCACCGAAATATGCAAAATTTCGTATACTTTTTAACCGTACACAATATGGGGTGTAATGCTAACAAAAAGAAGATGGGCTCCAAAAAACCTTAAGAATTAGCAATGGGATACAACATTATTAGAAATAATGGCAGATGGGCTGTATGCTGTTTTCCACAGATTTGAGGCTGACTTGTGCTACTTTAGCATTTACCAAGTTGACGCCAGATGCTTTCATAAAAAAGGTTGACGCACACGCAAACGCCTCAGTCAACTTAGTCAACACACGAGAGCAAGGATCGTTGATGTCCATCCAACGGCCGTCGTGGCTTTCTTCAATCCGCTCGCTTCATGCTCCAACATTAAACAAGCGCCGCATGGACTGCTCGCTTCCTCCCGCTGCCGGGTTATGTTGCCATTACAGGCCTCACGGCCCCACCAGTATCTCCCATCGCTGGCTCCAGCCATCCTCTACTCACCACACATGTTGTTATTCTCCGCGACGCGCATTTAACCAAGAACCTCAGATTCTCCGCTGGGAAACAATCGCCGAGTATTCCCCGGTTGGTCTTCCCTTCCTAGGCCTCGGGCCGCCCACCGCCTGGTGCTTCTGCCGCCCGGTCAACGTGGTCAATGAACGACATCCATCGGAAGTGGATCAGACATGGAGAGGCCGACAGCTGGGTCCACGGCCGCACGCAAGGAAATGCCTCCTTATTACGCCGAAATAATGATTCCTCCACCGACAGCTAGGGACCCACAGGAAGGGCCTCTGTATTTCACGTAAAAAATTCGCTCCTCACGCTAATGTGTCGGACCCACTAGCCTATATCTTCTTCACACGCAAGGAAGTGCTCCCCTTATTACGCCTAAAAATGAATACCCCTTAGCCGGGACCCACCATATTGTTGAGCTGACTTAGGGCCTACTAAGTTGACGGGGACGGAGGGCTTTGTCAACTTAGTCAATACTCCAAATGACCATATGATGTCCATCCAACGGCCACAGTGCTTCTTCAACCTCCGGGTCTTCTTTGCTCCAAAATTACCAGCAACAATGGTCAGGCCGCCTCCCGCCTCCCGTGGGTCTCCGCCACCGCCTGGCTTCCCGCCTCCGGGTCTGCCCGCAGTCCCTTCCTGGCCCGCTGTCAGCCCACCGCCAGGTGATCTCGCCAAGCGCCAAGGTGGTCAATGTGGTCAATCCAACACTTCCATCAGTACTATACGTGAGAGGCCGATACCTGGTCCACGGCAGCCGCAAGGAAGTGCCTCCTTATTATGAGAAAATAATTATTCCTCCACTGAAGCCGGGACCCACCGGACGGGCTAACAAGTATTTATGGAAAAATCGCTTCTCGATCATTGACCCACCGGACGGGCCACCGTGATTTCAGAAAAAAAGTTCCCTCAATACACCGACCCACCGGAAGTCCTCCTTATTACGCACAAAAATGAATACTCCCTGCTAGCTGGGACCCACCTTGGTGGAGGCTGTCTTAGGGCCTACTAAGTTGACGGGACGAAGGGCTTTTCAACTTAGTCAATATGAACGATTCTAGCTCCAGGACCGACGATGTCCATCCAACGGTCAGAGTGCTTCTTCAACCTCTCGGTCTTCTTGCTCCATACCGCCAAAGCAGCTGGCGTGTCGCATGCTCCTCGCCTCCCGTGGTCGGTGTGCGCGGAGGCCTCACCGCCTACTATTCCCACTGCTAGCAGTTCATGGGCACGCAGCCTCACACCGCAGCAACCATGAACCTCAGATTCTCTCCTCTGGCTTCCACTCCGCTTTTCCTGCCCGCCGCCCCTTCCTAGGCCTCGCCGTCGACACGCGCAGTGCTCTCCAAGGCGTGGTCAACGTGGTCAAGGAACATTCCATCGAAGAGTACTATACGTGGAGAGGCCGATACGGGTCCACGGCCACAGCCCAGTTTTTTGTGATTTGCCAAGTAAGTCGCTTTGTCGTGCTCGGCTGCAAATCTTTCAAGACGAGGAGAGCTTTCATCTGGACCGAGAAAATGGCCCATCAAGTAATGAGAAATGGGTTGTACATTTTAAAACACATCAAACCGCAATTAGTTTCAAATATATTTTTTCATTTCAAGATTTTAAATTACATTAATTTTATGCGTGGAGAATTTGTTGATTTTATATTGATATACATTTATTTTAAAATCAGTTTGAATGTGAGTCAAATTTCGGATTAAAAACAGTTCGACCGCACCAAATATGCAAAATTTCGATAATTTTTAACCGTGGCCACAATATGGGTTGTAATGCTAACAAAAAGAATATGGGCTCCAAAAACCTTAAGAATTAGCAAATGGGCTGTAAATTATTAGAAATAATGGCGATGGGTTGTATGTGTTTTCCATGATTTGAGGCTTTCCTAAAAAGGTTGACGACAAGAAGTGATGGTTGATGTCCATCCAACCGCCATGCTTCTTCAATCTCCTTTTCCTTC